>JAOVYU010000042.1:22802560-22827137 GCA_025674565.1 Synodontis membranacea
TCTACCTCTGAACAGAACTCTTCTGTTTTCAAAAAGTATGAATGTACCTAATTTTACAACTTCTTCCTGGGAAATCCATGAATATATATAAATATGGTGGTATTTCGTATTTCATAGTTTTAAATGTTATGCAAAGTTGTTTGTCAGGTTGCGAGATTCTTTGAAACATTTTAATAAGGCCTTAAAATCAGTTCTGAAACTGATCTTAAAATCAGGTCTCTTTGGAAAAGAGTCATGTATTAAGCCTTAGCATTTTGTAAATATCAGTGCTATTGTCTTTTCACCCTTTTTGAGACTTTAACTTCTCTATTGTTCCAAAATTCAGTTAATATTGTGTTGAATTGTGAACTTATGGCAGTGTACACCTTCATTTTACAGTTCAGCAATATGAGTGGTCCTTTTAAAATGAAATATATGAATATTCTGTAGAATAAAATGATGCCATTGTGACCCTTACCAAGATTAAGATGAATGAATGAATGAATGAATGTAAGTACACACTGTCAGTCAAACGTTTTATTGCAGTTTAATTAATTTTGTGGTTATTACCACAGATCAAGCCAAATGATACAGAATAGTAATATCCTATTTATTAAAGGCAGCTTGAAGGGTGAATTTTTTAAGCCTATAGATTAAAGCCTCAAAGTCAATGCGAGTATTGATTAAGGGAAAAACGTAAATATGTTGTGTGATATGAGTACCAAATAAAAAATTTGATCTTTCCATTTAGCTCTAGATTGTTCCAATATAAGTCACTAGAACATTTTCAATTTAATAAATAATTATTGACTGACTTGCACATATTCCTTCTTTCCATTTTCAGATTTTTGAGTATTAAAAAAAAAATATAGGGTCTTTTGACTGCCCGTGTATACACACTCACTGGGCTCATGAGCAGCTGTTCCTATTAGTTATAGCTTTAGATCTGTATCTTGCTCATCCATGCAGTTTTCCAATCAGCCAGTTGTGGTAGCAGCAAAATGCATAAAGTCATGCAGATACAGGTCAAGAGCTTTACCTAAAATTCACATCAAATAGCAGAAGGGGGAAAAATGGGATATCGGTGACTTTAACTGTGGCATGGTTATTGGTGCCAGATGGTCTGGTTTAAGTATTGCAAGCTTTTCATGGACTGTAGAGTTTACAAAGAATGACGTGAAAGACATAAAAATCCACTTCTGCAGGCTGAGATGCCTTGTTGATGAAAGACATCAGAAGAGAATGGCCAAACTGATTTGAGCTGATAGGATGGTTACAGTAATACCAGTACCAAATAAAAGTACCACTACAACAAACTCTTTACCCTAGACCTTGATGAATGTACTGCGACACCAAAGCTACAATTACAGACTTCTTGTAATCCTGGGTGCTCGTCTGTCATGTTAGGTTAACAATACTAGCATCTCTAAAACTACATAATATCATATAAAAACCTATATAAATTACTATATATAAAAACTAATATATGACCACACTGTAAATTTATTTGTCTGCCCTGCATGCTTTTTAAGGCAATGTCTCACGGTGCATCTGACGTTATGTTTTAACAATTAAAGACAGATAAAGTTTTCAGCCTTCTTTGCTACATTGTCTATTTGAAATAAATGATGTGAAGACAGTAAAAAGGAGACAAGTTTTCATTCACATTAGACCTTTAATTCTATAGAATTACATCACTACATAATCTAGGTTAACAAAGTTAAGACAAATATAATATTTGCATCCCTGCAATAAGTCTCTACAATCAGTTTTAAGAGAGAAAGCTAGTTTGTTACGGAAACATACACAGGTATAAGAATTAGTGTTCTGTTAAACAATGCCATAAAAGTGCCTGTTCATATTTGATTTCTTATAGTGGTTTATGTAACTCTCAGTTTAGGTGTTCCTAATCGATGTGTAATATAAAATTAAGAAATGCACAAAATCCATTGAAAGTAGCATATCTAAATACTACAGCAAATAAGTTACTGGACATTCATTGGAACATGCACTCACGTGAGGGTTAGGGAAAATGAAACGGCTAGGAATGTTCCACAGCATTGTAGACATTTGCTTCACCTCAATTTGGACCAATTCACATCATACAGGAGCCCACAAGCAATTTGACAAATTTTCCATTCACAAGTACATCAAACCTACATGCCGTAATTAGTAACGAGGCTATTTGGTTAGAGTTGGTGAGATTGTTATATAATTCATACGGACTAACAGTTCATTTTTTTTTTAAATCATGTTGTGTAAGTCTCTTTGTAAACTGTTCACTGAATCAGGTTATGAAATGCAGAACTAAAGTTTTATGGGAATTAGTGTTACATGAGCACATTCCACTCAGTATAAATGTTCCACAACCAATATATTAACTATCAAGAAACATTCCATTTAGTTTTAAGGTATATCAAGACTATTTTCTCTCAGCATGTCAAATTTTGTCTAGATCTGTAAACTTTATTTAAGTAAACATTTATTACACAACATTCTTTCATTTACTTGACGCTGCTGCTCTGTGTAACTCTTTGTGCCCTTTGCCCGAGTAGATTAAATACTATTGGCTGAAAACTGCAGATCAGATGACCAGTACACCCTGACAGGTCCGAAAACATGTTGAGACCCTCAGCTCCTGGACGATCTCAGAGGAGCAATCCATAGACCAGCAATGCATATCTGTGCACTTGCAGTTTACCGAACAGAGATTCATTACTCAGTTTTCTGCTATTGTAATCATTATTGTTACCAGAGACTACTACGTATCCTTTCCTTTTCATTGTTTTGATCCACCCAGAAGCCATAAAACACATCCAGAGTGTATTACAACCATGACAGCTTTAAGGAGGACCTCTATGATGTTTCACATTCTTTGCAGTCAAACCAACAGCATGTAAACAGTAGTTACAAAAGAGAGGGAGAAGGGGGAGCAGAGCGAGGGGGAACTTTGAGAGATCATTGGAGATATAGAGGCTTAAGGAGTGGGGTATATATGAAGGGAAGGCGTGTGGCTATTCAGGCGTAAGACGAGGCCTTCCTCCTGGGCCGTCCGTACTGGCTGTGTTCCATTCAGTCTCGGCTAAGGCTGCACCAGGCGGCTAGACAGAGCGACAAGAGAGTGCATCAGAATAATTGTGGTCAGACTTAATATTAGCTGTTTTCAAGTAGTACACAAATAATATCTTTTTTTTTTTTACTAGAATTACTTATATATTTATTAAAAAATGTAACTTTTAACTTTATGCCCTACGAAATATGAATATTGATATTAATTATGCAGAGTGTGAGATTTTTGTAGAACAATGGAATCAAGTTTAACGGCATCTCCGCAACTAACAGCACACAGCCTTTTACCGTTGTATTTAGCAAAACTGAAAAGTATCTGAAAAGGGTCCTGAACACTCCGTTTGAAGCTCGTGTTTAATTCAGACAACAGGTTTTCAGTAGAGTTCAAATCTGGAGACTGAGATGGTCATAACTATTTACGTGTTGATTCGTTTCTTGTAGGATTTATCTAGTAATATTCAGTTTTTTTTAGTAGAATTCATGATTCAAATGCAAAACAGCTTTAAAACACTAATCATCTACCACCATATTTTACAGTGAATGGAGTCCCCACTTTACTCCAAGCATCCCAAAGGTATACATGTGGGTTGTTCCCAGAAATTATTTATTTCACAATTATTAACTAAACTGTGCCATTTTGAAACTTACAGTATTTCTGGCTTCGTCCTTTCCTTTCTCATTATACTCCTCCTTGCGTGGGTCTTTTGTGCATCTTCTTCATAGAAAAGTGTTAGATTTCTGTTCCAGACTTTTAATCATGGCATCAGTTGTGCTTAATGGTGCTTTTAAGAGTTTATAAGATTTTATAGTTCAGGCCCATTGGTCAAGAGGTTTGTGTTATGTTCTGTTGTGGTGTTATATTGTTTAAATGTATTTTTTTCACACAAGGATGTGTAAAGACATAAAGTGTGTATGTACAGTCCATAAAAGTGTCAATATTTTTGTAATTTTGCCTCTGTACACCACCACAATGGCTTTGAATTGAAGCAATCAAAATGTGACTGAAGTGTAGACTTTAAGCTTCAAGTCAAGGGATTTAACAAAATACATTAGGCATTTAGGAATTAGCCTTTTTTTTTTTTTTTACATAGTCCCTCCACTTTCATAGGCTTAAAAGTAATTGGACAAACGAACAATTAAAAATACAAGGACTAATTTTAAAACTTGGATAGGGTCGTTTTTCCAAATTATTGTGCAAGCTGCGTTACATGGTTTCAGTTCATATCCGTCTGTATTCATTATATAATTCCTATTTAAATATGAAGCGTTTTTATCGTGCACTGCTTATGGGTATGTGCCTCACATGTCCATTGTCTATTCATAGCATTTTGTTGTGCAAGATGCTTTTTGTTTCCGTGAACGCCTGATTCATGCACTCTCCTCCGAACGGTTGATGTTGAGACGTGTCTGCTACTTGAACACTATGATGCATTCATGTAGGCTCTAATCTGAGATGCTGTTTATGGGCAATTTCTGAAGCTGGTAACTCTAATGAACTTATCCTCTGCAGCAGAGGTAAGTCAAGGTCTTTCTTTCCTCCGCTGGTCCTCATGAGAGCCAGTTTTATCATAGCATTTGATGGTTTTTGCAGCTGCACTTGACGATACATGTAAATGTATCATGTCTTAAAGTAATGATATACTGTCGTTTTCTCTTTATGTAATTGAGCTCTCCATAAACAATATGGATTACTACAGTAGCAGAATAGAGCTATTTATTGTATATCAACATTGCCTCAACACAACAAGGCTGATGATCTCAAACACTTTAAGGAAGGCAAGAAATTCCACTGATTAATGTTTGACAAGTTACACCTTCTACACAGCCTTCCAGGTGAATACCTCATCAAGGTAAACAGTGACTACTATGAAGAATCTAAAATATGAAACATATTTAGATTTTTTTTAACACTTTTTTGTTTTGTTTTTGTGTGTGTGTGTGTGTGTGTGTGTATGTGTGTAACCCTGCACTACAAATAGCATTGGTTTACAGTCAGTTCTCAAGCAGCCTCACCTGGCACTGCCACAGTGGACATGACTTCAGGCTGACACAGCGTGTCCACTTTCACATGTTGAAAGGCCTTGCAGGCTGCACTCTGGAGGTGTCTGATGAACAAGCAGACAGATAAGAAGTGAACAAATGGTGAACAAATAATAACAGATAGATAGATGGATAGATGGATAGATAGATAGATAGATAGATAGATAGATATGTTGAAAATTGTAATGCAATTATTAAAGCAGAAACTGTTTGAAAACAACAGAACACAATATGAAATGAGTTAGACACTGCATTCACAACTGAGACTATTGTACCTAATTTAACCATTAGCTGCTCCTATTCAGTCTGCTAAAATCTATGTTTGATTAAATTATTAATAAAGCACCCGCTGCTGGTGAGCACCATTACTCTCACAGCACATCCCTGAAGCATCAATAAGTCATAAAACCCCTAATCTATAGTACAGTAGGTAAGCACTGTGGATAACACTGCACAATGCAGTGCAGAGAAGTCAATTTAGACTTAAAAATGAGAATGCTATGGACAGTGGTACAAGGTGATGGACAAGAGAACAGACACTGATACTGAGCAAAAAAAAGACAAGTGGGGAACCTTTTCCATTCCTCCTCCCCGTCCCAGAACTCATACACAACGAAAGAGAGGCCGTCAGGAAGCCGCACTGCAGTCACGCTGGAGATTATAGAGAATGAGCGAGCGAGAGAGAGACAGAGAGAGTGTGTGTGTGAGAGAGAGAGAGAGAAAAGCAGGAGAAAACAGAACATTAGTAGAATGAAAGGCAACTAATTTCCTGCTAGGATTTAATGTAATGAAATTAACCAGTCTTTCATATTTCAGTTAAGTAACTTTAAGTAGTCCTGACACCAAGTCATAATTCATAGTCCCATGCAAGACTCCACTGGATGGCAGCAGTTCTTTCTATTGCATGCGGCTTACATCATATGTGTAGATAAACCTGACAGTGTGTATTGACTGCCTCTTTCATTAGAGGCAGTAATCCTATGGCTAGTGCTTACAGCTCGGTTAATAAAGTACTGCACTACTTTATTGAACACACCACACTCTGAATGCCCTAAATTTGCTTTATCAGACAACACCTGATTAGAAGGAGAGCTATGGACTAGAAAAGCTTTTGAGCAACTGAAAATCTTTCTCTGGTGTACAAGAGTGTGATTGAATTTCTGAATCATTCATAAAATATGGTTTATGAATATGTTTCCTCCAACAACAACAACAAAAAATACTCTTAAGAAGGTAAAGAAATGACAGAAACAAGATGAAGAAAAAAAAAACACAAGAGGGAAAATGTATAAAAGGGGAAAGAAGCAGGAAATGAATTACACATCAATTCCTGAGTAAGGGGAACTATTCAGAGCCTGAACATTTCACTGATCCATTATTTAAAATCCTCACATGCATCATGAAGGCAGTAAAAAATTCTGCCAAAAACTTTATTATTATTATTTTAAATTTTTTTTTTTTTTTTTTTATTAGACCAGATCCTTGAGGATGGCCTCGGACAAACACTACAAATATTTTGGCATGATAAATGAGATACACACATTCCAACTGTGATTTTTACACAACTTGTTTAGAGCCATCGACATGTGGTCATATCTTTGAGACATTAAAATGGATTTCACACAAACACAGACATACATCAATGAAATAACTCCAGTGTTAAGTGCTTAATCTATGCTTTTGGCTGTCACAGCTGTGTAAGCAGTTCAGCGGACTTTCCTGTCGGGAAGCGCTTGCAGATGCCTCAAAACTTTCAATAATTATTCCATAACTTAAAAAGCACACCCTAATTTGCTTCTGGTTTTGCAAAGTCATCTCATAAAACATGTTTTATCTGAAAAAAAAAAAAAAAAAAAAAAATGCAATTTTTTTTTATCAGATAATCTTTGCTGTTTTCCTCTTGTTATCAAAGAAATAACCATGATAATAAATAATCAAAGATCCTAACCTTCAGTCTTCAAATATTAATATTAGATGATTTAAACTCTTTAAAATTTGTCCTCGTCATAGTGCGTACATTTCAAGGTTTCAAAACCACATCAAGGTCACACTTATTTATTCCCCCTTTTTTAATCATTAATTCATGGGCTAAAATAACATCTGGCCAAACAGTGTTGCCAAACAGTGCTGCCTCTGGTTACTGGGCACCCAGATTCACAGTCTTTCTTTTGAATCGAAGGTAATGACACAGTAAAATGAATAATATCTGGAAATGACATACAAATCAATAGCTCATGGACTGTTTACAGATTATGTCCAGTATACAAAATAACCATTATAATTAAAGTAGAATACACAAGATAAAAATGGCTTGGATCATTAACACATAAATGCGTGCGCGCACACACACACACACACACACACACACTTACTGGAAACAGTCCCTCTGGGCAGAGACATTCTTCAGATACTGCTTCAATGCCTCACAGAACTCTCCCAGCTGCTTCTGGGATACCTTCATCTCTTGGCGAATCAGGTGGAGGGACTGCAGGGTGAAAGAACAAGAGAGATAATAAGGAAGCGTAACATAATAAGCAAATCATTGGCACAAGCCTGGGAAAACAGCAGGGATATAAAGAAACAAACTGGCTAATGAGTGCCATCTCAAATCCCACAAACTAATAACTGTGCTCCCTGACGAACAGGTTTTATTAGACATCTCAGTTAAATGGGTTTAAAATGTATCTCATTTGTTAAAGGCATTTGTTCAAATAAAATTCCAACCACAACTCTTGAATTATCCAGAGATAAGATTAACTGTGGGAAAAAAAAAATTGGGATATGAGCTTCATAAGTGCACATAATAACAAAAAGGTTTTTCAAAGAGCAATTCATTATTTACTGTACTGTTTAGAACAAGAAGACTCCACCGTGAATATCTGGGTTTTTCAAGAAACCAAGAAAGACCTTAGGGGTGGGATCATTGGGATTTAAACTTGTGATCTTCCGATGAGAAATTTAAAAGGAAATATGACTGTGCCTGATACAGCATATGTGGTTTCTGACACCATGTGTGAGACAAACCCAATGTGTTAATGGCATTAGCTGTCCTGTCTGCTGCTCTTCTAAAACTCATAAACATAATGTTCATAGAGAATACACGGGGCAGTGTCAATCCTGCCCCAATGGACCTATCTTAGGACTTTTACTAGGTCATTAGGTGCAATTAAAACTCTATGAAGCTAAATTGCCAGTGAGCATGCTGCCCCATGATAGCATAACACCTAGATACGTGACCAAATCAATGGAACATTGACATTATCTGTCAAATAGCAACATTCTTTTAAGTTGTTGCTCACATAAAAGAAATACTTAGTATTTCAATGGAATTTAAGCTATAAGGAGTTGAGGAAATAGGACATTATGAACATTAACATTTGTTGAATGGCTGACACAGGTCCCTCCGAAAATATCGGAACACAAGGCCAATTAAATTGTCTTTGTTGTTCACCGAAGACACTTGTGGATCAGAAGAGAGATCAGTGTCAGTTTTATTCCTTTGTATTTACATCTATTTATGTTAAACAATTTAGAACCTGACACATGCTGCATCAAACCACCGTCTCGTCACGTGAGCAAAAGTATTGGAACACAACAGGCAACAGTTTCTTCTTCCCCAGGTGTGTCGTATAAGATAGATTGTTTAATCATTAAGTACCCCTGAATATCTACTCTCAGTTTAAGCTTTGGCTTTCACCTGTGAAGACTGCATTTGTAGTTAAGAAGGGTAGACCAACATGAAGACCACAGAGAAAACCACTCATCAGCAGAAAAAATCAGAAAGCCAGACTGAATTTTGCAAAAAAATATACAGAGATGAGCCAGAACAGTTCTGGAACACAATTTTATGGACTGATGAGGCAAATATTAACCTCCACCAATGTATTAGAAAGGCCAATATATGGAGAAAGAAGGGATCTGCTCATGATCCTAAACATACAAGCTCATCTGTGAAGCATGGTGGAGGTTCTGTCATGGCTTGGGCTTGCATGGCTGCATCTGGAACGGGCTCATTCATTTTTATTAATGATGTAACTCATGACGGTAGAAGAAGAATGAACGCAGGAGTCAACAGAAAAATACTCTCTGCCAATTTAAGGAGCAAGGCATTCAAATTAATCAGGGGGAACTTTATTATGCAGCAAAGCAATGATCCAAAACACACTGCCACCTCATGAAAGGACTTCATCAAGGCGAAAAACATGGAAGGTTGTTGACTGGCCAAGTCAATCACCAGATCTTGACCCAACTGAACATGCATTTCGCCTCCTGAAGAGCAGACAGAAGGGAGAAACCCTGCAAAACAACATCAACTAAAAGATGCCGTAGTAAAAGCCTGGAAAGGCATAACCAATGAAGGAACAAGACATCTGGTAGAGTCTATGGGTCATAGGCTCAATGCAGTTATTGCAAGAAAGGGATAGGCAACCAAATATTAAGTAATTTTGACTTTAATTTATTTGAAAACATGTTCCAATACTTTTGCTCACCCCAATAAGCTGGGTGGTTTGATACAAATTGTTTAACACAACAAGATGCAAATACAAGGGAGTACAAGCCGAAACTCTGATCTTTCTTCTCATGTTCATCTTTTGATCTCACTAACAAATGTCTTCTGTGTCCCAATACTTTTGGAGGGGACTGAGTATGGATGACCTCTGCCCCACATGCCCTATGAACTGCCACTGTTTATGATAACGTGAATAAATTCACGTATATTTGAGATACTGTTATTTGTGAAGATAGTAGGTTTGCAGTGTGATGTTGACTTGTGTCAACTGGGTTAAAATCTATACTAATGCATCAGTACTGGATATCATTTCAGTGCATTATTACTGAACCCAGCCCACCCTTAGTCACAATAACCAGGTATGACAATATATGTCCACATTACAGCAAGTAAAGTTAAGTTCAATCTTGAGTAAAACAAGAGTTCTGGGATCTTTTTCCCTTGATATTTAACCACAGAGTTATTCTGAAATTGCTCAATTTGGACTGCCTTTCATTAATTTGCTAGTCTTCTTGAACAGCAAGGCGCCATCATAGGCTCGGCTAAACCCGAGTGAGCTTGTCGGACTGTGTGAGGATGCCTCATAAAGTAACCACAAACAATCACTGCGCTCAGCGGGAGATCTTTGTAGTCTGTTAAAACCCTGAAGGCACCCGAATTACAGTTCATAATATTTTGCACATATTATGCGAGTCCTATCTCTATAGCTTTTTCTAATTGAATTATTTGACTGCAGGTTTTACTTGCTCGGGATCTGAACGCAGCACAGAATGTTATATGCCGTGCTTTATTCAGTACACATGCAAACACACACTACTTGATCATTGCTTGATCATTGAGTAATGGGAAATTTTTGAGATTTTAAAAATTAAAAATCCCCATCTCACTGTATGAGGCATATCTACGCTCTATGCTTTCAAAAAGTATATTCTATTTCTAAGAAAAAAAAAAGGGTTATGTGACTACAGCGAGTTGTTGGTGCATTTTAATAATGCATGAAATGAAGCTGTCTGAAAGTGGCTATTCATGCTTTGAACTCTATTGCTAGTAGTAAGTTCCTGTGGGTCTGTATTGTGATGTGTATACTGTAGTGGAACAATTATTGTGCGAGATGCTCTCTACAATGGGATTCGAACACAGGGACTCAACCTCAAAAGAGGAGTATGCAAATTTCAGTTTCCATGGAAACTGGGGAATACCATCCTCCCTCTTTTTCTTTCTCTCCCACATAAGACCCATCTCTCCTGCTCTTAGAATGGTGTGTAAATCACAGGTTCGTTTCTTCCGTCATAATCATTTGCATATTTTTTACATACTGAACTCTTCTTAAACAGGATTAAAGGGACTCGGACTGGAGAATGGAATGGGTTGAGCACTGTTAAAGTAAGCTTGCATCTTAGGAAATGTATGCGCTTTTTGCGCAGCCCTCTCTATGATAATGGCCCTAAATGAGCAGGATGGCTTACAGATAAGCTGTTATGTATCTCCCTCCAGGGTTTTCAATTTCTCTCTCCTTCTCACTTGCTCTCCCGCCAAGCTCTTTCTATCTCTCACACTCCCTCTCTCCTATTGTCCTTTCCCTATTTCTTCCTTCATATCGACAAGCCTACAAATTGATGTATTTGCTGGCATGCTCATCTAGAAGAGGCATGCATGAAGAAACTTAGAATACTGCTTAGTGAAGCCTTAAAAACCTGCTGAAGCTACAGATATACACGGCAGTGAAGCAACAAAAGACTGTCTGAACATTTACTTACAAACATTCCCTCCCAGGGGAAGCCTGAACCAAAGAGAGCCTCCTTATTAGGTGGATTTAGGACTGGCATTGGCAATCTGTCCATTTATAAGAGGATCTATCATGTCTTAGAGTGTTTAGTACACCTGCTTAATGTTAGAAACAGGTACATGAGGTAAATCAATTGAGGTTGAGAATCTTTAAGTGTGGGCATACAGTAACTCATCCATGGCACTGCCTTCAGGGTGGCACAGGTCTGCACTTTAGGGGTGTAAAACAAAGCCAATATCTGTATCTGTTTAGTCCTCCAAATATCAGCATCTGAATTCAGTTTAGAACTGAATATGGGCATGGCCTAAATCATAAGGGTTTTTTTTCCTCACTTTAAATAACCACTTTTTCCTGGCTATGATAGGATCACTGGTTGTGAGATGAAATGATAGAAAATTATAGGGCACAATCCACACACACATTCACACACAATTCACACCTAGGGGCAGTGTAGGTAGCCAGTCCACCTTTTGGCATGTCTTTGGTAGATAGGAAGTACCCAGAGAACCCTGATAACACCCAGACATGAGGAGATCATGGACCAAACAAGGACCTTTGCTTTTTTAATTAAATGTGAATCCTACCACTATGCCCTTGGAAATGCTGGACAAACACATGGATGCTAGAATAAAAATTAACAAGACATTAAAAATAATGAAACAGTATAAAATAAAAACAGTGATAATTTTTTTTTTTTATCAAATCAGGGAACTATTGGTTGTAGTTGACAACAGAAACAGATTTACTTTAGCTTTGCGCATTTCGCTGCAGTGAATGCTCTGGCAAGTAAGTGGGAGAACAGCCAAATGTGCCAAAGGGCTATAATTAAGCAGCCACTGAAACTACAATCAGCAAAGTGACAGAAATCAGCATAAGTTTTTTTTTTTATAATGACTATGAGGCAGTTTAAGTGAGTTTAAGGCATGTAACCTTGTACTGTTTTGCATTTCATTTTATGATTTATAACAGGACACATGTTTTTATTTTGTCTCATGAGTTTGCCAATCCTCAATAAAATTAATTTAAAAAAGAGAAGCAATTAGTTAACACTTAATAGCAACAGTTTTACTTCAAAAGCAGGCTTTTTCTTCTAACTGTGCATTAACAACATCAGCCTCATTTTTTGTTTCAGATGCTTGTAAAGTCTCTGATGTAAATAATAAAGCAACTTTGTTAAAAAAAAAAAAAAAAAAAGATCCCTTAGGTCCTTAGAACACTCTACAACAAATAATCATACACACACACACACACACACACATGCACACACTTAAACACACACAAAAAAATACACACAGCTGGAGCCATCATGCAGAGCTCGAACTAATTCTTTTTGTGCCGTGACAACTGATTGTAAAAGCTAACAAGGATTAATGGGGTAAAGGAAGAGTGATTCAATTTCCTCACAACCCTCCATGCACCACATATCTTTGCGGTAATCAGAGGCAGGATGCAGATAAGTTCACTATACATGAATCTCAGAGCTGTAGTTTGGGTGGGGGAGCAGAAGCACAGTTGCACTGCTGCTCCATTAACATGTATTTTTCATCAGAAAAATGGGCATAGTGCTCCAACCAGCTCCCTACCATGGTAACCCTGACATCCCAAAGAGCATCAGATCTCATAAACAATCCATTTCTGACATATGAACAGAGCACATTTGCTGCAAACACAAAAGGATTTATGTTTCGCATGTAACAGATGTAATAGAAGTGAAAGTGTGAACTGGCATTTTTTTTTTTCACTTCCTATTCCTGTGAAGTGCTTTCCTGGTTTGACCGTCATTGAGAGATGATTTCCCATTTTGTATTTCGTAAAGCAAGTCGTTTAGTTTTTTTTATGAAATTCCAACAATCACACAACCTCTGACAATTATAATGCCTACTCAGAATGCTAAAACCCAAATGCCTATGCATATCTTTTCCTCTAAGAAGGGCAAAAGACTCCTTTGGGCCAAAAATGCAATTAAAGATTGATGGAATGCTCTTTCTGCGGACCGCAAAAGCAGCCCTTTGCCCAGCACTTAGAAGGTTGGACTGATAATGTACCAGGCTTCTTATGGCTCTCATGGTTGAGGTTACGTGGAAAAAATTAACGTCTAAGCATGCAATGATTGAACCGAATGGAGATAGAGCTCTAATGTATTCCTCAGAAGCGGCAGGTCGGGTTGCTGGTGTATGTCACAGCAGGCTAGGAGTTGCTGTGTATCATCTTCAAATAATCTGTGTACAGCTCAAAATGCTACCACTAAAAGTAAGCGGCAGATCTCATGCAGCCAATTAAGAAAAGTCCAGGAGAAAACATCCGCATAATGGATGGAAGGCATGTTCCACATGCATGAGGTTTGCCTCAGTACTTACTGCGCTAGCTGTACCATCAGTGTCGGTTAGCCGCTGATGCAGGTCAAACCAGACTGTCTGTAACAGGAATAAAGACAGAAGAACCACTCGTGAAATCGGTTTTGCTCCTCTGCTGTTTTTGGCTGCAATTACTTATCCACACAGACCCTGAGGTCAGAGAGATAAGTGCATGCTTTAACCATAAGCGCCTGCTTTCTCAGTCTGGGAACAGAAATGAATAAAAGGATAACAAAATAGCTTCTCTTAGAACAAGCTTCCTGCTACCAGGTGGTCTTATAACAGAAATAAATTAGTCCCCTTCACATCCTCTAAAATCCTCATACCCTATAAATACTGAAAGGCTTAAATTCTTAGATTTTTACTTACTTTTTTATGGGTTTATTAGTGGTGATTGGGAAGCAGCATGAGATAAAAGCATGCTATGCAAATTACATTTATTATTTATAATAATAATTAAGAAAAAATGGCACAAGGAACAATGAGGGGGACAAGCAGTCCAGTAGGGCAGAGTTGCCATAGCAACTTGATCTGATCACGTTACAAACATGGCTGTGAGCAATAACTAAGATATGAGCTCACGTCCTGTTTGGCTTTGGTTTGGCTGTAATGGATGAATGTTTACGGTTGCTCTGATGACGAGCTGTGCCAAGTTTGACAGAGTTTTGCTTATTAGAATGGGGTCCTGAGTCCATATACCAAGTCTGGTTTTGTTATGTCAAGAATTGCTTTTTCTGACCTTATACGTTTTCCAGTTTGGTAACTACACGCCACTGGCTGTAATGGACAAACAAGTTTCGAAAATAAAAAATCCATATCATAATTGTTGTGAGGCTTCGTCTGAAGACCACCTTTAACAAATTTGGTGAAAACTAATTGCCAGCAAAAAATTTGTAAAAAAAGAACTTTTTTTCATAACACCGAGTCCAGTGGAAATGGGTTGTATTGAACTTGGCTTGAGCCAAGGAATCTAACGGTACCTCATTTTTGAAAATTACAATTAATTAATTAAAAATTAATCAATACATTAATTTTGTAATGAATTAACATGTGTTGGTGGTGCTTGAAAAAATATTAGACATGAATCACATGTCATCCCCGGTCACTCCAACTCATGTAGTTTTTAAAATAAATGCTTTTCTAAAAGAAATAAAATAAAATATAATTGAGCTGCAAATCAGATGGTGTTGGATTTTCCTGCCAATCTCTTTTGTCCAACCAACAAAGTTATTTTGGAAGCAAAATAATACGTACAACACGTAATAATGCTACTGATTCATATTTAAGCCTTGCAAGACTAATGTAAAATAAAATAAACTTAGAAGCCTGAATATTACTGCAACAGGCCTCTGAATACAATATTAATAATTCATGAAGGTTATGCACAGTCTTGGCCTAAAAAGAATAATCTGATCAATTTTCCATGAATGTTTAAGCATTTACTTACACTTCAGTTCAGATCAAACAATTTTTTTAAACTATTATTATCCAGATTTTTATACTTGGCTAGAGAATAGATAGGGCACATACACACAGGCTCAGTCTTAATTACAGCTTAATCTCTATTATAACTGAACAGTCTATCTCCCTTCAGATTAAATGGTCCTGCTTGCCTGATTACTGTGGTGTTTAATGAATCATGCAGGCTGGGCAAAGCTGATGCACGCTTTTATACATATTTTATTTACTCAAGCACACTAACAGCTTAAGCAGAAATATTGCTTAAATAGACACATCTGGATGGTATAATCTCTCTTACAGTGCGGTATCTGCAAACATGAATTTAGAAGTATGAAATCAGATGGAGGTAAAGCCTCAGCTATTTTCAGCTATTAACATTAATTAGAGTTCTCATGACAGACGCACGTAGGTAAATAACTGACAAAGTTGATGCTAATAAATTTATGCATGTAAAAGAAATCTAGATTTGTCTACTCGCCCTCACGAGAAGCATTTTCACACTACAAGGTGAATGAGATGTAGTGGATGGAAGCTAAGGTCTAGTGTCAGCACTCTCCACTCGACTGAGAGAGCTGAATGCATAATAGTTGCTAATGATGCTATACATCTGCAGAGATCTCCTGTAGGGGCCGGAGATGATGGCTTATCCATCACACGGTGGATGGGTGAGGATTGCAGTCACTGCGGGGGTGAATGGCAGGAGCTCCAGGGATGGAGGTCTTAAGGACGCCACTGCAGGAATTGATGGAAATGCGTTTTCCCCGAGCAGTGGGATTGCATTATACAGATAACAAGAGCTCTGTGATGAGAGTGATGCCTTATTCAGCTTTGAGCTGGTCAGGCCGTTCCACTCTAACCCAGTGGTAGTACACCGTCATGCATATTATCATTACTGTAGAAGATGGATTGATATCCTGCTGTACCTGTTTATGCAGCTTGCATGAGTTGATTTTTTAACCCCTTATGCTCAGGACCTCTCAGCTATTATTTCTCTTAAAAGCATATTGTGTGGTATGGAGTACAAATCATTGAGTAACTATAGTGAAATTAAAAGGAAATACTGCTATAAGCAGTATATGGAGAGAGTTCATGGACAATACGGGCTTCGTTCACTTACAGTAGATGATTTTTTTTACAACCACATTAAATGAAGAAAATGTAATGTTTCTGAAAAACAGAAGCTAACAGGACTAAAACTAATGAACTAATGAACTAATGAAAAAACAAAAATGATCATGCAAAACTGTGGACATGGGTTCATTACGCACCTGTGGGTGACACACATGTAGTTCTCTGCCTTTGAGGAATCTTTACAGAAACATTTACTCAAAAAACTTCAGCCTAGTGTAGAGGATGACCAACACGTGTGCATTACTGCATGCCCATGTGTGCCTCCCTTTATTGTAAATTTTATAACTAAGCTGACAATTTTAACACAGGGATTATGGATGTTTATAAAAGGAAAATCATATCTACAGTTAACTGTACTCTCCCCTGCCCCCCAACTCCTCACTATACCATCTATCTAGACAGCAAAACTAAATTAGATATTCACAATCCAATCAATCCAATTAATCTAAACTGCATGCAATCTAGATATTAGAGGGAAAAAACCCTCCTTCTCTATGGAGTCAATACCATACTTTCAGACTACTTCTGTGAATGTGAAATCAGCTTTGTCCAATCTCTCAACATGAGTGATTGTCTGGCTATTCTTAGCTTTGAAGAGAAACTGCTTTGTCAGAAACTGCAGGACTAACTAGGGACCATATTAGCCATGGCCCTAAATGCATACATGTTCTGAGAACCTTAGTTCCAGCCTATTATACTTGATATGTTTATTATTATTTATTATTATTATATTCATCATCATCATCATTATTATTTTTAGGCTATTTAAATTTCACATAGTTCTTAACATGTTTGGAATATAAAAAGGTTAGTACTGTATATTGGTTTTGTAATTGAAAATATGGGTACCTCCACACAGGATTTGACTTTTAATGATGATGAGAATGAAAGTGTTACCTTGTTCTCCAGGCGTCCAATCAGCTCAGCCAGACGGTTGATCTGCATTTCCAGGCCTTCTTTCCTCACCTCAACAGGTCCTGAGAGGAAGATGTCAGATTTCAGTGTACAGTGGTGCTTGAAAGTTTGCGAACCCTTTAGAATTTCTGCTTACATGTGACCTGAAACATCATCAGGTTTTCACACAAGTCCTCAAAGTAGATAAAGAGAACCCAGGTAAATAAATGAGACAAAAATAATTCACTTAGTCATTTATTAATCGATGAAAATGATCCAATTTTACATATCTGTCAGTGGCGAAAGTATGTGAAGCTCTAGGATTGGCAGGTAATTTGAAGGTGAAATTAGAGTCAGGTGTTTTCAATCAATGGGATGACAATCAGGTGTGAGTGGGCAGCCTGTGTTATTTTGATGTCTTCAATATTAATCTACAATTGTAAAAAGAAAAATAATAAAAATAAAGAAAACCATTGAATGAGAAGGTGTGTCCAAACCTTTGACTGTGTATATAAACAGCCAGTGATAGTTTATACTTATGGTTATCAAAGTGCACAGCAAGAGAACAATACAATAAAGATACTGTGCTTAAACAGGAAATGATTAATACAAAGGCATTAATGACTTTACTGACATTTAATTCAGCCCCTTTGAGGACACTCGGTTATGAAGCATCGAATGCGTTTGAATTTAACAGTTTCTTGGTCTGATGCTATCTCTTATAGATGGTTTAAATCTTGGAACACAAACCTTTTCAAATTGTAACAATTTATTTCAAGTCAAATTTTAGTCCAAAGCACTTTAAATAATTGACATTTTCACAAAACAGTTTTACAGAAATCCAGGTCTAGATATAGTAAGGCTGAAAACCCTGAGGTCGAATAAGGTCTGTAATGGGAATCCATCCCCTCTGACAGAAAGATGGAAAGGCTATAAGATTCTGATATATAATGAGGTTATAATCATAAGAAAACAAGAAAGCATTTCCAGATACATGTTTTGCCAGGGTGTAGAGGTGTTTCACAAACATGAATGAAAGCAGTGTCATCCAAGTAGCATGTAACCAGTAAACTGTGTCTAACTTGTGATTGCTCCAGTTGAAACTGAAGTTTGGAAAAGCTGGTGTAACTTGAGCTTCTTTTCAGATTATTCTGCATAACAGACTTGTTACTGTAAATCAGCCATGCTGATGACAGCCGTCACTGTGCGTGGCTGCTGGAACATACGGTCAGACGCATAACAGATGGTGAATCTGTACACTTATTTTCTCAGACATTCTGTAGATATGCCACAAAATATTAAGGAAACTCAAGTGATATTAATGAACTCACCATGCCATTACGTTATTATTGCTTTAATACAACTGTGATATTCATGACTGAAAAAAACAAATAACTGTAAGATTTTGAGCTTATTGTCTGAGCCCTGTTATGTACCGGGGCATCGGAAAGCATCATCGTAACTGATTTGGGCATATGAGCAAAATGCCAGCTCTGCCGGGACTCTGAATGAATGACAGTCCTGTCTCCTGAGTGAACATGTCTCCTGAATGAATGACGGTCCTGCAGAAAGCTTTGAAAGGAAGCAGTGCAAAGCACAAGGGCTCATTAAGGTACGCCAGTTCAACCATTTTAATACAAGCAACTACTCCAGATTTCAGATGCTCAGTTAATCAAAGCTTTCATAAGAACGTTCCAGGACTTGTGAAAATGGAAAGCACATGTGTAAATTTAGCTGCACGTCTAGCAAAGTGCAATCTGATCAGTGGAAAGAATGAGAGAGAGGACCAGTACTAGAACTCTTTCATGATGAAATGATGAGCAGATAGAAAGAAACAGGAATAAAAATGGAACAAAAAGAAAAAAAAAAAAAAAATGAAGGCAAGAAGCAAAAAGTGACAAAGAGAGATAGGAGAATGGTGCCCTGAATGGAACGAAAATGGAAATTGGTCAGTATTTTCTACTCCGTGACTGAAAATGACAGGTAGGACAAAGCTTTCTCTGAGGAACAGACAGCTGCTTGAGCAGCTACTAAGGTGAACAGGCACAGCTCTATATACTCTGGGGGAAACTTAAACAGCCAACCATCCTACATTGGTGATTGCTTATTGAGCGTGATAGCTTTAGCCTGAAAAAAAAAAAAAAAAAGTAATTGAACCAGGTCACAATAAATTACCGTTAATAAAAAGTCCAGAGCACATTAAAGCACATTACTTCTATTAGTGCTTGCCTCAAGCTGTGCCTCTTCAGCACTACCACTGATATATTTACTGTCAGTAGATAAAGCGAACACGAAATGCTGAACTACATAATACGGTCCAGTAAAAAGGACAAGCAGTGGATGAGCCACATTAATCAGGCAATCTTCTAAGTATCACATTCCCTATGAGCTGAGAGCCTAAAAACCTGAAGCTGTGCAGTGCAGTCCTTAGGACGAGAGTGGAAGTATTTGCTTATGCTATACTAACAAATTAACAAGGGAAAAAAAAAAACATACATTTCAAATATCTATCATTTCAGATATCTTGCTGGGTGAGTATTGTGGTATATGGAGATAGGATAGAGGGAAAAAAAAAAGATCTTTTAAAGACAAGCACTACTAAAAAATAGATTATTTCATGTTATCCATGACAGAAAGTTGAGTAACTGAAATTAACATCACATTACAGTTTATACTGAACGGCTACTGAACCTACAGAAAGTGCTGACTTGACGCACAGGTGGTTCTGTCCTACTGGGAGCACGACTAAAACTGCAGCCCTGCTCCAAAGCAGGGAGTGTGCTAAATGTTGATACCGAAAAGGAGACTGGGGAGACAATGGAGTTTATTAACATCCAGAGCTAAAAAGTGGTTGCTAAAAAACCGACACAATGCTTCAGCGTATTGTAGACAGACCAACAGACAGTCAAGCAGACAGACATATCATGTGAGCTCAGTAAAATATGTTGCATTCCTGGAAGGCCTCGAGGTTTGTCATGAAACCTAAACAAACAGCATCATAGTCAGAGAGGCAACCATGATGCCAAGGGTAAGTCTGAGGGAACTGGCATCTTTCAGAGCTCAGATGGGAGAAGCTCAAAAGACCACTATAACCCAGACACTTCAAAAACCCGGGCTTTATGGGAGAAGTGAAAAAAGAAAGAGGAGCCATATGAGTGTGCCAAAATACTTTTGGAGATTCAGTAAATTTAAAAAAGGTTTCTCTGGTATGATGAGAGCAACTTTTTGGCCTTGGCATTAAATGCTACATTTGGAGGAAACCCAACACTGCTGTTCATCCTCACGATGAAGCATGCTGATGGTAACACGAGAGGATACTTTTCATCAACATGTGCCCCGGAAAATGCTGGGGAAATGTGGTTGAGAGCAAGTTGGATGAAGTCAAATACAAGGTAATCCTATAAAAAAAAACCCTATTACAGGCTGCATGAGACTTCAGGATGTTGTGGATGTTCACACTGTTTTCTAGGCTTTGTGGCGAGAGCGTGATTATGCAAGGAAGAATGCTGCATGTGAGTTATGTACAGACCAGTTTCATCTCACATTTCAAACAATCCTTACATAAAATGCACTCAATAATTCTTTGTGCAATTCCATCCCCCAGCAACTACAAAGCTTCCCAGACATCGTCAATTTCTCGCTACCTGTGATCGATTCATTGAGATTGCATTAAATGGGAATAAATGAAGTGGCTAGGGACAACACTGTACTTTAATTTGCACTCAGTTTGATTTATGGGCGAGATGCTAATCCCAAACACTGCAGTGATGTATGCCTGACATGACACGTTTAAAGATCTCTTCTCATTCATGCCACTTCTGCTGACATAAACATCCGTATGGTTGAACTGCTCCGGCCTCAGAGGATCAAAACCAACACGGTGATATCAGTTCAAATACTCAGTAGACACTCGTTATATTCTAATCCTCCTGACACAGGCTTGGACCTGCATTCAAATGCTCAAGTGAAACACAAACACATCCATACTGACATAATTAGCAATGAATATTTTTTTTTTTTTCAAGAAATATTACTTTGACCCATTTTCTATAAGTATGTATGATATGTTTTGAGAGGCAGACCCTAAGACAATGCACCACCTCTCTGCAATGCAGTAGATTTCTCCTTCATTTTGTCCATTTGAGTGCTAGACATTAGTGTCCTACCTGAGTCCACATTCAGATTCCTCATGCTGTCCTTGGCACTAACTCTGTTATTGGGTGGGTAGTCTGGCACTGGAGCTTCATACTGCCTCTCGGGAACACGTGGACTGGTCTTACTTTGGTAAGATCTAGGTTACAGAAGGGAAGAAGAATTATTCATGACAAATGCAGAATCGAGCTAAAAAGTTAACTGTACCAAGACATGTGTAATGACATTTTACACAAGTGTACAACAAGTGATGTCCAGGTAACTACAATACCACATAAAGCATGCTACACTTCAGGCATTCTATGACTACGATTGATGGTACCACAGGCACTTTGACTATGAAGGGGTACCACAAATTATTCTCAACATACCATTTGAGAACAGGAATAGTACCTGAGTACCTGATAAGAGAAGCTCTACCCTGATACTACACTGTTATTAAGACTGGAGTGAATGCACAACTTAAAGAAAAACACAAACACATTGCCAGCCTGAAGAATCTTTATTTCTGCTGCAACAAATAGATTGTAGGGTACAGCATGAATCCATGGACCATACCTTCTTGTGTCGGCAGTGGTGATGTTGGTGTGGGGAATAGTTTCTTGGCACCCACTGAGCATCTTAACACCAACCGAGCGTTGTGTATATGCCACAGACTGAGTAGTGTTGCAGACTATGTGCATCACCTTATGGCCACTATAAGCAAAGAATCAGGCCACATTCTATACTGGCAAATTCAAGCATGATAAGATGCCGTATCACAAAGCACAGGTCATCTGAAACTGGTTCTGTGAACATGACCAGGAGTTCAGCGCTCACCAGATCTGAATCTAACAGAACACCTTTAGGATGTATTAAAACAGGAGATTTGCAGCGTCGACTGTGCAGTTGACAAATCTGCAGAAATTATGTGATGTAATCATGTCAACATAGACCAGGAACTCAATGAAATATTTCCAGTAGCTTGGAAATTCACACGTAGTGGAATCCAAAGAATTGAGGCTGTCCTGTTCCTACCCAGTATTAAGCATGGTGCACCTAATAAATTGGCTGGTGAGGGAGTGTGTATGCATGTGTGTAATGTAATGAATTGAGCTCTCTGAGTAGACTGAGTAATAAAAAATGTCATCAGTGTACCTAATGACATGTGTACCTACATGTCCAGTGAATTGTTTACTGCAGGAGATTATTGTCTCTAAGCAAAAGAGGCAATCAGCTGTACGGTGGAGGGGCCAAGAGAGAACTGTCTGGTCATACTGTCCTTCTTTCAGTGGTGATACACATCAAAAGCAATAATATTATCACATAAAATAACATAATGACATCTCTGCAGTTGATAGTTGTTGCTTCAGGAGCAGTGAAATGAGGAAGCTTGAGGAAAAAGAGCCCATCTACTCTTTCGGAAGCTCCATGGAATGAACATCATATTGCAATATCACATGAGAGGGAGTGTTCTTGTACTTGAACGTCAGTGCTGTTGTACTTGAATATTGCTTTCATACAACAGCTCTACAGCCCCATTTCCCAAAAGAAAAGTTGATGCTGTGTAAAATGCAACTATAAACAGAATGCAATGATTCTCAAATCATATAAACCCATTTTAGATTCAAGCTAGAACATAGACGACATATCAAAGTGAGAAACCGTTTTTTTGGAAAATATGTGCACATTTTGATAATATCTGTGATATAAAGAAAAATATAATTATATCACCTTTTAAAGAATGCAGCACTGTTGTCTGACAGTTTGGCAAATCAGAGCTGCTTTTAATGACAGTAAACTGTTAATATACACGCACACACACACACACACACACACACACACACACACACACACTACCGGTCAAAGATTTTAGAACACCCCCAATTTTTTTGTACAAACATTGCGATAGATTTTTATTTTTTTGACTTCTACAGCATTGAGTCAGAACAAAGGGTTGTCACACCCAATACTGACATGTTCCATGTTTTGATGTAATGTACAAACATGTAATTTCATTAAAACTATATTAGTCAAAGGTACAATTTGTTCTATCAAGAAAATCGCTGGTAAG
Source organism: Synodontis membranacea (assembly GCA_025674565.1). Lineage (NCBI taxonomy): Eukaryota > Metazoa > Chordata > Actinopteri > Siluriformes > Mochokidae > Synodontis > Synodontis membranacea. The sequence continues at coordinate 22,825,990 of JAOVYU010000042.1, forward strand.
ATTTATTGGGCATGTTTAGCAAGATGTTATCCTTTCAAGTTCTTATTTTTACAGCAAAACCCAGGAGCCTTTATTATGTTTTGAAAACTAATGTAAAATGTTTTTGTTCTGACGCAATCATATAGAAGTCATAAAATAAAAATCTGTAGCAAAGTTGCACTAAAAAAATTGGGGGTGTTCTAAAACTTTTGACCGGTAGTGTATATATATATAAGTTACAGCTTCAGATAACAATAAAAAAAAAATCAAACTGTTTGCTAACAGATCTTTACTGGCAAATGGGTGTTAAAAAAAAGAAGAAGAAGAAAAGCAAGAATACTTAAAACTTGAGCTGTAGGCCACCTATGACTTAAATATTTTTTAAAAGGGGGATATCTATTTTCTCATTCTTAAGTCATTATTGTTAGATATACAGTCAAAGTAAAAAGTATGTAAACCCTTTGGAATTTTCTATATTTATGACTAAATCCCATATAAAACATAGTTGTATCTTCATGTAAGTCACGATAATATACAAGCACAGTGTCCTATAACTAAAGATACACAGATTTTCAGAGAATATTTGACCATATTGTATAAATCATTCAAACTGTGAAACTGAAGGTTGGAAAAAGTAAGTGAACCCTGGTTGATAAAAACCACTGAAAAGTTTGAGTTTGGGCTTTTGACAAGAAGCATATCCAGATGGGAATCATGCCTCGCACAAAAGAGCTCGCTGAAGACCTACGATCAAGAATGGCTAATTTACATAAGGCTGGAAAGGGTTACAAAGTCATCTCAAAGATTTTACATGTTCATCAGTCTACCGTTAGGCAAGGTGTCTATAAATGGAGACAATTTGGAACTGTGGCTATTCTGCCCAGAAGTGGGCGCCCCACCAAGATGACCCCAAGAGCAAAGTCATCTTTGAGGTAAAGAAGAACCCTAGAGTGACCAGTGAATGACTTGAAGAAGTCATTAGAACTGTCTAACATCTGTCTAACAATACGCAAAACACTGAACAAGAAAGGAGTCCATGGCAGAGCACCAAGAAGGAAGCCACTGCAGTCAAAAAAGAACATTGCTGCACGTCTGAAGTTTGCAAAGGAGCACTTGGACACTCCACAACGATACTGGGAAAATGTTTTGTGGAGTGATGAAACTAAAAT
>JAOVYU010000042.1:22828676-22839339 GCA_025674565.1 Synodontis membranacea
TATATATACACACACACACACACACACACACACACACACACACACATAGAGAGAGAGAAAACTTAACACTCAGTCCATCATTGAAGACTACTGACTTGTCTGAACTGAGATTGAATTCTACCATTTCTAAAACCACACAATGTAATTTTCAATCAGATACACTCTTTTCCTCACACAGGATTATCTGTGTGAGGAACACCCAAACTGGGTATCTTGTGAAGCCAGTTTGGCCCAGCAGATAATCCTGTTTGAAAAATGGTTTTCAAATATTTTTAGAAATGGGAGAACAGAAATTCTGTTTCAGTTCAAGTTTGCTATTCTTATCCTGTGTATTATATCTGCACCCTTTGATACAGCGACACAGCAGACTCCATGGTAATGACTGGTATACCTCTAGCATCGGTGCTTTTCCTTCCCCTCTTCTCATTGTACACAGTCTCACAGGGAACAGTTAACTAAACTCACAGCTTCTTCTACCGTTGCTATGTTAACTTGAAGTAAATTCCATATGTCCTTCCCTTCAGAGGACATCTAGGAGTGAGCATCCAACATAGACATCTCAGCCTGGATGAAATACTGCCAGATCTATAACAACCTATTGACGACAGAACTTCTTATCCCAGTATGTTCCTTGATTCTACAAAGCATGACTGTCAAGCTCAGTCTATAATCATTGCTACAATCAAGGACTGCAAGGGTTTTTGAGAAAATGATCAATGACCATTTGGACTCCAAAGCCCCATTGCAACGATCTCTAACTCTTTTGTCTTTACACTGGATAGCCTCAGGAAAAATATCGGACAATGCTTCTCAGAAACAGCTTATATGTGCATTCCCCATCTCATGGCAACTCCCACTGCAACTCTCTGCTGTCCATCATATCAGCTTCCACTGGTAACCTCAGATAATCTAAAACAAAATCTAGTGTGCCCTTAACTGCCTACTTCATCTCACTTCACTGACTGTGCAGTTCGCATGTAATGTATCAGCATTAGCTTAAATATCTATGTAGAGTTACTCATCTGTCTTGTGCAATATTATTGGCCTTGTGCAATATCTCGGCAGAAGTGCAATTTATTGTTTACAAATAACAATTTATTGCTTATTGTATTTATGATGCCCTTGTATTACCCCCCCCCACATCTCTTGCACCTTATTCATTGTGTATATAATGTTTTTTTTTTTGTTGTTTTTTTTTTTAATATTGTTTCTATATCTGCACTGACACTTGTCACTTCTTCTTGCACCTTTGTGGCCTTGCTGACTAATTTCGTTGTTCAGGCAACTGTACAATGAAAATAAAAAAGACTAAGTCTAAGTCTAAGTCATCTAGGCCTAGATGCCATTATGTTCACTAGGATCTGCAAGTGATTGATGCACTGTAATACAACTACCACATAGCACTTATACTTAAACCATGTTTTGTAATGGTGGAATGAATTGACCACTTCGTATGCCTTGTATCTCGCAATCTCTTGATTATAGAGGGAAGGATTATCTGTTGCACCACTCAGGAGCCCAATTTGATTTTGATTTAGTTACTTTGAAAACAAAAAACAACAAAAAAAAAAAAACGTTATGAACTTTTTTTTTCTTTCTTTTCCTTAACCTACCATAGGCTGGAGTTTAACAACTCACCCTGGAGGGCAATGCTGTTCATCAATAGCATCCACTGCGCTCTCCACAGAGTTGAGCAAGGACTGGATTTGATTGGCTGATTCCTTCAACAGGAAGCGAGTCACAAACTGCTCAATATTAGTGCCTCTTTCATACACCTGTTAAAAATAGAGAGGGTATAAATTAGAGAGAGAGGGAGTGGGAAAAGCAAACAGCAGCAGAATCAGCACTTTGCAGGATGTCTTATGAATGCCTGCATATTCTAATGAGACCTTGCCTGAATCCCAGCAAGCTCATCAGTGAGTTTCATTCCAGCAGAAGGCTTTTAAAATACCATCATGTAACTGAACACAGACTTTGTAAATGTTGAGCACAGCAGATGGTGAAATAACTAAACTCTTTCTGAAGTGTGGATGGAAAAATACAAGAAAGTCAATTGAGCATGGTAAGAGCAAAAAATAAAAAAAAAATGAGATATGAGATACTGGAAGATTATGTGCCATTTTCCAGATTGTAATTGCATGCTTAATTGCTATGATGCCTCAAAAGTCAAAGAGCAACTTCTAAAAGATCTTTAAGATGATTTTAGAACGGCAAAAGAACATTTACAAAGTGCCACTACCAATGCTGCACAGTTGAGACATTGTGTGTTATGTTACTGAATACAGTTTCTTGTCTTGAAACTTGTTTACAAGTCTATTACAATGGAGTAAAACATGTTACGGACACCTGGCAGACGCAGAGCATTCGAGAATTTTTTTTTTCCATTACTCCACTCATTAAAATGGTAAATACAGAAGACAGTCTTTATATGTATCTTAACTGCACAAAGACTACGCTCTTATTATACAAGTAAGAATAATTTTACTCGGCCATGAAATTATACAAAAGATTTTGGACAATTCCCATAAAAATAAACACCATAAGGCTCCTATTTCAGGATTATTGATATTATTCATGGTTGAATCATCAGTTTCCACTCTCACATGGCAGTCAATAATCCCCACAAGAAGGATATCACATTTCCCTTTCTCACTTGGCTAGACAGAGACTGCAAAACCTCTGACAGTGAAAATGCAGTTCCAGGTTTTAATCGCTTCTCATGGCCATGCTGAAGTGCAAAGATTGCATGTACAGTAGTAAAGAGCACTGAGTAGCAGAGTCATGCTTATAAAAGGAAAATGGAGAAGAAACGAGGAGGATAGTTGACGACCAAACATGGGACGTCTGGCTGGACAAAGAGCCAGTTACTATGTGTGTGTGTTAGTTTGTTGGGGGGATCAGCATGATTAATGTTAGTGGCATGCCAGGTCAGCAGTTCTGCATTGTGTTTTACTACTACTGAAGGTTTCACAAATATCAGCAAGAAGTAACGCAATACCTGGTGGTAATGCTACATTTGAGGGGAACAAATTAAGATAAATTTAATAAATCACAATGATAGCACGGTAAGTGTTGAGGTTTTTATGCAGGAAAATATTTTATGCACCAGCTTTAAAGCTGTCAGAGCATCACGAAGAACAGCGTTTACTCAAGTTGTTGAATAACCCAAGGTACAAGCTGCAATAAAAAAAAAAGTTCCTGCGTCTGTCCCAGCCTATTCAGACCTTTCATCATTTTCTGGTTCACGTGGTCTCTATTTCCTCCACCGAGCACTGATTCCTTGTATTTTTCTTCCTTGTCTTCCTTTCTTCTTCTTTGTCATCCTTCGGGCGCTTCCTTTCAGGATTTACGTTGCCACTTGTAAAAACGCATAATGCCTTCCGCTCTGTAGACGTTTGCCTGTTCTGTGCAGACAGACCAGCACATCATGGCGGCTCCGTAGAAGTGGATGTGCACCTGATGTAGATAAAGCGCTCTTTCCAAGCCAAACAACGACACAATTCATACTTACAGGTTACACTAATGAAAACATTTATGAATACTATACTCAATTTCTGCTAATCGATAACCTCAAAATCCTGTACAGTGGACCTTAATGTTCAACGCTAAATGTGTGAGAAGGGAATTCTCAAGAGCAAATAAATAAATAAATAAATAAATAAATAAATAAATACATTTTTTATTGCATATTGTACTGTATGGGCCAGTATGTTACAATGTATGAATGCATTATCACTCTTGGGTCATGCCAATATATATACTGTATAATTTTAATACAGTCTAAAATATATTGCAAAATATAAGCAGCTTTTTCCCTCTTAATCCGAGGTTTTGCCTGTCATCATTTTAATAATTAAAGGTCTACTAAGAATGATTTTAAGAGTATCAATTAAAAGAAATGGAGTGTCTGTCTGTCTGTCTATCCGTTCGTCCGTCGATTCCGTACTATACTTATGGACTTTATAAGTGTATTCATAAGATTCAAATGTTAAATGAGGTTTAAGGTGTGTGTGAGACCAGTGGTTTAATTACATTTAAAATGGAACTCACGGCGCAGAATATTAATGCAAACTAAACTGAGTGCACAAATGTAGAACATTTGTCACCTTTCCCGCATTTGCCATGTGTCACTTCTCCAACAAGCCGTTTACAACGTTCCTTTATTTGTGATGATTTGGGAGAATTACTGAATAACTAGTGAGTGATAAGATGGATGACATACATACACTCGTGTTGAAAAGAAACGAATGACTGATGCTCAAGGGAATAGGTTCATCCATTATAAATAACTTCTGCACATGTGTGATAAATATTACAGAAATAGCAGCAATGTGTTCGGGTTAATATAGTAAGCTGCTTTATTATGACTGGAACTCTGTTTTCATTATTAGAGCTGAGCCAAAGGGGACAAATGGTGTAATTCTAACATTTTCACATATAAATTATTAATAACTAACTGAAAGAAAAGCTAGACAGAAAAGAACCTGAATCAGAAAACGGCAGAAATGAAACATCAGATATCCTGTTAACTTGATGAATCTTCAAACACTTAAATAGGATTTTGATATGTCGAAGGACAATAAGCAGCAGACTCTCCATTAAACACTACTATCCTAAGGTCTGTCCTCTACAGCTCCTCCTGAAACAGCTATTGCTGAGCTACAGTAAGAGTAGGCTGTTAAACACAGCCATGTTTGTGAAAGGTTCTGTAATTTGAGACGGCCACTGTACTTGCATCTGCGTGGAAAATAATTGATCTTTGGGACCTGCCTATGGCTTCCCTTCATAACGCAGAAATCAGCAGATGTGCTTTTATACCAGCTGTTAAAACCAGACAAGCAGACAGAGGCTGGCTCCAAAACACTCATGACAAGGAAGTCCAAACATAATGAAGTATTTTATTATTTAAAGGCGACTCAGTAGCCCGAAATACTTTCATGTTAGCTTGCAACATACCAGAGATCAGCCTATACTTAATATTATGCTCAGAATATGCCGTTTGCATGAGTTCTGCGCAGGCCGTCTTCAAAAGCAGTTCAACCAAACATATCACCAAACGGTGTTGCTAAGAAACATATTGACTCCTGTTGCTAGGATACAATTAATTGGTTCATGTCTGAACAGCTATGTGGCATCTAAGGACCAAGAGGATCTGTGTCTTAATATAGACGAGACACCACAGATATGCCTGCATATCTATTTAAAACAATGGCACACCTGTGTTTTATTGTTGAACATTCATACATTTTCGCTGTGCCCTGAAAATTTTGCAAGGTGCAAGCACCTGCACTTTCTTTCTTTAGTTGAATCTGAAAAAGCTGTCCAGCTGAGCAAGGTTGATACGTTCGAGGCGCACCAGTATTTTAATAAGCAGGCCACTAAAAATAAGGCACTGGCCCTCATATTTGTGCATTAACTGCCTTTGTCTTTAGGCTGACAAGTTTATTTATTTTCTTTTATTACAGGTTCTTTAAAGTGAGCTTGAAATAGTGAGAAGTGTGTTAAAGCGGCAAACAGGAGACATGCCTTAATTACTGAGCACAACAGAAAGAAAGCGAAGGGAGACCAGTTAGGCAAAGCTTCAGAAAAATAAGGAGATTCAATCCTAATCATATTATATAGCCTGAAAGCTGCAGTCATGGCATAATGTGGTTATTCAGGATATATCAATTCACATGCTGGGATTGCAGTTGCTGCAGCTCTACAGGCTGGGATTAAATCTAGATCTAGGAGAAAATGAAGGTCAAAGAAGATGGTCTTTGGTGTGTGACAGATAGACAGAGAAAGATCACTGATGTATCTCCAATGTGTATAGAATAGCCTCCAAAAATAATGGCTTTTCAAAAAAATTCAATTTTGAATTCAAACACAGTACACCATTTTTGAATGTAAAAAAAAAAGCAGCAAAATTATTGCAATATAACAGGTTTCAAAATTACTGGCACCCTTATTAAAATAAATACTGACTCCTGCCTATCAGCAGCTCGTGGTGGGGCAGGACAACATTAATAACATCATGGCTTCAAGAGCCTATCACACATGAGTTGTGCTATAGGCAATACATCTGTTACTGAACAAAATCTTGGCAGTAACAGAGTCTTTTTGATGTAGCCCAATTTGTCAACGCTGTCATTAACCGTCTTGTCCGCTGCTGAAAAGTGAGTGTGAGTGAGTGCAGAGAGTATAGTGCTCTCCTTACAGTTCACGTTTTTCATCATTAGGTGCATCAGTAACTTTATAGAAGCTAAGTAGGGTGGCAAGCAGTCTGCCCCACAATTGCACCACATCTAGAAAGGTTCGCAAATAAACCGAACATTGGCTATATCTGTCAAACCTAGGGTTAAGCTAACCCAGACCCTAGGCTACCTTTTACAGTATGGCTATGTTCCAGCACACACACACATACGACTAGCCAGCAAGTGAGTGAGACAATAAAATGAAGTAGCATTCCTACCATTCATCCTGCATCTAGCACTAACGTTATCAGACTCAGTGCTCGTGCTGCTCTCAGCACTATCTTCACTGCTTACGATAGTTTGATTCTACTTTCAGAAGCCTGAAAAGTTTAACATGTTCAGTTGTTTTCTTTCGTTCATTTCCAGGCTACGTATTTGCTTGCTCACACACAAGATAAGTTTAATCCAGCTACATCCTACATTGCCAACATCACAACTATATGTCAGCAATTTTGATCATGCAATGAGCTACAGCCAGTGACGTTAATGCCAATCATCGGCCTTCAAATATATTTGCATCATAACGTTGTAAATGGAAACAGTGGAAACATTCTCAAGCATATAATTCAATAAAATGAAAAATCAAAAGGCATGGTCTTTCTGCTGTTGCCACAATTCTACTTAAAATCATAAAGTCATTTCACGGATGGTGTGTAAAGAATTACGGCTGCTAGTGCCAGGGGTCCAGGACATGTGGACTACCCTCTTCAATTCAGACCACATGTTTTCGGTAGGGTTGATTTTACATTTTTTTTTTTTTTTTAAAAACAGTTCTTTTAGTAAGTCTTAAAGTATGTTTGGTTCATCTTTTTGAGACCTCTATCTATGACCATGTCTGAACCTCCTGGGAGATGCAACCAGGTTCTGGACTGAAATATCTTGGTACATTGCAGAATTCATGATGACGTTAATCTTCATAAGAACAACCTGTGCAACCAGCCACAAAACAGCCCTAAAGCATCAATGACTATTTAAAAAAAAAAAAACAACCATCTAATTATTTTCGTATATATATTTTTTTTATTTCCCTACCAGTAGTTGCGTTTTTGATTTGCTGTGTGTACACAAATATTTTTCTCAATTTATGAAGGGTGCCAACAGTAAAACACAGAGGCCACTGTGTTTGTGAAAGCTTTATGTTGTTTTTAAGCCTCTGTGGTCTGCATCATGGGTATTAGCACTTGGAGCCTGTGATGAAATCCTGTGTAATTTCATTTATTACTTAGCGTGAATAGTCAGTTTTTCACGCCAGCTTGGACACCTTTCATTTGTAACCTCATCCATTTTCACATCTCCCCTGTCTTATTTCACACAGTATTATGTGGCACTCTGTCCCGACAAGACACGGTACAGCTTTGGTGAAGAGTGACTACAGCAAACAGACCCATTCATCGACGACAGAAGTACACAACAGAGTTATTCTACATAATGAAAGGATGTAATACATAAGTTAAATTTTCTCCAATTTTTACATTTTCTCTCCTCAGACAAGTGCAAAATATAGAATATAGACATGAACCCTAAAATAAGCATCCGAAGAAGCCCAGGGCTTAGCGTGCTAGTTAGACGGTTCTTGAATCTTTTCTCACTTCTGTGCCCTAGCTCTGACCAGCACCATCTGCATAAAGATCCTACGCAGTCACAGTTGGTAAAGTTTCATGGTAACAGATGGTGGAATTAAATGAAAGGAAACAAAACAAACCAAACAGACAAGGCAAGTCTTTGCAGTAGGAATAATAAGCTACACTGTGCAGCAGGAATGATGCTCTTGACACACAAAATCCCTCTGCCCCTATACGCCCAAGTGCTGTCCTTATCAGCACATGATAAGAGTATATCAGTTAATATACCTTTCATGGAAGCATAAAAGTGGAACATCACCCATCACCCATCATCCTTTCTCCCAACATTAAATAATGTTAGTATGCTAGTAGAAGATAGCAGGACAGTAGAGTTAATACCTCACAATGGATCTACTAGATCTAGAACCACTGTAAAATTTTACAATATGAATATAAATTCCAACCACAAATGAAGCAGGAAGCATTCAACAACACTATGCATGCATTAAAGGCAACACATAAGAAAAACCTTAACTCTATTCGCCTCCCACATGTTCAAGCAATTTATATTCACTGAGGATTAGCTAGTGTAATTACAATCATAAAGGCAGGGGACTCCGTAACAATGAAATGGCTTTTGTTTAGACTGCAAGAGAATGCAAGGCAACAAGAATTCTCCTGTCTCAATGCAGGAGAATTTTGTAGCCTTGTTTGAGATAACAATTAAAGAACTGGCAAATTCAGACCAATGCTATAATTCAGTTACGCCATGCCATGAGTGCCAGCAATGTGGGAAAATTTCAACACATATTATGCTCAGAATAGCTGTTTCTCAGGCGTAATATACTGTAGGTAAGAACTGGATGGAAAAGCCAAAGGTTTTCAGGATATCCTGTTTATCTTCTATTTGTTTGATTTTGGGTAAGAGACATGATACAATAAAGCATTTTCAACTATCATAATGATCACGCATTAGTTAACTGATGACTGAAGGAATACATTTTGCAATTTTAAAATGAAAGCATTATTATTCACAGCATTACCCTCATTAAGCCATAATGAGATATACATTTCCATTTGCCAAGTACAGTACTGAAAGCTCAGCGCGGATTATTGTAAACATAACCATTATTCTGAAGCTCCTCTACCTTGCGCACTCGACTCCTAATTTATCCCCTAGTGATGAAGTCTGAAGGATTAGGAGCATACTGATTCAAAACACATAAGCATAATAATGTACAAACAGAATAAATTACAGTGTTCTAAAATAAACCTGTTAAATTAGGTTCGGCGAGGCATGAATGTAAATTCATTCTACCATAGTTTTTACAAACAGGTAAAGTTCACTGTGAGATGTTTGGATATACACTATGTGGCCAATAGACTGCGGACACCTCACCAACACAATCATATGTACATGCTGAACATTCCAGTTCAGAGTTTGCATCCCCCCCCCTCCCCCCTTCCTGTCTACGAAGGCAGCGTTCTATGGATGTAGCTCTATAAGAAGGCACATTTGCACTGAACTCTAAATGACAATGTTTCTAAGAAGGAAAAGCTCCATAAAATCAGACTTCTGTGTATGCAGCATTTTATGGAGGCAGTTCTATAATGAGACAGCGTTCAGGGAGGGAAAAATCTCCAAGGAATCCACTTTTATGGAGGCAGCCTTGCAGCTAACCATTACGGCAACTTTCCACCAAATGCAGGCTGTAGATTTCCATTCAGACAGTTCACTGCGAAGCCCTAATCCTCAACCTGTAACAAAAAGGCTACAACTGGCTATAGCACTGAAGAGCTTAGTGTCACGGCAATAATGAATGAAAGTCTGGAGCTTTAAAGTGTTGCTAACAGTTCCGCATCCAGTTCATCATTAGTGTACAGTAACAGTGCATATGCCATCACTATGTCTAAAATTATTCTCATTCTAAATGAAAACGCATGCTTGGCAGTGATAACAATTTTATATCTATACCAGTATTTGAGCTTGTGCTTCTTTGCAGCAAAAAAAATGTCTCTGTTGACCTAAATACAAATATGCATTTATAAACACATGCATGTCAGTCAGTGAATAGCACTTGCTTTGGCCTTAAAAGAAGAAAAAAATTCTAAAGTGGGAAAGCCTTAATAGCTTTCAATGACATTCCATCTGATATTTAATGATAGAGATTTCATCTGATATTTAATTCTCTTAAAACTCAACCAAATATTAGTCCCACCCTTTTTTTTTTATACCTGTCTAGAATGGTACGTCAGATGATCAAGAATGTGCAGAAATGTGAAGACCAATACAAATATTTCTGGACTTGCTTATATAGAGATATTCAAACAGCACTTAAATCCAAATAGTGTTCAGCCAAATTGATGCTATGCTACAACACACTTTGCTTAACTGGATGGAAAGTGGCAGGCAGCATAGAAGATGAACAACCTATTTGGGATATTACGGCTCATTAACGTTGCGGATAGCACATCCATATCCACTATAAAAAGTACAGTGACTCTTTGAAAGTGTTGAACCCTTTAGAGTTTTCGATATTTCTAAATTCTAAATTCCTTAGTACTACAAGAGATTAATCAAACAAGATACATCTTTTACAGTTGGTCATTGAGAAAAATTACATTTCATATCTGTGAGTGGCAAAAGTATATGAACCTTTGGGTCATGTAGCAAAACAACAACCCTAAACATATAAGTTTCTCTACCAAAGAACAGTTTAAGAAGCATAAAATGAATGTTTTAGAATAGCCAAAACACGCCAACATCCTAGATTTTAAGCTGTTCTGTACGGAGGAATGGGCTAAAAATCCTCCAAGCCGATGTGCAAGACTAATCAACAGATCTTTTAGCTCAAAAAATGATAA
>JAOVYU010000042.1:22841001-22853233 GCA_025674565.1 Synodontis membranacea
ACACACACACACACACACACACACACACACACACACACACACACAGAAAGAGTAGTCCAGAATTACTGACACCCAATAGAAAGGACAAAATATCAAATAAGCATACACACATACAACGTTTCATAATTTTGCATCTATTCACCAATACAACAGATTTTAAATGAAGCAATCAAGAAGTGATTGAAGTGTAGAATTTCAGCTTTAATTCAAAGGGTTTAACAAAAATGTTGCACTAACCATTTGGAAATTAAAGCCATATTTTTCATAGTCCTTTCATTGCCTGATATGCCTGATAGTTATGACCTGTTTCCTCATTATTTCATGACAAATTAGGGCAACTCTAGGTCAAAAGTTGATTCCAAGTGTTGAATTTGCATTTAGCAGTTGTTATATATATAGCTCAATATACAGCTGTTATGTAGTTCAATACACAATCCAAGGAGGTATTGATGGAAGTTAAGGAGGCCATCAATAGGCTGAAAAAAATCAATATGGACCTGAATCTTTAAGAATAGCCAAATCAACAATTTGCTACGTTCTAAAAAAGAAGCAATGCACTGGCAAGCTCAGCAACACCAAAAGGCCTGGAAGACCATGGAAGACAACAAAATTGGATGATCATAGAATATTTCCTTGGTGAAGAATAACCCTTTCACTACATCTAGCCAAGTCAAGAACACTCTCAGGACGTATGTGTATCACTGTCAAGAGATGCCTTCATGAATGTAAATACAGAGGGATTACCTCAAGACGCAAACCACTGCTGACACTCAAGATAGGGGCAGATCTATGGGGTGGCATGGGATATCAGCTGCCATCCCAAAAAATGCCTTGCCATTCCAATTTTGGAAAATCTAATTGAAAAATATTTCTATGAAAAGTTATGGCTAGTTGGAAATTCAAGAATAACAAGAGCAAAAGTCCGGTGTAACAGTGCACGTAAATGCAGCAAGAGATGATGCTCCCTCTCCCAACAGGAGCTGTTCACATGCATTCAACAGCAGTCAGTGGAATTTACAACATAAGGAAATTAGGGAATGCTTGCTGTGCATCTATGAAAAAATTTAAACAACCGGACAAGTCCAGGGTTAGTTGAGTCCATATATGGCGTTTGCTAGCGTAAATGTGGCAGAACACTCACTAGTACTGACTAAAAGTTTGTCATGCTAAGTCAAAGGCAGATTTGTGTTCACTCCCCATAGGAGGCAAGCAAACTAATTAACACGTAGTCTACCTAGGCGAGAGGTTGTGAGGATGGAAGGGAGATGTGAGATAGACAGAAGGTCAAAAACAGAGTTAACAGACGGTGGGACCCTGGAAAATCTCCCTTATATTCAAAGCCCAATGTTGAAAATCTCCCTTTTATGTATTATATTTAAAGCAGTTTGTATTCTTTCGCAACAACAACCATGTTCAAAATTACACCTGCCCAGTAACCCCATTTTCAGTACTGAATCTCCAGTAAGCTCCAACTAGGTCAACACTAGTTGGGGCTTAAAAATACACTGAAGAGTATGGAATGCTGAGTCAATATCAGTGTTTATTATAGCAGAATTATTTCTTAAAATCTCCTAACATGCATGGCTGTAATGCTTTCCCCTCTGTTAACATACTGAGCATTTTTAAATTCACCGCTTAGTGTTCAGTACATGTACATTTACTATGAAGAAATAAACATAACTGCAGATTTCTTTAATGAAACTTGAAAAATGCGACCAAACTACTTTGGCACTTTTGCAAATGGAAGTCATAAACGAATTTTTCACAAAAACATGGTTTCCGTGGAAACAAGGTAACTGAGTAACCAAGAATGACAGCTTAGAATCTAGAAATGTAATAATGCCATTCAACTTAGCTGGGTTGAAAGACATTCATTCATTTATTTTCAGCAATATCTTTCACTATTTTACTTCGGTCCACCTGCTCACAGCATTGTGCTGTATGTTGTGTTTGTTTTCACTGTTCGAAAAAGAACTAAGCATGAAATGCAGTTACCTTTGTGAAATTTATGATACACAGACAGGTAATTTTGATGTAAATTCCTCTCATAGGACAATTCTACTGGTAGCTCACATTCGCAAGTTGTGTAAATACTCCGTCTAAACATATACATGCTCTCATGACTACAAATTTATACAAACTGGCAACAACTCCTGATCCAGTTGATGCTCTCTGCTCACTTGTCTGATGCTCTGATGCCTACTGCTCGGTCGTCTCACCACAATCCTAATCAGCTTCCAGGTCCGGGGAGCATGTCAGAGTCCAACGAGACAGCCCACACTGGGATTACAGAGGATCAGAGCTGACAGGTAGCATTGCTTCAGACCCTTTGGGACATGGCCCAATGCCACCCACTACATCACTCTATTCTATTGCTGAAATTCTCCACAGGTATAATGGAAAGAATGGAGCAAAATTAGAAACAAAACTTCGTTTTTTGGTTTCTGCATCTTTTCTACTCCCAAGTGCATTAACGTATAAGAATGAAAAGTAGCAGAATGCTTAAGATAGCAAATTATGAATTATCAGACCAAACTCATTGTAAACATAAGAAACAAATCAGACTCTCTGTCATGTACACGTCGGTTATGGACTACATTTCCCATGCAGCAAGGACTACGAGTCAAGATGGCCGACGTGAACGTGTGCCTTGGCTCCCCGGATTACAGGTTGGATGCAGGTGCATCCAATCACTCACACACTCAAGGGATGCTTCATAAGGAGCATTCTCACCTGATTACTGATAATGTACACTTGGAAACAATCACATGCACACACACTGTAAAGCACACAAATATACAGTATATTCAACATGAAGTGCAGAATGTCTCCTGACATCCCAATGCTATTCTGGTGTTAATCTTTCTTTGTCCTTGCCTTGTCTTAACTGTTTATTCATCACCTGGCCACTGCCTGTGTTTACTTACTTTGACTTTGCTTCATGATTTGGATCATTTGAACTTTGCCTGTTGTAAAAATAAAGTCTTTTTACCTACACCTGCAACCATCTCTGCCACCTGAAAATTCTAAAATATTTCACTCCATTCTAGAACTCCATTAACCATGTCCACTTTCTAATAGTGCCCATTAAATTTTTGAATATAAATGATTAAAACGTTGTAAAATATCCAAGGGTTCCTAATTGCCATAACAGCTTTCATGGAAAATGCCCTGTGATGGATTGGCATTCCATCGAGGGTACATTCCTGCACCCTGCCCAGTGTTCCCAGGATAGGTTCAGATCAGCTGTCATCTGACCAAAATAAGTCATCTGACCAAGTTACTGAACATGGGTGCGTTAGCTATTGTGAAAACTCTTGCATATGTTACAACTATATGGACAACAATACATAATGTTTTACACTTACAATTTCCTTTTTTTTGTGGAATTTTATTCAATTTAATTCTGATTACTTGATATAAACAAAGATCTTGGCGGCTGTGGAGTATTTTTAAAACTAGCCCAATCTGGCCCTTGCATTAGCTGTCCGGGGTACTGCTCCTCCAGAGCAAGCATAGGTAAGTGTGATTTCTGCCCAATTAGTACTTGTTGCAGTTCCTATTTATGACCACTTGGTGCAATAATAAGACGGTGCTAAATGTGGAAATGAGTGCACTGGTCCATGATTGAGAAACATCAACATTTTAAAAATCATTTGACACTCAAAAGAGGTAATGAGGATTATATGAAATGTGAATTTTATGTGAAAAGGATTTTTTATGAGGATTTTATAAAAATGAACATTTATGCCCCACCTGCCACTATGGATGAGCTGCCAATGTAGCTAATCATAAATACAACATAGCACACCTCAATATCATCTTCAGGCTCCAGAACATGGGGGTCATAGCATTGTTTTCATGAATAAATTAGTCTCAAGTATATCTTCACAGAAAAATGACTTTTTTCCCAGATACCATATTGTTGCTTCATGGAGTGTCATGTATTTATAGAGGAGGTGGATGCAAGTGCGGAAAACCTTTATTTATAGAGAAAACAAAGACACAATGACTATGAGCTTTGAGCAGGAACAGCAATCAAAGACATAAGCCGAACACAACTAGTGAGACCTGACAAGGTGCGCGAGAAAAGACATGACTTATATACAAGTGCTCATTAATCTATAATGTGAAACAGGCGCACAGAGTCATGTGACGTGATCAGGGAAAGTGCAGTGGTGGATGGGAAATCCACCACTGCAGTCCTGCGCCATATTCAGGTTAAGCACGACAGACAAGTCCGTAATGTGCAGCTCCTTATGTGCAAAACACAGTCAAGAGGGGGGTCCTGGACAGCCTGGCCAGAAGTCTCTGAGCTGACATGGGCCCGTAGGCTGACACTAGGAGAAATAACCCAGCATAAGCGACAGGAGATGCAACGTCTTCCATGATGCACTGAGGTGGAGCAATCACCTCTTCATGGCTAGGGGTGGGGCAATGTCCAAGGTGGAGCATGAGAACACAGCAATGGCCAACGCAAAGCCAGCAGAGGGGAGAGAAACCCAAGTAGAAACCTGAGTGGGGAATCGATGGAAATCAAGGGGGACAGTGACATCCTAAGTGTAGCAAGAAGGCGGAGACATGCAAGCAAGTGATATCCTCAGTATAGTAGCAAGGTGGAGTGATGTCTCCCTGATCCTGCTGCTCCCACAACAAGTGGTTCCTCTACAGGAGGGCTTTCAGGACACTGAAAAAAAATCTGCTGCTTTTTTATCACTTATTTATGGAAAGGTGATGCAAGTGTGGATAGATGTTTATTAAATCGAAAACAAAGAAACAGAACAACATAGTGTTGTGCTGTGATTGGAGAAGTACAGAAACGAGACCTATACATACAGTATTTGATAGAAACTGGCGAATTAATTATATTATAATCAATCATTATATTGATTGAACCCACTACAGTAATGCAAGTGTTTATGTGAGACATTGTGACTAACCAGCAGAGATGATAAGGACTATAGACATTTCTTTTCTGAGTAAACACAGAGGATGTGGCTGACAGCATGCACATGCGATAAGAGAACACTGGCAGCAGGAGAGGGAATTTTCTCCTCCCTTCGTCTCGTTCAGATGCTCTAATCTTGCTCTTTTGCTCTAACAGGAGGTAAGGAGGTCTCTTTGGTACTGTCACTAGAACTGAGCGCATTTTGGGCAGTCAACTGTATATGATACTAGATGTCAAAGAAAGACTTTGCCATTTCCCAAAGACTATTTTCAATGTTTTGCTGTTTTAAAGATGTATTTTGGTGTTTTTAGGTGAAGTAGACTTTCATAGGGCATAGAACAAATATTCATTTTATAATCTAAGCCAATAGTTCTATATTCTCCAGCATTTGGACTATTATTTTCAATTTAAAGTATGAACACAATAAAAAATAATCACATAGCTTGCCTGGGACTATTTTACTTACTACTGTTTTAGGTAGTAATAAGCTGCACAGATGCGCTTAGAAAATAAAAGAGCAATATATATGCAGCATGTCTTCAATCCCACCCGCAGGAAGTGATCTTTAATCAGAGTACTTAGTATCAAGGTAAGATAATAAGACCAAAATAGTAGCTATCAGACTACCATCTACATAGCTAATTTATAGAAAAAATACTCATGCATGATTAAAATAAAAACCTTTTTTATTTTGTCACAATGCACCAGAATAGGATGCAAGTGTAGTTTATTAGTTTATTAAAATAACACAGGTTAAACAGTTTCAAACACATCAAGCAAAATTTGGGCCAGAAACGAGCAAAGGACCAGGCCAGGCAAACATAGCAACTAAGGCTTGGTATCATTAGGTAAGAGCACACTGAATGAAAACTTCACAACTGGGGTGACCTTGTGCGTGTGAGCTATTGGGATTCGGAGCTAATGGCCATGTCTGTAGGCAGTGCTGGATTCTGGGAAGCCTTGTCCAGTACGGACACCAACACTGATATGGCATTTTTATGTTTTGACTGGACAAAGCAATTTTGAACCTAAAACTATATAAAATTTTGTGCCTGATGGAAGTCCACAGAAGGTCATTTGTGAATTGTAGCACACTTTTTCTTACACTTCCAACAACAACAGAATTGTTTTCGAAAGAAACAGCACCAAAGAACCAGGACTAGAACTTACTTTCACTACATATTTAATTATATTATCTGTATTAGTAAAACAGAGTGCTGGAATAGAGTGGTCGCAGCAGACCTACCTACCCACTGTACCTACCTTCCTATGTGTCCGTCAATCCATCCATGCATCCGTCCATCCAAATGTATTAAATAATTATTACAAATGTAAAATAAAATGCCTATTCTATTAAAAAAAAAGTGCACGCTCTAAGAAGAAGCATTATAGCTGGACTCACTAAACACATATGCTCTACGGATGATGAAGTAGAATTTATTTGTTAAAAAGTATAGCTGAAGATTTAAAAAATCCTTTAAAGGCACTGGACTGAAATGCCTAATATAAATTATACCCTTAATCTTATTTATTTCTGTTCCAATAGAAGTAATCTCTTCCATACAATAACACCTCAGAAAAAAAAGCTACAAATACAGTAGGCCTACTAATTAATGCTCAGCCTGTCAAAGCATGAATATTTTATAAGCGGTATGAAAATATGACATTTGCATTAATAATTACTGCCGGCCCTAAACACAAGCTGTGGCACTAGTGTGGACTTAAAGAGAAGCAGTAAATTTGATCGCAAGGCTAGACTACTAGAGGATACTGTGTTCATTTGAAAATGCAACGTCAGGTACAGTAGCAATCTCAGGGCTTCCTTGCAGTTATAGAAGAAGGAATACTGATCTAAATTCCTGGACTGAATGAAGAGACGTGATGAAATGAAAGTCATTTTCAGGGGATTGTATTCAGAGTTCAGTTAGGTGTGTGAGGAGTGTGTGAGGAGCAGAAATAAGTCAGAAATTGTGCACGTTGTTATTAAAATCCTCTGGCGTAGCTACGTACTCGAGTAGTATGGGATGCAAAGGAGTTGTACGTCGCGCACAAAAACTTTGTGTCATAGTTACGAGTTATATTGGACTGAGGGAGCAGCTGAACTGTGGTCAGTTTGATGTAACCGTAGTACGTCGTGGTGAAATGACATCACATAGGACATCAAATCTCTGTCAACTGTTGGCCTTTTTTTTTTTTACATGAGACTATGAGAAACTATAAACTACAAAAAAAACATAATATAATAGCCTCAATATTGCACACGCCTTAAAAATTGATTATCATCCATAAGTATAAACTGTTTGCACAATTACCTTTTTCAATTAGCTGTTTTTTTAGGCCCAGTCTGTCATTTACACATCACTATCATTTGTCATCCTTATCCAGAGCGACTTACATATACCACATTTATACAACTGAGCAGATTTGGATGAAGGGCCTTTCTCAAGGGCAGTGGCAATCATGGTGGTGTAAGGATTTGACCTCATGACCTTCCGATCAATAGTCAAATGTCTTAACCACTGAGCTACCACTACACCTCACTGTACTTATTTCTGCTCTAACAATAGATTCAGCATTTTTCCTACTTGTATAAGATTTATGCTTTGTGCCACCGTACTCCTAATTCATCATGCAAAAAAATAAGATGATTCATATACTATTTCATAAGTTATAATAACCAAAACAAAACAAACATAAATTAAAGTAGGCCTATAGTGAATCAGCTATTTACAACATTAGATCCAAGATATAGGCATAATCAGCAAATATAAATATACATTATTTTTCTAGACTATATTGGCAAAAGTAATCAGACACTTAACTATCATATCCATATGTGCCCATTGCAAAACCATGGACCTTAACACAGCCTGTCCTCCCTTTGTCCCTTGGCTTTTCTTTTGGGAAGGCTTTTCATTAGATTTCGGAATGCGGCTGTGGGATTTGTGCTTATTCAGCCACAAGAACATTAGTGAGGTTGGATACCCATGTCAAGGAATTTAATGGGGTTGAAATCAGGGCCCTTCAAATCAATCTCAGCAAACCATATCTTTCTGTACCTGAAAGATGAAACAGGTTCGTCTGCTTTTAGTTCCAATGAAGAGAAATCTTAATGCTAAAGCATGCAAAGACATTCTAGACACTTGTGTATTTACAACTTTGTGGCAAGTTTGGGGAAGAACAACATATGGGTGTGATGGTCAGATGGCCACATATAACACTGGGGGAAAAACACTGTACTGTACAGTATGCACATGCCTGCATCACTGAGTGATGTATAAATGCAGCCTAGATAGCTTACACTAAAGCTCGGTTGTTCAATGTAGTATCAAACAGATCATTACACCAGAACTCATTTTGTTATAAGGACTTTTCATTCATAATTATTCCCTTGTTTGGTTAGCTAAAATCTGCCACTGAAAATCTGCTTTCTCAACACTGCTCTCCACATCATCATCATCATCATCATCATCATCAACAACAACACCAGCTGACTAACTGAAAAGTTAATTGATTTTCAACACATTTCTTTTCTTGTGCCTTTTTTTCCTCTGTACCACATAATGAATTATAAGCAGGATCTTTGCACGGTAGCATGCTAGTGGTGGCCTGCTACATATTCATCTGTCACCTGTCAGGGAGCATGTGTCAGATAGAAGGGAATGTAAAAAAAAAAAAAAAAAAAAAAAGAAAGAAAAAAAGAATATAGACAGCTCATGCAGAGGAAAATAGAGCAACCCATCAGAAAAGACTTTCTTCTAGATCTTTATTCGAATGCTTACCATATACTCTACACATTATATATTATCATATTCATCTTTTTTAAATGTATATTTGTTTTCTCTTTCTTTCGTTAAATAATTACCTATACTGTATTTGACAGCAAAGAAAAAAAGTATAACCAACTGCTTCAGTCTACATTTTCTATTCTCAGAATTTTTTTTTTTTTTTTCCGCTTAAAGGCAAGTTGCTATTGAAAACCTCATCTAGGACATCTCTACTCAAGAAAAATCTGTCACTCATAGAGACATGAACTATATGCAGGTCTTTTTAATAGTCAAAATGTGCCACCCAGAAAATCGACTTAAGGACCTGCATAAACAGTTGCCTAAATACAATTTTCTCTGCATAAATATTGACTGGACTTAAGTTGCTAAATCTGAGCATGGCTCTTAACAGATAGAACAGGATTCAGGAATTTTCTGTCATTAACAATGTGTTTTTTTTATATACAGTGCATGTTATGGTCAGAGAAACAGGTATTTAATGTGGAATAAGATAAGATTCCTCAAATTTATTTGATGTTTATTAGTTCAATAATTTGAATCCATTCAGAATTTACCAGTAGTTGATGAAATACTTCTCATAAAATCTAATCATAAACCTAAATGCACTTTCATTAAATGTAATAAAATCTAGGTATTCAACGAGAGCAATGCGGTTTTTTGAGTGCAAGCCCTTGGGAATAGAAGAAACACTGGGTTCACTGAGGTAAGATAGATCAGATGGCTTTAGTTGCTGTTGGAATGACACACTGGGAGTCACTGAGAGCTGTATCAGATACAAAACCCATTACTCTCACATGCAACACAATACATCTGTCTCTTTATAATCTGTCTGATTCTTTCTCTCCATTACAGATGCACATGAAAATCCCTCATTTCTGAGGTTTGTGGTTTTTATTTGAACCCCCTAGCTAAGCTCTACTGTTCCTCCAAAATAAATAAATAAATAAATTACAACTGAACAGGATTGACTTTGCAAGAAATATGTTAATGAGCACAAATGCACATTGACCCACTCAAAGACGAACATGCACACAGACAGTACTGCATCCTGGGTTGAGGTGTAAGATAAAAGAAAAGATATATATATATATATACACACGTAATTTTTGTGTCTTGAAAATCAAACCCTTTACTTAGAATGGACACAGATTTGTCTGATTTGTCTTTTGCTGTAGATAAAGCACAGCAGTGCACTGAGCCTGATATGACTGAGAGCCAGCTTGCACTAATGAGGAGTGAATACCAAACAGAATATTCAAGTAAAGCTTTGAAATTATGCGTTATATTTAGCAGAGTGGAAGCAACTGCCATGCTACCACATATGTAGATACACACAAGAACACACACACACACAGACACACACACACACAAACTCCTATAATAATATCTCTGTACCACTGAGACTGTCAGTGTCAAAGATTTATCAGATACTGAGTCCTATTTGGACTTGTAAATTCTGTGATTATAAAACACCAATATAATCCACTGGGTAATCAGCTAAACATGGTTACCTTCATTATCAAACAAAAGAAGCAAAGTAGGAACCAAAATAGATCTGGAAGAATATCGACCTCCTTCAGAATAAACAATAAGATAGGGTAAATGAGTGCACACATAATAAGGCAAGAACTCGTACATTAATTAGCACTTGCTCCACTAACCTTCTTGGTGAAATCCATGGCTTTGAGGATGGAAAGGTTGAGTGTCTCCAGGGATGCAAACACACCTTCGTAATCCCCCATGTGTTTGGCAAAGTAATCTGGGTAATAAGGCAAGCATAGGCAAAAGAAGGGAAGAGACCCATTAAGAGACCATTTTACCATTTCAGTTAAAAGTATACATTTAGGATTTAACCTAATTTATTAACTGACTCGTGTATGATTTTCTATGAATATGAGCAAGGGGTTTTTATTTTCATGTGGGCAGTCAGATTTAAAGCTCATGAGATCATGTTTATTAATATGAGAGTACCGGGTGCTCAGGGTCATGGTGACTTAAATGACAAATTTGTTTATATTTTGAGAATAGACACGCCTAAGACAGTTAGAAAATACTGTGGGCAGGAGCAAACAAAAAAAAAAAAAAATCAAGAGCAGACAAGACTGGTCAGTATTCATCAGCAAAATAACCTCTACTACAAACCATCTACAGACTGTCAACTGCCTATCGGGTGACTGTCATCACCCAGCCTACCAACTAATCCCAAACCCATTGTCAGTGCTTACGCTTGTTGATGATCTTAGTTTAGTAGACAACCTATACATAGACTTGATTTGGATAGTCCAGTTTATGGCTCTTAGTGCTGTAGTGGATCATCAATAGACTATATCTACTTGTCTATAGTGACATTTTCAAATTCAGTTCTTGTTGTTTCTATTGATACACTTTATAATGTTGTCGAAAGGCAGATAAACATAATGGCGATAGGCAGCTTCAGAACAGTCTATATGATTTGTAGAGATTCTAAAGCAGATTACCCAAATTCAGTGTTACTGATTCTTATATCTGTGTATTTGTTCATCCATCAATATCAATTTACAAGTTCATTAAACACACATATGGGTCAACAAAGCTCCTGTGCATTTATTGGACATTAAAGCAGACACTGTGGGGAGGGATAAGTTGTTATTGATAACACGAGGGAGTTGGAAGCAAGTACGATGAAATTGACATCACATTGTTCATGCAAAATAGTGTGCATCCACATGCATTCCCTATGCTACTACGCCAACATGCACATACAGACAGTTATTTTGATACTCACCACAAAGTTCCTTAGTGTCAACATTGCTAACACATCACAGAAAAGTTGGTGGCACATAGAGGGATAGAGAAGGAGAGGCAAGAGTAGAGTGGAATAAGGGACAAGGAAGACTCCATACATGCAGATAAATCACAGGGATAAAGATCAAACTAGATCCCCTGGGTAGTTACAAACATTCACCTGCACTGACCTTTAATGCACTGATTATGGTCACTGAAATATGCCATGGGTCATATGCAACTCAAGCGATTGTGCTTAATTTAAATCCAAAGTATAATCAGTAAAGCACCTCAGCTGTATGTGAGCTGAATGATGGGTTGACCAAAAAAAAAAAACACCCTCCTCAGCAAATCAACTTCTGTAGAAAAACAGCTTACTATATAAATCTGAGCAAATAAATCACCAAAGAACAACACACACTGGGACTGAGAAACTGTCACACTCATACAGTTCCTCAGAAACACAGACTGTCACTGACCAGTCTGTACTGTTCCTGACTCATTCTGAATTCAAAGTAAGTGCACAAACTGCTTCCTATATAACAGGCAGCCAGATCACCTGTTTGTCTTGCTATATAAAAAAGAATCTTAGGAATGATTGGCAGGTGTAATTCCACAATGTCAGCTATCAGCATGTGTTCTAGTTCAAATGTGCTCATCACATAACAATTGATTTGGTAAACAATACCTCTGATATATAGAACAGAAAAAAGGAGAGAGAGAGAGAGAGAGA
>JAOVYU010000042.1:22865711-22877312 GCA_025674565.1 Synodontis membranacea
AGGAGGAGGAGGAGGATATTGTTATATTGCTTTAAGAAAAGGCTTTGACAGACACACTGATACAGTCTAAGTAATAAATTTGCAAATAATGAAAAAGAGACAGACCCATGCTTCATATTGATTGTACCTACCCACAGCCAAGCATTCATTTCTGCTGGGGAATGGCATACCCCACACTGGACACGGACATGGAGAAAGTGAGCACATTTGAATATTTTGGATAACGTATCAGCCAATATATATTATAATTACTGCCTTGGCTCACTGTATTCTTGATAGACGTTACCAAGCCTTGTGTTATTCTGTAGCTATCCTGGTTTTGCCTTTGTTTCATTGTTCTTCTTAATGTGTTTTGCTCTTTGCTTCTTATATTCTAATTGCACATCGCCTGATATTCTGCTGGACCCTGATTTCGATTTCGAATCTTATTTTGGATTTGTCTGCCCTGCTCCTTAATAAACAAACTTCCTTGCATCTGCCTCCAGCCTTACCTGCCAAAAGCATAGTTCAGAATTTGACTACCGACTAATTTTACTATACTTCCTGTACATTTCCTTTATATTTCTTCTTGCAACACAGCTACAAAAAATAAATATCCCAAGAGTCAATGCATATGTATATAGACATAGAGATAATGAAATAAATAAATGAAACACTAAGCTAATGCATTTCAGCTGGTCTCACTACACCAGGAGTGCCAGAGCCACACAAGAGAGGAGTTAATGCAAGTGGCACCAGAGTCAATTAATGCACGTTATAAGCAATCTGATAAAATTAGAGTACACCCACATGATTCAGCAGTCCTAGCTGGGCTTTCACCATCTCAAGAATTATGATGGGGTGAGCAAGTGTGAGAGAGTCTGTCCAAATGAGAGACTTTTACAGCATAAACACGTGGGGAAAAATCAGGCAGAATATCATGATAGAGTCTGATAAATATACTAAATGTGTTTTTGATTCTTGTGAGATTGTCAGAGTGAGTGATTGGGAGATTAAGTTTAATTGGTCAGAAAGGCTTCTGCAGTAAACTTGAAACGGCAGTGTTAACTCTGCAGTAAACTTGTGAAAAATGTTAGGCATGATAACTATGCCCCTGGTGCCAGGGCTGATAATGCATTTAAACAGAACTCCTCAAAAAAAAAAGACCTTCAGTACAGGTGCATTACACCTTTATTACGAGCTGCTCGATCCAGGAGAAACTGTCAAGCACAATACGTTACAGTGATTATACAGTGATACAATTGATCAAATTAAGTGGAAAAAAAAAATCAATGAACCATCATCCAGAGCAACATACACTCTCCGGCCAACATTTTAATAAAGTTGAGGATGAATTCATTTCCTGAATCCTTCTGAATCCTTCTTTCATTCTTTGCTAGAAAAATGCCAAAAAGTCATAGAATCTAATGCTGATTACTTTAAAGACTAACTCTATGTATTAGTTTAGAAAACCGCAAATATCGTATTTTTTAAAAGGCCAACACATGGATGCATATGTAATTTTTTTAAATTCACTTGTTTTTGCCCTGTACAGGACACTACTGTAGTCACATACTTTTGTTACAGGCCTTATAACTTATATGAAACTGTACATGATTTGGTTCTGTGAGTGTGTCTGCAATGCAAAACTAAATATTACACATTTATCCAGAATATACATACAGTATATTCAGGCTTGTGTACGACAATCATGTAATATACACTACGTATACAGCCAAAGGTTTGTGGACACTTGACCATCACACCCCATGTGCTTTTTGAACATTCTACTCCAGATTTATTTTCCCCTTTACTGTTATAATAACCTCTACTGTTCTGGAAAGGCTTTGATTGTAGAGCATGGCTGTAGGGATTTGCCCATTCATCTACAAGAGCATTAACAGGCACTGATGTCGGGCCATAAGGCCTGGAGCACTGTCAGCATTCCAGTTCCGCCCGAAGTGTTCAGGCCAGGGATTTGTGTGACTCACTCGAGTTCATCCACTGCAGCCTTGGCAAACCATGTCTTTATGGACTTTGCAATTTAAATCCTAGTTTAAGAGATGCAGGTGAAAACAGAAAAAATAGTATGTTTTAAAATTTGACAGATGAACACATAGACAGATCATGTTATAATTGTGAATAATTACAGCCATATATAGTAAATTCAACCTTAAAAAAGAGAGGTATATTCCAAGACCTCTAGACCACCGAGACAAGCATAAGTTCTCATTCATAAAAATGAAAACAAATTGCAAGTTTACGGTGCATTGCATCTTGCTTGTCAAACACCTAATTTAATTTCTCCCAAATGCGCCCAAAAAGAATACCAAAATCCTGCCTTATTCGTGCACTGCAGGAATTTGAATATATATAGATAGATAATGCAGCCCGCTAATTCTTGGTAGTGAAGATTAATGGCAGTGATGGTGAGCAAAATTAGAGAGGTCAATAAACAGTACACTTTGTCTGCGATTGTAATTGCATGTTGTTTTGGATAGAATAATCAACATCTACTTGAATGAACATCCAATTTTGTTTGTCAAACTGGAAATCAGCAGGCAGTGTCCTTTGAGACACTAAGATTAGTTCTGTTTGTTACAACGGATGAGTCCTCAACATTTTACACCCCCTCATTGTGCTTACAATGTAATTTCATAATTTCCAGTATGGATAAAAAGCCAGTTAAACCTTCACTTTATTATGTGTGGGATTGACAGTGAAATATGAGATGTGAGAGGAAGGTGAAAAGTTTCTACAGTGCATACACATTTGAAGTCTCGTTCCTGAACATATTATCTGGCGTGCTAGCAATGAAAGACCTACTTAATCCTTTTTTGTGGTCAAACCCAATTAAGCAAAAGCCAGGTATAGAGAACGCCATGGCAACACCATCACGACTTAATGGCGAGGCGATGCTGCTGTAACCAGGGGGAACTTGCAGAGTAAGGCTGGGAAGGGAGTGACAATGTAGGAATGTCTAACGGTTAATAATGAAGTTCTGGCGTAGTTTAAAAATACAACTCTTGATATGTTTGAATAATTATTCTCAATTATAGAATAATAGAAAAGTGTAGATTGCGTTTAGGGGTTGTAGCAGAAGATTTGTACAAAATTCTCAGAAGAATTTAGAGATATTGAGATTAGAGAATTTGATCCTATTGAGTCTGGAGGAAAAAAAGATTTATGTTATTCATACCATTAGTGAATGGCTCCTTGTCACAGACAAATCAATTTTTCTTCGAGCTGACTTACTGACTGCAGTTGCTTAATGGGCAGAAAGCTGCTGCCGCAGCACTACATTCACTTTGCCTTTGCATACTTGGAGCTGGATTCAGATAGATATGAGGTGACTTAAATAATGAGCCTGATGCTGTAATTCAATTTTAATAAAGAAAACTTACATTTCAGTTACTTTCCCCTACAATATATTGCCCTTCTGCAACTTCATTCTGGTCTTCCAATGATCAAAGCAGTGCAGAAGGTCTTCTTCCGTTACTTGTCTCAGAAGCTCCGTCCTTTCCTTCTTCTGGAACAGACTCAAAACGAGTACCCTTGAGTGCAGAGCTTGATTTTAGGGAAAAGAAAAAAGTCCCATGGTGCTAGATCAGGTGAATAGGGAGGGGGTCAATTTCTGTAATACATTTCGGGGCCAAAAACTGCTTCACCGAGAGCGCTGTGTGTGATGGGTTGTCGTCCTGATGAAGGAGGAAACAATTTACGTCAAAGCCGTGGCCTCTTCCTTCTGACCCTTCTTGCAAAGTTTTAGAAACCTTTATGTACTGCTGTTGGTTAACTGTTACTCCAATCAATTATAATACTCTAATTATAGTATTACTACTACTAATTATTATTATTATTATTATTATTATTATTATTATAACACCCTTAATATTAAAGGAAACAATTTATATTGTTGCCTTGAAGTTGTACTTGTTTTATCTAGCTTTCTTCATCCAGTGACCCATATTTTCCAGTGCATTGAGTGCCATTTTGTCTCAGGATCATACTGATTTGGACTGCAATACAATGCTCACTGTATGGTAAATCGTATTAATAGACATCAAGCATATAATGAGCATTGGTCTATACAATGAGCAGTGGTAATTGTACAGCTCAGGATGCAGGCTGTTCATCTGGTTGATAAAGCAATCATATCTCAATTTTATACAAGATGCGTAACTACGAGATGGCTGTGACAAGACAGTAGAATATATGTGCTCCTACTCCATTAAGAAAGATTTTCCCTGGCACGATGTGAAGGTGCACACACAGATACACAGATAAACACATAGACATGCGCTTTGACATCTAATTAACTGACATCTAAATGTCACCCGGACTGAGGCCCCAGAGAGCACCGGCAAAATATCCACAGGATCAGACCAGTAACACCAGCCTAACCCACTCTCATTAAGGAGAATAAGAAAAGGCCACACATTCACACATACACAGACAATACATGAGTACAAGGGAGCACAAAGAACTAAAGGTATATATTAGCACAAATTTTCATATAAGCCCTATCAATCTCTGTCAACCATATGTTCTCCCCCTACCTCAGAAATAACCTACTGAAGGTGGACTAATAACATGGTGCTGTACACATCACAGTAGGGTTAACTGAAATAAGTATAGTGCTTACTTTCCCTTTGCATCATTAGAGAGTTACAAAAATTCAGAGATTAACACAGGAATACAATGTCATAAATCTTATGTACTAATGTCTAGATCAGGGGTGGGCGAACTTTTTGACTCATGGGCCACATTTGTCTTTTACATTCGACAGCTGACGGGGGGGGTGCTGGTACCGTTTGTATAATTTCGCCGACAATCTCTGACGGGGTGGGGGGTGGGTGGGTGCTGGTACCGCTCGTATAATTTCGCCGACAATCTCCGGCGGGGGGTTGGGTGCTGGTACCGATTGTTATTTTTTTCGCTGACAATCTCCGACGGGGGCGGAGCCGACTGTACCGAATTTGTACTATGTATAATTGTTTGCCCATGTCTGGTCTAGCTTCTGTCTAATTTTTTAGACAATTTTTGTCTAAAATTTTGTGGAAAGTCCAAGGGGTGAATATTTATGTAAAGCACTGTGTATATAATTCCACAATTATATACATGCATACATACATACATACATAAGGATTTGAGCAAGTTTGAGGAGCACAACAACAAGTTTGAGATGTTGACTTGACCTCCAAATAGATGTGACAAATGTTCAACTTGAGCCCAATGCCTCACACTGCATATGCCTCATGGAAAACAGAGAACTATAAAGATGTTCTGAGCTTTTAAAGAATGGGGTGGGGTGGGGTATTGTG
The DNA here is from genome assembly GCA_025674565.1 of Synodontis membranacea. Taxonomy (NCBI): domain Eukaryota; kingdom Metazoa; phylum Chordata; class Actinopteri; order Siluriformes; family Mochokidae; genus Synodontis; species Synodontis membranacea. The sequence continues at coordinate 22,871,015 of JAOVYU010000042.1, forward strand.
GCATGGGGGGTTGGTTGGGGGTACAACATGCTCTCATTCCTAATTCAGGTTTCTGCTTGATACCCTACTCTTTTCCAAGCGCTCCAGTGCCAGTGTGGTAGAACATAGCCTGGAGGTTGAGGTGCCAGTCTGCTCTGGCCCAAAGTTGTACTGTATAAGAGCAAGCCTCATCAGCTACACTGAATGTGTGAAACACCACTAAAGCCAACATGGCGTATTTTCAGTGAGAAATACTAGAATAGAAGTGACTCTCCATCCCACTACCAGCAGTCAGATTTTTCAGTGTGGCAAAGGGTTAAATAACAACAGACTTGCACTTTTTGTTCTGACCCTGCAGCTGATGCAGCACTCTGCATCTAAAAGAGATTTAAATTTAGTTGTGACTTACAAAGACTGTAAAGGATAAAATAAGCAACGTTTACTTTTCCACAATTATTCATCTTATAATTATTAGGTATTAAAAACATCGGTAGAAGGGTAGGAATGTTTATTACGTATTAATTCATTTATCATAATACATTAAAATTTGTTCAACGTGTTTCAATAACATGTAACATTAAGGGAAGAGTTGGTGAAGGGAATACTGGGAGAAACTGAATCACAATACCAAGCAAAAGTATTTGGAAAATTAAGCACGCTAAACAACATAGATCCGTATCACCTGGCAACCCAAGATTGGATTTCAAGCCCTAATGCACTACTGTACCTCCACATACCCAGACATTGTAAAGGATCAAATTTTTTGACTCAGTACAAACACTTTGAGTTTAAAAGTTACAAGTACCTATTCCCTAGTCCCCTGGGTGCAAGATCTGCTAATTCATAAGCCGACAACTGCGAGAGCACAGTCATTAGCCGCCAAGGAAAGGTAGCACAATTCTTTTTGGCACAATTATTAAACCAGATATATATATTTTACTTTGTCATAGGCAGTGGGAAAAATCACAAAAACAACAAAAAAGTTGCTTATTAAAGTCATATATATTTTTTTTACATTTTTTAAATTTTTTTTTAAATAATAGCAAATCTTAGTGCGCTTATGACTACACTGTAAAAATGCTATAAAGTGCTGTAATATGCGATATAGTATAAAATAACACATGCTCCATTAATCCTTTTAATAAACTCATTTGGCTGGTGCAGGATATAACTGAGCTGAAGGTTAAGGGTCTTTCTCAAGAACTCAACCATGGTGGTTTAGCAATGCTGGGAATTGAACACAAATGCTTCAGTAATTCGAAGCCTTAATAACTGAGCCAACACAAGTAGCTCAGCCACCTTGCATTGATTTAACCATGTCTACCAGTGCATGATTACATTGAAGGGAAGCTAATACATTTCTGTAAAATCTACAGTATGAATTATTATGAATCTGCCTTATAAGGACGTGTTATTTGCAAGTCATAAGAGAGATGACCTTCTGAGGACCTCATTTATATTAAACAGGCAAGGACTACTTTAGTTGTCCCTCTTAAGAATCTTTCAAAATTCTACAGTGCTGTGTAGACGTTTTATACACACATAAAGAAATGTTCTAAAGCAAAAAAAAAAAAAAAAAAAGCCTTAAAAAAATTAAATAAAAATACATTTTCTATACAGAGCAGTACATAGCACTAAACAAAACAAAGTCAATATTTGTCCTGACAGCTTATTGCTTTTTAAAATGCATCAGTACTTTCAGCTACAGTTTTATGAGAATATTGGCTGCGTAGTTTTGCTTTCTATGCATCTTGGAGAATCTGCCACAGTTATTCTGGTGACACTGTCTGTCACACGTACTTCTGTTTTTGCAGAAAATTTCTGACAGCCAGCATTCTTTTTTTCATCTGAAAGGTGGCCTTTTACATAATCTGTTGCTTTCTTTACTGACGTACAAATTTTTTTTGTAACATTTAATTCTGGCTGGAAGAAATGTTCAGAAATATACAATGTTTTTACTGAGTCAATATTGCAGAAAATTAACATCTACAGTAAGACAAAATGTATATTAAAATCTAGATAGCCAAAGACTTATCCAATGAACCTTAAAGGAACCTTGAAGAACCTGATTTAAGGAGTATACCTGTTCTTCAAGGTTCTTCAGATACTTATGACTATAAATTTATTTAACTATAAATAAATAATTGAATTGAATTGAATTTATTGGCCAAGTATATTTACACATGCAAGGAATTGGACTCCGGTTTACCATTGTTCTTTACGTACCTGGACATACAGCATACAAGACAACACCACACGAAAAAACACATCAAAAAAACAAAACAAAACTAAGAAATAAGAAAAATGAAAAATAAGAAAATTTAAAAATAAGTGTATTACTTGAATTATGGAATGCAACTATATTCGAAGCCTTTATGTTTGTTCCCATGTTCCCAAACCATTTCTGCATAGGAAATAGTGTGTTACAAAAATCAATCCAGGGAGCTATATAAAAGTATTAATATCATCAAGTCAAGCAGGCAGCCAGACACCTCCTACACTATGTTCTTGTGTGAAGAGTGCCAGAGCTGATGGTGCCTGCAGAGCTGCTGGCAGTTTATCCAACAATAAGTGGTCTCCCTAAGGAATGATGATGGGACAGGCAGCATATTGCACACAGTGAGAAGCTCAAAAAACAAATGTCATTAACTTTCATCGGCGCTGTAGCAATGCCGGGTATGTCCAACACAACATACAGCAGGACTGCTATTAAGTGCTGTGTGGTTACGGTACGTAATGAGTTAGGTCTCTGAAGAAAGGTTAAATGGCTAAATCATTACTGCACTACTGCCTCCTGCTTTAGGGTCCTATTCGGATACGAAATGTTCAAGGAAAAAAAGCTCCCATCTAAGACTTGCACAGTTTCTGTATATTTAAAAATTGTGGTAAAGAGAAATGTGCAACTTATAAATATTGGATGTTGCCTTATAGATTATATACAGTATGAAGAGGTGTTTTCAAAACATATAGGCAAGTATAATATACAGTAGATATTATTGCATATTCAAAAGACTTTCTTGGAAAGAGCATATGAGATTGAATCAGCTTGTCTCAGTAAGGTCAGTGGCATTTTGACGGTGAGTGCAAGTAGGATTATCTCTATCAGCAGGAGGTTATCTCCCAAAAAACGAACTTGACAGTCCTTTCAAGCAGGAATTCTCTGCTGCCTTTTCCCACAGAGCTTTGAGACTGCCGATCCATTCAGGTTAGAGAGACTTGTTAGATGGTCTTGTTTGGTTACTCTTGTACTAAACAGGTCTGCTTTGACAAGTGCTGCTGGGTGAAGGACGATACACACCACATACCAATGTAGCCAACATTTTCTTTTAATAACATGCACCTTCTCACCAAGCCACACACATGTTTATCTTACATTAAGCTGGAATTACAATTAAGGCTGTGAGGTGGTGGACTGAATTTGACAACAGGGGCAGGGGAGCAGGACAAAGGAAAAATAAGAACAAACCGAAATCTCTTTGTTGGAGGCGAGGAGAGTGTTTTAATTCGATGGGCTCCTGGGAGTGAGGAGCTGCAGGTGCCCAGACCAATTTCAAATACTTTTTGAAACGTTTCCCTGGAGACATTTGATCTTCTACTTTCTGCTGTTCTTTTGCTACTTCATAATTGCTACAAGGAAGAAGTGCTTTTTTGGAGTTTGTCACAGTTACATGTTCTTCAAACAGGTAACCAACTTCATTAAATCAGACTTCAGTTGTATGCTTTTTATGGGGGAAGAAAAAAGATTACAGAAATTACATCAAATTTGAAATTCAGAGTTAAACTGAGTTTGGAAGCTCTTGAAAATAAGTTTGTGCCTTTTTTTGAACAAATCTATTTGCAATTTTCTAAAATAATACATAGAGTTAGTCTTTAAATTGATCACTGTTAGATTCTGACTTCTGCCATTTATCTTGCAAAGAATGAATACCATTTCAAAATTTGGGTTTTGAGGAAACTAATTCATCTATGCAATTTTGTACATCCTTGAATTTTTTGAAATGTTATCCATATAGTATATGTTGCAGTGACCAAAACAAGTGGCAAATTGATGGTGTTATGTATGGTGAGTAGGCAGGATGCTGAAAAACGTCCATTCCAAAGGCCTAATATCATGTATTTTGTCACTTTTGCAACATGTGGCCTTGCATGTCATGAAGGAGGATGGTTTTCTTTTCTGAATTGCGGCTGGATGATCGTAGTTCATTGATTTTTTTTTTTTCACTTAAATCCATCAACTGTTCACTGTAACATTCAGCGTTTGAGCTTCGCCAGTATTAAGCAGCTCATAATAAAAGTGTAATGCACCTAAAGCCTTGGAGTGATATTTCTCTCTGAAAGTGCATGTGGACCCCACCTACAAACTTTCAGAAACTTTGCATTGCCTTCTGACACCTTAAAACAGTAAAATGATGATATATCTTTGTCTAACAGTTTCTGCAGCTCCTCTTCGTCCATGTCCTTTGTTCTACCATTCCCTGGCTTATCGTCTAGCTCAAATTCACCTTTTCAAAACAGCAAACCAGTTCTTGGCTGTAGAAATGAAAGCATTGCCGTAAACTTTACAAATTATGTCTCTTGCTTCTGTTGAGTTTTATCCACTATTGAACAAGAATAGAAGGCAATGATGAATATGAATCTTGCTGGGCTGCATGCTTGATTGCTAAACTAAACACCTGCTTTTATGGGGAGTTTTGATAAATAATTAACGATATTTACTTGGCCACAAACCTATGCAATATTTATGAATACTGGCAGTAATGGGTACATAAAAACATGACATACTTTCATACTTTAAATGACACACTAATATGTTAAATGTCTACACAGTCATTTTGTGATGAACACGACATCTCACGCAGCCAGTCAGACACCAAAGACTGGTGCTACTGTGGTTAGATTTGGGGAAAGCCTTATAAGACTTAAAGACTGAGAAAGGGGATCCACTTTTGTGTGAAAAGGCAAGAAATATAAAAGATCATAGAGAATCAAGCACAATATTCACTCCATACAGTGAATAAAAAACATTCTAGATGGCTTTCATCTCAATCATCTAAACCATTGTCATAAAAGTGATCTAGTTTTTACAGACAACGTCTCTGCTATCCTAGAATATTTGAATGCATCTGTCTGGTTCAGTACACTGCTCGGTGCTCTTAATGGAGACAACATAATAATTCCTAAAGCTCAGCTTCCCAGGCAATAGCTGGAAATTGCACATCCTGCCTATTCTAAAGATCTGGCCTGACTAAGAGCACTCTATAATATTACTAATTTCAGAGGAAGAGTACAAATTTACCATTGGCTCCAGCATTTAATTTTTTTGGGGAAATCTGTTCCTTAAAGCATCAAAAGTAATCCCAGCTCAGCACTATTCTACTGAGGCACAAAACAGGCTTTGTGCTGAATAAGTTATGAGAGTTCAAACATCTGTAAATGCGCAAGGATACATTATGGAAGCTGTGACAGTACAGGCTTAAAAGACGAACTATAGGAACCCATATTTACACACGGATGTGACATTTGCTCAGGTTCATTATTCTGTATTGACTTCAGCACTTTCTCTACCCTGAGACAGCCCTGTACAGAATCCAACCGAATCCAAGTGATTGCGCCTTCATGCCAGATATTAAATGAAGTGACATTTCCACAAATAGGTTTCATTAGCTTCAGAATAGTTTTTTGTGAGAGACCAGTGCTTAACATCTTTGGTGACCTACCAGCCAAATTATGAATATGGCATATTTAATAAAGAAGTCATTTCAAAAGCATACAGAGATTTTTAACTCCCGTTCAGAGAAAGCCAGGGTCTTTTGCTGCCAAACCAATATTTGTGCACTCGTTCAGGGTAAACAAACCTCATTCAATGCCTGTTGTCTCTGTTTTAACGAGTAGCAATAATTACCTCAACCTTAATGAGTCACACATCTGAACATCTGAAGAAAAATAGTAATGACATCTGAAGAAAAACAGCAATGAAGACTACAATTAAGGAATACTCTAATAACGTATTAAGGAGAGTAGCTGAAGAAAGAAGAGCGACTGATCTGACTGGATACTGCAGCATAAGCAACACTCTCAATAATGTATCCACTCAAGCAAAGTGCCTTTTTACATTTATACTGTTCTGTATACTGTTGTCAGATACGAAAAATATAGAACACTGTGATCTTATGCCTTCATTTTGTATATTGCGTAAACATTATATCTTAGCGCCTGAAATATCCTATTCTGAATTAAAACGGAGTGTCAATCATTTTAGACCGAATTAACAAAACAGCTGCGACTTGTACGAAAAGTTATGAATAGGTAATAATGTATA
>JAOVYU010000042.1:22924775-22942969 GCA_025674565.1 Synodontis membranacea
CATCATAACACTTAAAAATGTAGGTCTTTCCTACAGAGAAATTGCAAAGAAAATCAAGGTGTCAGTGTTCTAAAACTGGCTAATAGCAATAATCTCAATAATCAATCATCTCTTTTCTTAATTTAATATAAAAAAGGAGAATGTAAACCTACTTAGTTTTCAACATTTTGGATAAAGCTCACATACTCTTTGCCTAATTCCAAAATCTCTCTGGGTGTGATGTTACCAGATAGCTGAGGCCGAAAAGCAGCTGGCATCCCGCTTCTGTCTGTACGAGCAAAGCCAGCCACTGATCCAGCAGATACTTCATAACTGGGATAGGACTCAGGGTATACTGCTGAATTCTGTTCCTTCAGAGGAGCAGTACAGAGGGCCTGAGGAAGCCCCGGGACGCCATAAGAAGGCCAAGAAGTCACGGCAGAAGGAGAGGATGAAAACAGACACTGCTGAGCCCTCTCCAACCCCCAGCCAGACATATGGGTTCCCCAATGGCACAGAAGTCTCAGAGAATGAGCTGCCAATAGAGTTCATCCCCTATATCTGCATCTCTATCAGCAAAGAAGAGGAGGCAAGCATAGACAAGCTTCTTGACTGCATAAAGCTGCCATCACTGGATGAGGTACTTCAAAACTTGGGACATACTGAAAGAATGTGTCTAAGCCCTCAATAAAGGCAAAGGCTAGCTAAACTTTTATAGACGTTATGTCTGATAATTAAGTATGATAATCTCCAGTTGGTCTATATCCTCATTATGTGCTGCTTTGCAAAAAAGCAGCAACATATAAGATAATAAATGCCTATCCCAGAGCTGATGTTTTACTCACCCTTCAATTTTGTTCCTAGGTTCTGGATGGGTTAGGGCTTGGACCCACAGGTCCACCCATTCCTCCTCCCATGCTGTTCTCAGTAGTCTCATATCCCAAAAGGAGAGCAGTGTCCAGCTCCCATCTTACTCCTGACTGCTTCACCTTCTTGGTGCCCTCATCTCTTGAAGACTCAGCGGAGGACAAGCGGGAGGGTTATTTGGAGACAGAAGCCCTAAGCCCCGCTGTGTCTGCAAAGGTACATGGATTCTTTTTCCTGACTAATGTTGTTTATTTTTTTTTAAATAATTTATATTACAGAAACATAATACAGTCCCAAGTGGTAGAAGAGAAACATGTTTGCCCTATTTTCAGGAGATTGCAAGTTCAAATCCCGATTCCGTATTCATTAATGCAAGGGAGCAAAATTGGCTGTGCTCTCTGGGTAGTTAGGAATGTTATATTATCTCTCACTTGTCAATATCAGCAACACTAGTCAATTGTGCCCTGTGTTCAAAAAGATTGAACTGGCTGGTCAGCTTTGCTTCATGAGTTTTGGCAGAAGCACATATTAGCCTTCTCCTCTTTGATAGGTAGCTGTCATATGATAGGGGAGAGCTGGAAGGTAGGTGGCAATTGGCAGGTGACCCAACTGGGAAGAAGTAAAAAGGAGGGGGAACAATATAAATTATGCTTTTAATATATTTGATTTTACTGTATTTTGGACAGTTCCGTTCAGAGGTTTTATATGAATTGTGCATTTAGGTTTTCTGTAAATTATTGAATTGGGGGATTAGAATTATTTAATTCTCTTTGAATTGGTGAATTAGTTGTTTGCTTTGTCTGCTCAGGAGGACATTATTCCCCTAAAAAAAGGCAAAGTGAAGAAAGCCCCAGTGAAAGAAGAATCAGCCAAGGGGACCCCACCAGACAAGCGATTTCCTGCAAATAAAGGGAGCAAGAGCACAGACTCTCATTCACCTCCACTGAACACGGTCACCCCCTTATCTGAAACTGACCACAGCAAGTCTCAGGAAGATTGTCTTACAGAGCACAGCCAGAGGTATACACACACACACACACACACACACACACACACACACACACATACACACAAACACACATACACACTTTACCTATATTATACTTTGAGTCAAAATAACTCATTTTAACATTTTTACTAAACACTAAGTCTCTTTAAACGTATATGTTAGGCTTAGTTTTAATTAAGATTTTGTTAATGTCATGTTAAGGAAATGTTAATGTGGAAATTAAAAAAAAATTTTAGTCAATTTTAATCCCTAACACACGCTCTCCATCTAATACTTACTGTACAGATACACTTGTGCATATGCATTCACCATCAGCAGCACCTGAAGCATGAAAAGAGGTTTAGTGTGTCAGTTTTATTTGTATTACAACCCCATTTCCATAAAAGTGTGGGATGCTTTTTTATTATGTAAATAAAAAGAGAATGCAATGATTTGCACATCATGTAAACCCATATTTTATTGAAAATAGACAACTACCAAATGTTGAAACTGAACTGAAGTTAACTTAACACTTAACTGCTTAATGAAGAATATGTGCTTATTGTGAATTTAATGCCAGCAACACATTTTTAAAAAGTTGGGACAGGGCAGCAAAAGACTGAAAAAGTTGTGTAACACTAAATAAAAACACATGGTAGAACATCTCCCAAATAATTAGGGTAATAGGCAGCAAGTCAGTAACAACTGCATATAAAAAGAGCATCCTAGAAAGGAAAGAGTCTCTCAGTAGTAAAAGTGAAGGACTGTGTGGGCAAATATTGCAAACATTTAAGAATAACATTCCTCAAAATAGTCATCATCTATGGTACATAATATCATTAAAAGATGCAGAGAATCTAGAGATAGCTCTGTACGCAAAGGTCAAGGCTGAAAACCAATATTATATGGCTATGATCTTTGGACCCTCGGACGGCACTACATTAAAAACAGATTCTGTAATGGGAATCACTGCATGTGCTCAGGAATACTTCCCGAAAACCATTGTTTGTGAGCACAGTTCATCACTGCATCTGCAAATACTGGTTAAAATCCTACAATGAATAGAAGATACAATATCAACAAGATCTAGAAATGCCACTGCTTCCTCCGGGGCCTGAGCAAAGTGAAAAACTGTCCTGTGAAATGATGAATCAAATTTGGAATTCATTTTGGAAATCATGGTTGCTGCATCCTCTGGGCTAAAGAGGAGAGGACCCTTTCAGCTTGGAATCAGCACACATTTAAACAGCCAGCAGCCATGGTGGTGTGGGAGTTCATTAGTGTACATGCCATGGGTAGCTTGCACATCTGGGAAGACACCATTAATGTTGAATGATATATACAGGTTTTGGGGCAACATATGCTGTCATCAAGATGTCTTTTTCAGGGAAGGCCTTGCTTATTTCAGCAAGACAATTACAAACTGAATTCTGCATATATTACAACAGCGTGATTCCGTAATAGAAGAGACTGGGTGCTAAAATGTCAGGCACGAACATGACAACATTTCACTTTCAAAACTCTTAACAACTTTTTTCTTCAGTTCCCAAACATTTACAGAATGTTGTTAAAAGAAAAGGTGATGCAATACAGTGGTAAGCATGCATCTGTTTTGATTAGCATATTACGCAGAATTCTGTTTTTATTAACATATACAGTGTCGCTCCGTTTTTGAAAACAGGGTTGTAATAATTGAGATGAAGATGAATTGGAATTTTTATATTTATTGTACTTATAGTTTAATAAATGAGTGGGTAATATGGATTGGGATGTGAACACGAGGATTAATAACAAGCACTTCTCATCTTCAGTTATTTGGCTTTTGTTTCTTCTGTTTGTTAATGGGTTTATCCTCTGGTTCATGAAGGCTCACTCATTTCCGCTGGATCGTGCCAGCAAACAGAGAAGTGACCCTGAAACTGTGGTTCCACTCATCAGTGCCTCGTGATATTGAACAGACTCTGGGGTTTGAAGTGATGGGGACCAAGCGCTGCTATCAGCTCTACTGCAGAGGAATCTGTGCTTTCCCATCCATCAGCAAAGACCACACGTGAGTATTACTTGCAGATATGGAGAACAGGCAGTAGGCTCATGACCAGATCCCATATAAGAAATTGTTTGACCATATTCTGTTTGTTTATTCTAATATTTATTTTTGTGTGTGTGTTTGTGTGCTATAGGATAGTGTTTTCCCACTGTAAAAAAGCCATGCAGAAAGAGAATGGCTTACAGATGACATACATCATCCGCTCGGGCCTTTATGAATTCGGTCCCCTTCTTTGTGGAATAACAAGAGAGAGGTGCTTTAGTTTTCTTACTCTTTTAATTTAATTATGCATTCCCTACTAGATCCTCAAATATTCTTTACAGTGCTCATACATATAGATATTATTTAAATAGGATGTAGAAAGAAAAATTGATGATTTTGTGAATGTTGCATAATCATATTCTGTTATGAAGGTGAATTTACAAAATTATATAATGAATTACTAAGTTATAACACTGTCACTGTTTACACAGGCACAGGGAAAAGAAATGCCCAGAAAATACAGAAAGACTAGTAATACATAACAACTCTCCTATGGAAGCAGAGGTTCATTTCTGCCTCCACCGGGACACCAAATCCACCACGTTCATTCTGGACCCTCTGAGCATGGTTCTTAAGCCCAATGAGAAAAAGGTATATCTTTTAACACAAAATTTTAATAAATAAACCTTTCTGTGAAAATGAAGGTTGTAAGAGTTGGTAACCCTGACCAAGAATTTAACTTGGATTGCGGTGGTGATTATCCAACTAGTCAAACTCTCCTCCATGGGCTGGGCTGGTCTCACTTCTTTTTATTAAAAGAACAAAGAAAAAGGGAGTGTTTAAATAGTCTAGAAAATCTGGTGGAAACAATAAGGTTTCAAAAAGAAAAAACATTTATTTATTTTAACGTCTAAATGTTAAAAAGTCTATATTGTCCATTATCCTTATTGAAGACCAGATTCATGCACTGGGCACTGTACAGAGTTAGACATCAATCTGAATCAGGAACGCTCTCAGCCGCTGTTTTTTTTTGTTTTTTGTTTTTTTTGTTTTTTTTGGCTCTGTTCGCACTACGATGCCATTACCATTTTTACCCCACTACCATTTTTTTTTACCTTAGCATGACATAAGTCTGATCATTTGAGGGCTGTGTAGATAAACACTGATCTTTTCAAATCAGATTTGAGTCACTTTCATATATAGTCCTGATCTGTGGCAGTGCGTCATGAATCAGAATGCTCAGATTGGAATTCATTTGGCTTATTTTTATACACACTAAAAGTTAAGATTATAGGACTAACTTTAAGCTTTAAGTCTAAGGGTTAAGATTAGGGTCAGGTTAAGGACTACGCTAAGACAGTTTAGCATTTATTTGCCCTATGGTAATAATTTTTCATCAAGGTAGCACAAATCATCAGCACAGCAGACAACAATAGAGGAGAGCTACAGCTGACAAACTGTTTGCTGTCCTCCACCGCAAAATGCAGTGCAAACATTAGCTACTAGGGCGTTCATTTTGAAGGGTTTAATACCATGATTCATCCCAAAAATATGTTTTCTGGTGATGCAGATGATTCATGCAAAAACAGCATTTCGAATTACAGATGTGTTCTTATTACAGTTAGAGCCAGGTCACTTGTAATTATGAATGTGAATCTTCAAGATAGTCAAATTTAATCTGAGCAAAAAATCGGAAATGAACAATGAGGCTTGAAAATTCTTTTTTGCAGGCGCTCAGATTATGGGCATACCCCACCACTACAGGACTCATAGAAGACAGTGTGGTGTGCTGTATTAAGGAGAACCCAGAACCTGCCATCTTCCACATCTCTTGCACAGGAGTCCGGCCAGAGTTGGAAGTAGAGCGCAAGCAACTTTATTTTAATAAGATATTCCTGGACAGGTCAGAAGCATGATACTCTACTTATTATGTTATGTGGGTTTCAACACATATTAGTCTTGTTTTCTATGACAAATGGTGGTTAAAGAATCCATTTCTATGCTAATTATGTTCATAGCATACTAGCATGACAGTGCCCTCCAGAATTATTTGCACCCTTCATAAAAATGAGCAGAAATTGGTGTATAATATAATATAAAACAGCAAGAATAACTCTTTACTAATTCCATGAACATATTGAAGCTTTTTTTATGAATAGTATTTTGTCTCTAAAATACATATGATGGGTAACCGGACGAAGAAACGTTGATAAAACAAGTCCAAGTTTAAGTCCATGTTAATTGTTTAGTTTGGCATTAGGGGGGTAATTATGGAGAATTGGGTTTCTTATGAAGTAAAAGTGAACCAACACTATTACTAAAAGGTTCTTGAGCTTTGCAAGAAATTGTCAGAAGAAAGAGGCCACAGCTGTGGGAAAATTATTTCCTTCTTCATCAGGACAATGCAACAGCGCACCAAGTGCTCTCAGTGAAGCGGTTTTTGGCCCAGAAATGCATCACAGTACTTGAACTCCTTCCCTTTTCGCCTGATCTAGCACCATGTGACTTTTTTCTTTTCTCTAAAATCAAGTTCTGCACTCATTGCAAGTCTGTTCGAGAAGTGAAGAAGAAAATGGAAAATCTTCTGAGACAAGTAATGGAAGAAGACCTTCTGCACTGCTTTGATCACTGGGAGACCACAATACAGGGGTGGGTAGTTGCAGAAGGGGAATATACTGAAGAAGAAGAAAGTAATTGAAGGCAATTTTCTTTATTAAAATTGAATTACAGCATCAGTCTCATTATTTATTAGGCACAATTTGTATACATACATACCAGTCTAGAATTTTTTGACACATATAATCACTCACCAGGTTTGGCCACACCTATTCATTCATAGGTTTTTCTGTTTTCACAATTTTCTATACAGCACATATGGAATTATGCGGTAAACAAGAAATGTGCTAAAAAATGGAATAATGAAATTTCTTGCCTTGTTGATGTGTTTGAGTCCACCAGTTTTGCTGTGTCAAGGTAGTGTTGGTATACAGTAAATAGCCCTATGCGACAGCAGAAGTAATCCATATTATTTCCAGAACAACTCACGTAAAGAAAAACAGCAGTTCTTCATTACATTAAGACATGAAGAATCTTTTAAGTAATAAAAATAAAGAAAAGCATTTAATTAGAAGATGAGTCCAAACTTTTGACTGATACTGTATGCACACACACACAGCAAGCTGCGATGTACTGTGTGTTCTGACACCATTCTATCATAGCCAGCATTAACCTTTCAGCAATTTGTGCTGCAGTTGCTCTTCCATGCCTTGGCAAATCAGAGCTGTTTCAGCGGTGCAAGGGGGAATCGAGTGTTGTGTGTGAAATGCCCAGGAAATCAGCTCTTCCCAACTTAATCTCTTGACCTCTAGCTACATGATTTTTTTTTTTGCATTGCGCTGGTGCCACATGATTGGCTGATTAGATAACAGCATGAATATGCAGGTGTACAGGTGTTCCTCATAAAGTGGACGATGAGTGTATATTGTATGAATAGCAAAAACATGTTATTTGTCATAATTAAAAATTTTAATTTTGTCCATTTGCTGTGGTATAACAATACTATCTCTCACATCCAAATTCAAAAACTACTATAAAGTTAAAGTTTGTGTAGTTATTTATTATTATTAGTAGTAGTAGTAGTAGTAGTAGTAGTAGCAGTGTTTTGATTATTTTATAGAATTAAATTTTCTTTAGTATTTTCTTTAATATTTTATTATTTTAGCAGTTGGAGCAGGAGATTCAGTGAAAATTGGGAGAGCTCCAACACCCTCGACAGCCTATCTTTCTGCATCCTTGCTTATTGCATTTGTTATTCTTTTTATATATTCACTTTTGCTCATTTTTGGGATGAATTCTGGAGGGTTCTGATTTTATATTTTAATATAGTGCATTCTTCATTTGATATATGTTGACAGATTTCTTGCCATAATAGTATGATTCAGTTACCCTGTGGTAAAGGTAATAAAATATGTTCATCTTTTACATGGCTGTTGTTCTCCAGGAGGGAGACTCGTAGTCTGCGCTTGCGCAACCCAACTGCACTGCCAGTCGCCTGGAGGCTGAATGGCCTTGAGGGGCTGGGTGAGGAGTTCAGAACTTCCCACAACCATGGTATCATCATGCCAAACTCTGACTTTTCCTTGCTCTTGCATTTTCAAGCCCTAAAACCCATTTGCCTGAAGAAAACCATTAGATTGGAGGTATAGTTCTATACCCTAAGCAATATTTTAAATTGAAACTGTTAAATAGATTTTTGTAACTAAATTGTGTGTGTGTGTGTGTGTGTGTGTGTGTGTGTGTGTGTGTGTGTGTGTGCATACATGCCTGCTGGTCAGGTGTCAGATGTGGAGAATATTCTTGGTATTGTCCATACGGAGAACATTAGTGTTGTGGCAGAGGCTTATGATGTGGCCCTGGAAATTTCGTTTCCCAAAGGTAACTGTAATTCCTCATTCATAACTAACAACTTTTTTTTTTTTTTTTATCCATTCATAAATAACAATTTGTTTATATTTTATCTTGATAACAAATATCTTAGGTACGGACAACAGCCTGGACTTAGGCATAGTCAAAGTTTCAGAAGAAGTAAAGTTGCCTGTTAACTTGAAAAACAAGGGCAAACACGATATTGCCTACAAGTATGTTCACACCCATGTGCTATACATAAGCAGACAATAATTTTATCATATTTTAAGAAATAAAAATATCATTAAAAGGTCAGTGACTAATTTGCAACGATATTGCTGTTTAAGGTTCTTCCTGGAGCCTACTGAGCCTGGAATGCCTAACCTTAACTCAGCCTTCACTATTACACCTGAAAAAGGCCTTCTTCATCCCATTGACCGGTCTACATCTGTCCAAGTCATCTTCTGCTGCGACAAGGAAGTGTCTATCAGACAACAGCCAATTTTACACTGCCAGGTCAGAGAAAAATCCCTTTATTTAGATTTTGGTCAATCACTGTTTTATGTGAAAAATAACTTTAGTGATTGTTTATTTTAGGTCATTGAGCCAAATTTTGATGAAGATAATGAAACCATTAAGAACGTTCCCATCAGAGTGTCTGTGCAGTGTCTCTATTCCAAGTATAGCATGCACCCTTCAAATGCTATCAACTTTGGCTCAGTAGCCCATGGTTCCCGCAAGACAAAAACAATTATTTTGAAGAATGAGGGTGAATTTGAGATCTGTTTCACCATCTCCAGAATGATTAAAGATCTACCAGTGTCTGAACAGAAGAGAAGGTACAGACAGTGATCCATACTTATCAAGATTTTATTATTTTCCTTCATAAATGAGCATTTCCAATTGGAAGATTTTTTTTTCTTATAGTATAGGCAAGAGATCCACCAAAGAGAGTAACTCTGCAAGACGATTATCCTCTGCCATTAGACTACGCAAGACTGACACTATTCAGAAGGACACTATTCGGGACACCATATCTAATCAGGTAATGAATGGCCTTTGTAAGTCCTGCTCGTCTTGCTACATTTCAATGTGTTATCCATTTGTTTCACCCATGTTAATGGTGTTAAAAAATACACCAAAAATAAGAAAGTCAATTTTTTTCCCCCAACTTTAAAGTTATATAGCAGCCAACACTATCTAAAATGTGCAAATGTAATGTACAATAATAAAAAGAAAGAATAATATTACAATAATCCAGTTGAAAAAGTGTACATACCCTTTTATAATAGGGCACGTGACTGTGCTTGGAATTAATCACATTCAATCAGAAGGGTTAAAAGTAATTATTATTATACACCTGCTATCAGTGAAGTGATTCTGATTAACCCCAAATAAAGATTAGCCCTTTTTGTAGGATTTTCATGACATATTGGTTTTAATCTAATGCTGAACTCCTCAGGACAGCTGCTGATGTGTTTAAAGGTCATAACAATGACCAGAGACGGGTGGATTTCGATATAATCACTAGGCTAGTTGAGAAAAAAAATCGAATGAGTCTAATTTTAAAGTAGACCCATGTTTTTTGTCTTTAAAAATTAATTGTTTTTACCAAAAATATAGTATGCAGTTAGAATGTTGAATTCTGCTGTTAGTTGATAGACTAGCTGTATTACGAGCAATTAGTGCTACATAAAGTTTTAGTTAAAGGGCGTGCACACTTATGCAAACAAGTTATTTCCGTTTTTTGTTGTTGTTGTTGTTGTTGTTGTTCTCCCTTAAATGTTTGTATTTGTTTTTCACTTGAATTTTGTTGGTTGCTATATTGCGTATAGATGGAAAAATATGTGACATGATTTCTTGATTTTTTTTTTACATCACAAAAACCTATTAAAAATTTGAATAGGGATGTGTATACTTTTTATATTCACTGTATACAGTATTTTACAGAAATTGACCAAAAAAATACATCTTTTTTTTACTCAATTCTGCAGACACGTTTGCCTGTGGGGCTGTTCTCCTTGTCTCCATGCTTTGGCAATATTCCACCTGGTGCCCAACAGGTGGTAAATGTGGACTGTGTGGCAGAGGAGGTAGGCTGCTGGGAGGAGTGCCTAGTAGTGGACATCACTGATCGAGACCCTTCTGACAGACCAGGAGGGATTCTCTACAAGCTGGTAGCAGAGGTCTGCATGCCAGGTTTGTGAAAAACTTTTTTAAAAATAAATAAATAAATAAATAAAAATTTGCTTTCTAGGGTACAGTCAAGCTAATTAATGCAATTTTAATTTAAAGTCACATTATCAATCAAATGTTTTTCAACACCCAGATCATGATTTACATGTGTAAAAAGTAGTGCTGCCCGTGTTAACACTCGCAATTAACCTGGAATGTTTACCTGGCTGAATTACTGAAAGGTATGGCAAACGCAGAATGAGGATGAATGACGAGACATCTCCCGGTGTGCTGAACCGCGATTTCATTTTATTGAGCTTGCAGATGGAAGATTAGATAAAACCAATGCTGTGTGCACATATTGCGGTGATTAATTGTCTTTCCACTGAAGCACAACAAGTCTAAAGTACCATCTTCAGGCAAAGCACATTTTTGCTGATGCTAGCAAAGCACTGCGGCAGGATCAAGCTGTGTTTGTCAAACTACACTGGCAGGATGCAGCCAGGACAATTCATGCATTTCTTTATTTGGGCACCAAACATATATTTGTGTTTTTTTCCCCCACAAAAATACAAGTAAATACTTGTATTTTAAACTTGGGATTAGTCATAATTACTCACAGCCTTTAATCAACTGATTAATCATTTTTAACTGAATGTCTGCACTCTTCTATGACCCACTTCTGATGCCAACACATTAAAAACTAGTCTAGTATATACAGTCTCCTCCAAAAGTATTGGCATGCAAGGCCAGTTACTAATTCCTGTATATTTTGGGAAGTAGAAGTTCATTAGAAAATGTCATGTGCTGGTACATTCAAACAATAACTGAGTGAGCGGAAGAGATTTGTCAAACATTTTGCAGAAGAGAATGGGATTCAACAAGAGTGTGAACGGGAGGGCAATATCGGCCAGAATTTGTTTGGGAGCAGGTGGGATCTTTGAACACACCTACAGTATAGTGGAGATAAAATGTTGGTCCAGTCTAGGTTGAGATCTGGTGACTGTGAAGTCTATAGCATATGATTTACATTATTTTCATACTCATCAAACCATTCAGTGAGCTTTTGTGCCCAGTGGATGGGGAATTGTCATTGGAGAAGAAATAATAAGGATATAAATGTTTGCTGATAGGATCAGTCCCTTTAAGCAGTCCAGTGACGCATCTCTCTAAGCCAATAAGTGGACCTAAAGCATGATAGCAATGCAGGTGCATTACATTAGCATAACAGTAATCATTTTTCCCCCTCTATATTTGTTCTAATGTTGATAGTAACACAGAGAAATACTAATGTTTTTCATCCTAATCCCTAATATTTATTATTTCAAACTTGGGGTTTCTGTATTGTTTCAGGTGGGCTTGTAAAAATGTTTGTTTGTGGTAGATTAGGTTAATGCTGGAGTATACTTTAAGTGATATCATAAAATAAAGTTGAGACACCTTTTTTTTTTTTTTTTTAAATATTTTCCTTTATACATTTTCATCAATGATAATAACAGTGATTAATATGTGATGAAATGCTGGTAAATTCAGGTAAAATCAAAAAATCTTTGACTGTCAGTCATGTCTTCCTGTGTAGGCATAGATGAAGATATTACTTCCATCTTTGAAGAACACAGATTGTGCAAGAACAGTAACATGCTACAATGTGAGCAGTATCAGGAGGCTATGGGTATCTATATCCAGGATGAGAACAAGTTTGTCTTCAACAACGTGCTGGTCAACCAGTCAGCCAAAGCCCGCTTCCGTCTTACCAACCCTGGCAAAATACCTTGTAAACTTAGTTTGAAGGTGAAAGCTGTCCCGAACAAGGTGTGTTTATTTGTGTAACTACTGCTTCTGTCAACATGCCATATTTAAAGAATTGGATGATTGTGTTCAATGAATATGTCTATTTCAGATGTCCATGCAAAGCGCTGATGTGTTTGAGCTGAGCCCTACTCGGATGAGTATCCCCAGTCGCTCACATGCCTTTGCTACAATTACCTTCACTCCCCAGAATATGCAGACCTACTATGGAGTGTTTGAAGCCTTTCTAGAAGGGGCAACTGGGTAAGTGTATAAAGTATACGATTTGACGTAAATCGATTAAATAATGAGACTGACGCTGTATGTCAATTTTTTATGAAGAAAACCTTTTTTTCAAGTACTTTCCCTTTCAATATAGTCCCCTTCTGCAACGACACAACGCTGCATTCTGGTCTTCCACTGATCAAAGCAGCACAGTATGTCTTCTTCTGTTAGTTGTCTCAGAAGCTCTGTTGATTTCTCATAGTGCTAGATCAGGTGAATAGGGTGGGTGGTAAAGTGCTGTGATGCATTTCTGGGCCAAAATCTGCTTCACTGAGAAGCAGTGAGAAAAACATTTTCCCATAACTGTGGACTCTTTCTTCTAACCCTTTCTTGTCAAAGAAAATATTTAACCCTCTGGAAGCCAAGACCCTTCCCCCTGTGGTGGATATGTAAATTCCATGTTGCTCCTGAGCAACACTGGCTTCCCATGGCCTTGAACTTCACTTGCTTTGCCAAACTTTCTTCATCTGGCAACCCACGTTTTCCATTGCATCCATTGCCATTTTGTCAGAAAAAAAGAATTTAGTATGGAAATTTCGGTATTCTCAATGAAACGCTTTCTTTTTCAAGTTAATATGAATTCATTTTATGTTGTTTTTTTATCAGGGAAAACAAGTTCAGTTTAAATCTATGAAATGTACAGAACCTGACGCAACAATATATAAAAATTTTGATAGCAGATGTTACATCAGTATTTTACATAAGGAAAGTTTTGCGTATTCAGAGTGCAATATGCAAATGAGCACTCTATTTTAATTGTGTGAGCATTCAGACTGATCTCTTGAAAAATTCCAGATATGTTTTTGTGGATGTTTTGATAAACTATGGCAATGGTGTGATATAAAATATAATTACAAAATTAACACAGGCCAGTTTTTAACTAGAACTTGAACTAATGTTCAAGCTCTTTTTGACATGAGTAAAATTGTAGAATTAAAGGGTCTTTTTATAAACTTCTTGCAGGAAGATGATTTAAGGCTTTTGTGTCTTTGGCATGTTTTATATTGATTGGGCAAGCCTCCCATAATCCCCTCTTAGTACAGACACAAGGAAAAGACAGTATTTTGTCTTTATTGTCTTAACTTTAATGATGTGTTATCTTTGGACAGAAGCAAGGCCCTGGTTTTTGATTTGGTAGGAGAGGGCAATTTGCCATGTATAACTATTCTAAAACCAGTCCAGAGGACCAAACTTGGACAGCCAGTCCTGCAGTTCAAGCGGCTCCTGGTAGAAAAGAGACAAGTCCTCCCTCTGGTCATCAAGAACATTAGCAATGTACCTGCACAGGTAAGATGAATGAATAATTGAAACTGCTTAATTTGTGGAGTGTTCCTTTGCCTCACCCGAGATATATCTACTTTTATGACTCTAACAGGTTAGCATTGATCTGCTTGACAAGATGGGAGTCTTTGCTTTAAGGGCAGCTCCTGACACTGTATGCAATCACATTTCCTCTTCACCTATAACAAGTCAGCCTGGAACAGGTCGGTATTGAAGCCTGATTGCTAGTGAGGTGCTAGTGAGGATTTAATCATGCACAATTGTAATTTCAGACTTAAGCACTATTCAGAAATGATTTCATAATCTTAATTTATCTCATATCTTGTGACTACATTAAATTGTGCGTATAAGTGTATAAAGTGCTATGTTACAAGCTGCCAAATAATGTGGATGTAAGCCATACTGTTAAAGAAAGCTTATTTTGTTAAGATTAAGGTGATGATTACAACTATAACTATTCATGCAGTGATATACTGGCAATATATTACACCTTGATTAGATGTTTATTTCAGTGCTTGCCAACGCAAGTCAACAATTCTGAATACGGTCCTTGATGTCTTAGGAAAGTGTCACCCCTCCCCAGACCCCAACCCTGCATATACTCCCCTAGCTCAACCCTATTTTAGATAGGACGCCGAAAAAACATGCCAAATGCGCAGCATTTTTTATTCATTCACTTATTAATTTATCTTTGGTAACCCATTTTATCCTAGTCAGGGAACACTGGATGTAAGGCTGGAATATATACTATAGTACACCTTAACCTTGGCAATAACTAAAAATATATATTTTTAAAAGGTAATAAAATATAACATTTACTTAGGCACTCTGTCATGTTGATCATTAAGAATCCTTTAAAGTGTAAAATATTTACTCTTATTTATATTTGTCATCAAAGAAGAAAGGCAGATGGCTTATTTGGTTTCCCTGACACTAACGGCTAGACAGCAAGCAGAGTTTGAGGTGGAGTTTCATCCTGAGGTTGCTCAGAGTTTTGAGGCCGGCGTGCAGCTGTGGGTAAAAGACAACCCGTATGAAAAGACCCTGATTCAGCTCCTAGGAGAGGGCTACCGTGACATCATCTCTTTGGACAATATCAGCTGCGATGTTCCTCAGGACCAGGACAGCACAGAAGGTGAGTACAGACTGTGTGTGTCTAAACTTTTGCAAAGATTACACTAGAGTGATTTATGAATGTTCGAAGACTTTGTTCTACCGGTTCTAATCAGAATCTGCTTGGCTTTGTTTGGATTTTCCTTTATCAGTCTTAGCCTTTTGGTCCAAAACCAAACAAAATATATGCCTTACAACATGGTTCTCTTCTTCCTCCCTACAGCCAGATGTGATATTGTGCACTTCGGAGATTGTCATGTGGAACGTCTTTACCACAAGACGTTCACAATGACCAACCACAGCAATTCAGTGGCTCTGCGCTTTCTGTGGCCTCAGGGTGTACCGCATCTGCATTTCTCACCTCAGATAGGCCACCTCCATGCTAGATGTACGAAGGAGGTGACAGTAAGCTTCAGCTCAGAGCAGCCCATAGTGCTGAATGCACAAGTGATGAAGTGTGAACTCTGCCAGATAACCTTTGAGGAGCCTGTGGACCAGGTGCCAGATTGGGATGATCGTCACCGGACTGTCAAGTGGGTGGATGTGGAAGAGCTGCTCTCACCTCAGAGACTGGCCAAGAAAAAAGTAAGAGGGTGGTGGGATTGCAGACTCCTAAATACAAAGTGCAAAATAAACAAGGAAAAATTCATTTCTGTAATGACAACGTTTAAGACGGATCCAAAATATGTTAATTGTAACTGCTGTGTTCTGTGTCTAGGTGGTGGAGACTGATCCAGAGCCTGTCCACTCAGTGGTGGAAAACTCGTTTAGGGAATTAGAACTGTTTATTAGTGCCATGTGTGATTATGCAAAGTTTGAGTGTGACACTGAACCTATCCATTTTAAAGACACCATGCTCTTTCAAACCAGAGTCTTCCAGTATGTATGACTGAATTTTTGCCTCCATATTTTTTGTGGTACTTCACCCAAAATGCTTATTTGAATAACAAAATAGCTAAAAACTGTGTACATTTTTGCATTATTTCTTTAATACTTGAATTGAAATGATTGATTGTATATATCTTATGTGGTGCCTCCAGAATGCAGATAGACAACAAAGGCACCGTGGGGCTTGAGTACTCCTGGCAGGTTATGATGGAATCCTTTGGGAAGACTCTGTGCTTTAATCCTGAAGGTAACTGTTGAGCTTGCATCTAACAATAGCACAGCAATCAATATATGTAAGCACAAAAACTAACATCAGCATGTTTGATGTTAGATATTTGCTTACTATTGATGGAAAGTTGCTACCTTTCAGAAAATTGCAATTTGCTTAATGACTCATATTATAGTAATTGAGTAATAATCTTGTTAAGTTTAAGTTTGTGCAATTTTATGTGTACAGACATGAGACCTACTTCTGCCAGGGGAAGTCAGACAGAGCTGAGGCCATCCAGTAATTTAAGGAGTTTGTCTGCTCTGCTGTTAGGAGATCCAGATCTTCCTCCATTCACTGTGGAGCCCAGTATGGGGCTTATCATGCCTGGGACCAACCAGATATTTCATATCCGCTTCTCCCCTCTAGATGTAGCCCTCTTTGAGGCCAGTCTAGTCTGCAGGTCTGCAAATCAAACACAATTGCTTGTTCCTAATTCTCTAATGAAATATATCCTTACAATGAAATATTTTTTCCACAAAATATTTTTGCATATGGATTTGCATACCTTTCATATGTTATGTAGTGTAATGGGTTAATAATCAGATTTACACTTTTTAAGGCTCAGAAGAAGAAGAGCTTCACATAAGTATGCTTACAATGGATCTCATTTATCAATCTTTTAGCAATATTTGTTTCACGTTAAAATGATTGTGTAACCAAACATAACTAAAATTTTTCAACAGAGTTGCAAAAGTTTCAGAAACAATGATTTTCTTCATATTGGCGTGCATGGGTTGATCACCCATAACATTTAAAGTGTGTTCCCGACACAGCTCATTTGCATTTAGTACTGACAAAATCTCCATAAAAGTGTTCAAAAATCTAAATCTGAAAATTGAAAAAAAAAAAAAAAAAAAAAAAAAAATCACACTCAGTAAAATTGTTCAAAAATCAAAATTGACTGCAAAACAATGATCAGATTAAAGGTTGACAAACAGAATTGGAAGTTTTGTTTTTTTTTTTACTTAAACTGAATGATCAATATAAAGCCTGAAAAACAGAACTGAAAATTATATTGACCCACTACTAAATATTCCAATACAATATGTAATAATACATAGCATGAATAATAATAAGATTTAAACATGGGTTTACAGTTTACTGCTGTGTCTAGCCAAAGCAGCCCATCCTCTGTTCATACAGCGGCATTTCTTTTGTCATAAATTAATGATTAAAAAAAATGAATTAAGCCATTTAAACTCGACAGTATATTCCATATATAAAAGTACAGTAATCCATGCAAATTATATAATTCGAAGTTGATCAAGTCAAAGTTTACATTAGATAATGTCTAAAGTTTCATACTCAGGAGCAGAAGCAGAACACGAAGCTTTTACAAATTTACAGGATTTTCATTAACACAAAATTTCTTGTATAAATGCATGTATGTGTGATTTACTAATAAATTAATTCGTATCCAGCTCAATAAATGAGGCCCATTGCAAGCAAGGCATAATAGAGACCACCTGGCAGTATGAATACGCAATTACACCAACTAGCCATAATTAATAAAGTGTGTCTTTAAATTCCATAACACTTCCTCAGCACCTCTGAGCTGCATTTAACTCAATCATGATTTGTCTTGTTGGCAGCATTCCCAATCTGAAGGACAAACAGGGTCCTGTGATAGCTGTGAAAGGGCGGAGTATGATGCCTTATTGCCATTTCCACTTGGAAGACTCAGGATATCTCACTGAAAACAGACGGAACCTTGATCTCCTCAACCCTCAGGTGTCCACATCCAGGGCCATCCTGGATCCCAACACCAAAGTTATAGAATTCACATCCACAGGAGTTGGCACATCTGTCTGCAGGTGATAAATCAGTTGGATGTATCTTGTGATCATAATTGATATTTTATAATAGAAATTATGCTGATAATTCACATGCTTTAATCATTCTTCAGAACTTTCAGTGTTGTAAATCCCACCAACAAGCCATACTCACTGTTGTGGAGATGTGAAGACTCAGAGGTTAAACACTTCACCTGCCTCAAACCAAAGGACTCCATTGAGCCTGGCAAGAAAGTGGAGGTATAATAGTTTAAATAACTGCATATTATATTCAGTAGATGCTTGTAAGTTCAGTATATCTGAATATGTTTAAATTAACTTGCATTTTAATAT
>JAOVYU010000042.1:22950105-22960255 GCA_025674565.1 Synodontis membranacea
TATATATATATTGGATACTTAACTATTTCTTAAAGCAGAATTATTTGTAGTCAAGTTAGATGTGTTGAATCTTGGACCTATATTTTATGTGTACATTTTCTAATATTTGCCCTTTTTTGACATTGACATAACATATGAATATACTAATAGGCTACTGTGTAATATAATGTTTGTGCTTTCGTTTGAGAGTTTGTTTGACTTGAGACACTTTTAACACTATTATTAAAAAAAATAATAATACTTCACACTCGATCAAATTCCAGGACCCTACTTTCGTGAATTTTCCTAGATCTGCATACATTTAATATTATATATAATATACTGAAAAACATAATGCTTAAAATATGGGACAGGATTGATGGGGGAAAAAACAGGACTGAATAACTGATATATTCCCAGTGAACTTTGATGTAGAGGAGGTTCTCATGGCTCCTACATACTTTATGTCTTAATTGTTCCATATTAAATATGGCTGCAATTTAAATGATGACACTTATCAATTTGCCACAACAACTGGGTGATTGTGGTTCACGCTATTTTTGCGAGTTTTTTAAGTTTGATGGGTTTGTTCTCTATCCTCCAGGTTCCAGGCATCTCCCTTGTGCCTCTGTATGAGAGGCTATATCTGAAGAATGTCTCCAGTTTGGCGCTGTCCATGGAGCTTACCCTGGCTGAGCCATTTGGGCTCTGTGACTGTACTACTGATGACTCATTCACCTCCTCAAAGGTACATGTCTTCAAAAAGAGTTCTTTGGCAGGAATGCCAACTTTCAGGAAGGGTTTGGCAGAAGATTAGTGAGTGGATGCAGTGGGATATTATTAGAGAGGTATAATGTTGCATGTATTTGAATTGAGCACCCAAAAAGTAAATGAGGCACATGACTATTATGGTTAAAACATTTGTTAAGTTTACTGAGTTAGTACCTATGGTATGGACCTT
This sequence comes from Synodontis membranacea, assembly GCA_025674565.1. Classification (NCBI taxonomy): domain Eukaryota; kingdom Metazoa; phylum Chordata; class Actinopteri; order Siluriformes; family Mochokidae; genus Synodontis; species Synodontis membranacea. Next base: position 22,951,046 of record JAOVYU010000042.1, read on the forward strand.
TGGTGAAGATGTCTTTTCACTAGTCATTATCACTTTGTGAACATGATTACATTCGCCACCAGCACTTGTTAACATGTTAACATAAAATTTTGTTAACATGCAATTTTCATGCAAATGATTTTAGTAGAGACAGTTTCCTTTGATTGTTGTTGTCTTGCACTGAATAACAGTGATAAGTCTGTATAATCCTTGACTATTGTGTGTATGATTTGTCATCTTGAAAACGCTAATTTGAGTTTTCCCCTACAGAAATCCATCTTACATTTGTAGTACTGTATGTGCTAAGTGCATTAAGTACAGCATATGTACCTTATACAACCCCATTTCAAAAACGTTGGGATTATATATGAAATGTAAATAAAAACAGAATGTGATGATTTGCAAATCATGTAAGCCCATATTTCATTCAAAATACAACAACGACATAACGTGTAAAATCTGAGAAACTTTATTGTTTTATGAACAATACTAGCACATCTCAAAAAATTCTATCATGAAAAAGTGGAATATTTTAATATATTCTAGACTCTAGTTCAGTAGACACAACCATTATCATGCTGACTGCTGGGAAGACTACGGACTTGACAGTGCTGTCAGAGTGTCACAGTGCTTGACAGTGCTGTATCTGAAAATATTAATGGAAAGTTGACTGGAAGAGAAAAGTGTGGTAAGAAAAGGTACACAAGTAACAGGGATGACCCCAGTTTTGAGACAATGTCAGAAACATCTTACCTGGGCTAAGGAGAAAACAAACTGGACTGTTGTTCCTCTTCTGCAATGAAAGTAAATTTTGCATTTCATTTGGAAATCAAGGTCCTGGAGTTTGGAGGAAGAGTGGAGAGGCATAGAATCCAAGGTGCTTGAAGTCCAGTGTGAAATCTCTGCAGTCTGTGATGATGTGGGGTGCCATGTAGTCTGCTGGTGTTGATCCACTGTGATTTTTCAAGTGCAAAGTCAAAGCAGCCATCTACAGGGAGATTTTAGAGCACATCATTCCATCTGCTGGAGATGCTGATTTCCTTTTCCAGCAGGACATAGCACCTGCCCACAGTGCCAAAACAACTAACAAATGTCTTACTGACCATGATATTACTGTGCTTGATTGGCCAGCCAACTCGTGAATCTATGGGGAATTGTCAACGGACCCAAAAATAGAGATGAGATGAAGGCCTCTTTCAAAGCAACCTGGGCTTCAATAACACCTCAGCAGTGCCGCAAGATGATCGCCTCCATACCACGCCACATTGGTGCAGTAATTCATGATAAAGGAGCCCCAAACAAGTGTTGACTGTATAAATGAGCATACTTTTCAGACATAGTACAGTGATGTATTATAAATCCTTTTCTGTTGATCTTCAGAAATATTAAAATAATTTGAGAAAAAAACACACCGGGTGGAATATCTCACAGTTAACTTGGTTAACTGGCAACAGGTCAGTAACATGAAAAAAAAAGCATCCCAGAAAGACAGAGTTTCTCAATAGTAAAGGTGAAGAGCAGTTCACCATTTTCTCTGGGCGGAGGCTTATTTAAAATGAAATGAGGCAAAGTGGAAAACTGCTGCGGTCTGATAAATCGAAATTTAAAATTATTTTTTGAGCTAAAGAGGAGAGAGCCAGCAACCATGGTGGTATGGGGTGCATTAGTGCACATGGCATGGGTTGCTTGCACATATTACAACAGCATGGCTCCATAGGAGAAGAGTCTAGGTACTAATCTGGTTTGTCTGCAGTCGAGACCTGCCATCCATTGAAAAAAATTGGCACATTATGATAAAAAAAATGACAAAGGAGTCCCCAAACTGTTGAGCAGCTGAAGTTGGAGTGTGGCTGTGGACATTTGTGCCCATTCTGCAGCAAGAGCATTAGTGAGGTCAGGCATTGATGTGAGGTCAATCAAGGACGCCTAGTGTGCAGTCAGCATTCCAATTAATCAAAAAGTGTTCAATATTGTTGAATTCATGGCTTTGTGCAGGCCATGCAAATATTTCTATGCCAACCTTGGCAAATCATGTTTTTATAAACCTAGTTTTGTGCACAGGGGCCTTGTCATACTGGAAGAGGTTTGGCCTCTTAGTTAAGATTTTCAGTGAAGGGATATCTAAAGGGAAATCTAAGGGAAAGGCAATCAAGGCAATTTAGTACTTCTAACTGTGTGGCAACAGTGTGGGGAAGGCATACATTTGTGTTTAAAGGTGAGATGTTCACATTCTTTTGGCCATATACTGTATTAATTACTACACTTGATGGTGCAGTTTGAGATGTGTTATATGTACATCTTTTCAAACTGTTGCTTGTGCTATTCTGGCTACATGTAATTACACTGATCGCTGTAACAGCATTATTGGAATTCAAACACACAAGCTCCTAATGCCAAGCTGAATGTTTAGATTGAGTAACCTGCAAAGTTTTAAAAGTTCTTTATATATTAACATTTGCAATCATTATTTCTGTATTTTGTTCAGTTAGTTATTTAAGTGAAATATTCCAAGGGCATTTTGGTAATCCTTGATTTTTGGTATTGTAAACCAGCACTGTACTAGTTTAAATACACTGTGCATAAACTTATCCTGTCGATTAAATTTAAAAGCAAATTCAGCAAGTGCAATTGCACTTTATAAATAATATGATAAATAAATATTCCTTACTTTAGAATTTAGTATTTCACCTTCTGAGTAAACAGTGAAGAGTGATTAACTTGAAGAGAAATTACCTGAGGCATTAAATAATCTCAGTGTCACTCTCATTTCTCCTGTGTTATTGTGTATAGAGTCTGGTGATGGGCATTGGTGCTGAAGCTGAGCTGTGGGTGCGCTTTGACCCTTTGTACAAGCTGGATTTAGTGAGCCGTGTGGCTGAAGAAGTGCTGGAGGTGCGCTACAGTGGGCACCCTCAGCGCGACACTGTGGCTCTGCGAGGAGAGGTACACTTTCCCAACCTGCACTTCTCCAGCAATGTATTGGACTTTGGCTGCATCCTCAACTGCACAGAGGTCCAGCAGCAGCTTACCATGACAAACTCCAGCCCACTTCCCGTCATCTACCACTGGGCTTTACTGCAGGACCCACAGCATTATCACATACGGTATAGACATCTTTCATAGTTACAAAAGAATGGGACAGTAAAAATTGCTAATACTACTCATGGTGGGGAAAAACCCTTCAATTAGCACAAAATGCTTTTAATGTTATTGAATTTTCCAGGACGAGCTAATCCAAGAAATCTATTATTGCTCATAAAGACTGAAATCTAATAGAGCGTACATTATGCAAGGTAGCATTATGCAAATCAGCCAATGATCGCTGGTCTATGAAAGTTTTCAATCAGTGCTACATTAGCATTTGTTTGACCTTATGCTTATGAGTGTCCTTAAGATTATACCCAATAATTTGGGCCAGAACTGGCAGAAACCATCCTCCCAAGAAACAGAGTCATCAGAATAGAAGTTAGCTGCTGCTCCATCCATAAGATGCACAGTTTTATTAGGTGATTCAATATTTTATAGCTTGCTTTATGGGTTTTTTGTGACTTATATATCAGTAGATTTGTCCCTTATGTATGGACCTTTAAGGGACAAATACAGCCCTATAAGGTAGATTAGCATGCACATACAGTATGTGCAGTTTACTAATGCAAAAACTTGCAGGGACACACAATGACAACCAAGCAGCTAGAACACTGGACATATAGAAATTAGGCATACTTGTTTCTTCTTGTCTCCTAACCAATGCCCAGGCTTTTGGCTTTAGTTAAATGCTAAAAATGGACACACCTGAGTTTCTCTGGCTGTTTATCTGATACCTTTCAATAGTAAAATGGTTTTACTACTGTAAGCTAGTTTATTTTCTTCAAAACGTTTCTGACAGCCTAGTCGCTGAAATCTAATACTATATTTATTAAATATAAATACTAAATATACTATATATAATATAAAACTATATATATACTAAATCTAATACTATACAGTAGTTCTCAGTGTGGCACATCTCACTAGCTATGTAGTATGTGCACATCTCTCATTACATCCAGAGGACTACATTCTTGATGGCCTTTGGTGTAGCAAGGACTGAATCCCAGTGGGTTCTTTGACTGAGTTTGCATTACTATGAAGAAATGTTCATTACGTTTGTTAAGAGCCAGAGTCAGATCCAGTTAGTAAAGACTGGACCTCCCATGGATAAATAAGCTTTTGAAGACTTATCTGAGCATGGAAGCCATCATCAGTCTTCCCTCTGCTGATATTCATTTGTACTCGCATTCATTAATTAATACGATTTTTCCTCTGGCAGAACACTCTGTAATAACTATTCAAACATTTGATCAGTGTTGGACAAAAAAAACTTGGCTTTGGATGTTACTTACAGAGCAACTGATGAAAATGTGTAAATGACCTACTGTACAGAGCTCTGCAGTGTCATTACTCCTACACACCCTCATATACAATGGTTGACCACAACAGCATGCAAAGCACAAAGTGCCGTCTTAAATCTAAGCTGTCAATAGGGGGCCAGCTCCAGGCTGCATAGACTACATACAGTTTTTATAGTTTTTAAATTGTACTTCAGCAGCTGCCATGTCCCATCTCAAGCAAATCAATAGCATGCTCCATGGGATTGCTGGCTAGTGAAAATTAATCACTCTCCCTCCTCTCCTCAGTCACCCATCAGCAAAGCCATCTCAAAATGGCCTGACCTTTCCTATCAATACTGGCAAGCATTCAGTGTGCATTGTCATACCTGCTAATTAAAAGCCTACTGGTAATTAAAGCAGCTGTAATGGTATCATTGCAGCATACCACTGAGGTGTGTCTTGTCTGCCATAACAGGGACCCCTTGCTGATAAATGTAAGACATTAAAATGTAAACAGTGGCATGCCTGTTGTTGAAAGATTGCAGAGGTAGTGGAACGTATTCATAGAGTGTGTGTGTCTGTGTGCTGTCAATCCAGTTCCTGAGTATTGAGAATTTTGATTGCTTCTGCAAAGGAACTGTTGCTTCAGAACCTTTTGCCAGATGGCAGGCGGGTGAAGTGTTTGTGTGAGGGGTATGAGGAGTCATCCACAATGCTGGTAGCTTTGTGGATGCAGCATGTGGTAAATGTCTGTGATGGAGGGAAGAGGGGCTCTGATGATCTTCGCAGCTGTTCTCACTGTCTGCTCCAGAGTCCTGATATCTGGTGCAATTTCTATACCAGATAGTGACCTCACAGGACCCCCCCCAAAAAAGTTGTGGGAATTGTTTTTTTTGTTTGTTTGTTTGTTTTTGTTTATTACTTTCTTGCAGGCAGGAGCATGCAGTGAAATATGAAAATTTCTGGACAAATAAAAGGCCACATTTATTAACATGTTAATGTATTTGGTGCTGTATGACGCATTTACAGCGTTTATTACTGCATTCATCTTCAGTAATTACTTTAGCCTGGTCAGTGAAGTGGTGTAAGTGAAGAATTTATTTATGTAAAATAGAAGTAATTCAGTTTGTCAGAAAATGTTACATATACTGTAGCGTCAAATAATACTATGTAGAGGGGTGGGCAGGATTGGTCTAAATTTCTGAGATAGTGGGCAGTACTGGTCACAATTGGGAAAGAAAAGTCCTGCGTATACCTCTAGTCCAGGCTTCCCAGGCTGCATTAGATATACTATACTATATATTTTTTAAATTACTTCTTTGCAAGGAGCTAATGTCCTTTCATTTGTTAATTTGTTTGTTCATTCAATCATGCATTTCCAGTTTCCACTTTTTATCCTGGTCAGGGTTGCAGTGGAGCTGGACCCTTACCTGGTAACACTGTGTGTGAGCTGGGAAAACACCTTGAATGCCAGCACATCCATCTCATGCCATTATGCATACACAATAATACTAAAAAAAAAAAAAAAGTGTCTATGAACTTGATTCCATGATTCCATATACAACACTGCCCCCTTTTGCTTCCTCACAAAATAGCACAGTCCCTTTCCCAGTTTCAGTTACAGTACAGTATGCTTTAGCCCTGTTTTTGTGATCATAGTGTACGCCCTAAAGCATTAAAGATCTAATTAAATCATTCTCTCTAAAACGTGCACAGTGTAGCACAGGAGCATATTCATGACATACAGTACAACTGGATTTAATAATAAATTTCACATCAGTATGTCAACGCTAGAAATCCTCCTGGTTAACTCCACCAGTATGAAGAATTTGGTTTCTACATACTGCTCTCAGTTCCAGCTGTTTTTGTTGTGTTCTACTCTAACACTGGGGCTCAAGACACCTCCTGTGGCTCTGTGACAGCACACTGCCCCCAGTCAGTGAGAGAATCATCCGTGGTCCCCATCTGTCTCTTGTGGGGCACTGGCTGTTACCCTATTGTGAATTCTATGCAATGTGGGAAGAAATAGCAGAAGAGGTAGAAATGCATAGATTAGACATTGTGCTCTGACTTTGTACTGTCTAGCTCTGCAACAGAGGTTCTGACCAAGAAGTCATCCTGTGCCCCGCCATATTCGATTTAATAAAATCTTTTAAATTGTGCTTTTAACAATAGCCACAACAGAAGAAAGTGAGTCACAAGTGCAAAAGCTTCAAGCAGAAAAAAACCCCCATTATATTCAATCAGCTAGATCTGGAGGGCGAGAAGAGCCACAGCCATAAAAGTGTCAAGATCAGGCCTTGGAATCACTTCATGAGGTTTTGTAAAAAAAAAAAAAAAAAAAAAAAAAAAGACTTCCCCATGCTGTAGTCTTCATTATTCTAGGTACAGAGAAAGAACATGTTATAGTTATAACATGTATATGTTATAAGGCTTACTGCATTCTGGACTATCTGGGGCTTTTTTTACACCTACTAGAACATCCAGACAGCAACATGTTACAATAAATAGAGGTAACAAAAACCAGAGCTAGTTGTTCTGCATCATGTAATGACATTATTTCTTATATTAGCAATGTCTCTGAGAAAAAAAGTTTATCCTAATAATATTATGTACATGAGCTTTAAATGAGAGACTGGAAAAAATAATCACACCAAGGTGCTTTACTGAGGCACATGATGTAACTAAAAGGCCATCAAGAGTTACAAAATAATTAGGAAACATACTACTAGCTGCCAGTGGGCCTATTGTAATTCTGTCTTAACCATGCTAAGAAGGATGAAGTTACTGAGCATTCAATGTTTAATGTAGCTGTACACTAACATAAGCTGGCATGGCTGAAACATACACAGTTTAGAATGCTACTAGTTTAATTTGATAACATTTATGTTCTGACATTCCAGTGATCTGTTTTAAAGTACAAGTATGAAGTATGATTTTTTTCATGGATCTGGGACACTACTTCTGGGTGTGGATGCTACTTTCCGCTGTTGCCTTGTGCTAGCCCAATGTGTGAGTTGTGCTATCCCAACTCGTGCCGCCCTGGTGATGGATGCAATCATTGTGTGTTTTGCAGGTCTTGTGAGTTTGGTTACTTGTAGCATGAGACAATGAGACAATGTAACAATTATACAAGCTACGCTGACAAGCACTAAGACCCCAGTGTCTGACATATATATATATATATATGAATGGTACATCATTAGTGCAAGTATTTGTGAGAAAACTGTACCTCTCAGTGAAAGTAATGAATGAATATATTGTAGGAAATCATGTACATTGTAATCATGAGTACATACAAGTATCCTCAAAAACTGTCATTTAGAAAAACAATTGTTCATTTTAAACGTTTTAATAACAGTAAAAATTAGTTCTTAATTATTAAGTAAAAAAATATAAAAATATTAAGCCGAAATCACAGAAAGCTTCACCATATCAACAAATACAGTTTTTCTTTGATAAATAACAAGTGTAGGAACATCACACCTGCTCAACACAGGCATGTTCATTTCTAACAATTAAAACAGGATGTGGGAGCAAATGCAACTGACTTGCATTCAAGTTTGCAGTATATTGGTGTTAACAATTTCAATAGAATTTTCAATTTCAATAGTGGATTTTTCAATAGAAAATTCTTTACACATAGCTTTACACAGAGCAGTCATATATGGAGCAGTTGTGTCATAAATGTCCATTATCTGCACGACCAGGTCTTTTAATTGTTGTTTTTATGTGTTTTTGTTTGTCCTACCTCTTTATGCTTTTGTGCTGATGGTCTTTTCACTGTGGGAATATCTACACTGGAGCTTTACAGTACCTCTTCTGAGTGTGACCCTTATTCTCTCATTAAACTAGAAATTTTTTTTTAATGATTTTCTTTATTAATTTAATTTTGGCTTGACTGGTGGCCCAAAGGCAAGAAAGAAAGAGCCTGAGGCCTGCCAATTTACTCTGATTGATAATGAGACTTTGATGTGTTTTGATTAGTAATTAAAATGCTTCTTGTTTTAGCAGGGTCTCTAAACCTCAGCAAGAAGAAGAGGGGGTCAGTAACAAAATAATCCCCAATTCTGGTGCTAAAGCGGGAAGAGAATCAAAAGAGCAACTGTCAACTTCTGGGCTGAGCATTCTTGGAACAGATGGGCCACTTTCAATCAGCTCTATTCCACAGGACAGTGGAGCAGATAACAGACTGAATAGCAGCGTGTCTACAGCACAGAATCCCATGTGGTTAGAGCTGGAAAGCACAGCCAGCTTTACAGATAGAGAGACACCAAATATAAATGTGGAAGAGGTATGTTGTATTCATTTTTAATTTTTTCTATTTCTGTTACTATTTTGTTGCATTCCATACTTAACATTAGTGTCAAAGTTACTCTGCTGTTATAAGTAATCCCATGATCTCACCTGGACCCTCAACACCACCTCTTTGGCCAAGAAAGCACAGAATTGAGAATTCGACAAAACTGTGGTATATGAAGATATAATGGATTATGTTATTTTACAGAATGTATTGCTTTTAACTGGAATGAGAGGAATATCCAATGATGTATTGGATATCTATTAATATCACACTGCTTGTTAATATATTTATTTTAACCCAACCCCTTCTATAAATACGTAGCACTTTTCCACGGTACTGCCTGCATCAATAAGCTTAAAATGACAAATATATGGTATGTCTGCCACATCCACACATTTCAGTGGGCTTAATTAAATGTATGTAAAAGGACATACAAAGGACACCAAAGTCACCAAATGAGCTTTTGGTTCTGTTTATTCTAGTACATTATTCTTAGGCTAGCTGAATTACTGTGCCCAAAACTGTAGTCAAGAAATGTTCACTGTTCACTGTTTGCTT
>JAOVYU010000042.1:23012458-23028673 GCA_025674565.1 Synodontis membranacea
GTCAGAAATGATCCAGGAGGATTCCCTTTCCTGTCAAAGCCCCCAGTGTCCCTGTCTGGGGGGTGTGATTTATATATAAGGGAACATATGTGGAGATAATCAGATCTGGTACACTGGGCAAATACGTACAAGAAAGCAAATATATAAGCATGGCCAATCATCCTCCTCACATTCATTCCAAATAGAGCCATGATTATATTTCTTCATGTAGGATACACATGCTATATCAATCGAGATGGGCATAATATTTTCAACATCGAGCACACTATGGTACACCAGAGCAATGTATTCATTGTGTATTTGTGCAGCCTTGAGTGTTACAGGGAGCATTATTAGCATCGGCGGTGGTGTGGTGAAGAACACTGCGCCACCCGGCTGCGTGCAGAGGAACTGCAGCCTTCAGCGTTCATTTAAAAGCTGCGGCGCGGACGCGGGGAGGAGGGAGAAGTACAGTCACTGCTGGACGAAGTAGAAGTTCGCCAGGGATTTTTCTTGAGAGCAGCAGGGTTTAGAAATATATATATATTTATATAAACATGGCACAGCCTCCACATCTTCATTTGGCGGAACTGACAGCATCCCAGTTCCTCGATATCTGGAAACATTTTGATGCCGACGGTAAGTGCAAAAAAAAAAAAAAAAAAAAGAGTTGCACCCGAGATGAGAAAAGATGCTCAGGAGCGAGGGTTTGAAGTGTTTAAAAAAAAAAAAAGGAAAAAAAGGAAAAGAAAGGAAGAAAATGCAGTGTTGGATTTGACACTAGATGAGCATTGAGCTGAAATTAAAAAAATAAATAAATAAATAAATAAATTTTTAAAATTAAAAAATAAGACATAAAGCTTGTTGAGGAGATACTAAAAAGGTTTTTGGTTGTTATGTGAGGTAAAAAAGGCAGCTGATTTCTGGGAATTTCCTTTTTATTGTTTGCTATTTCCATTTCTCAGGTCAATGCATGATTTTTATTTAACACTAATCATTTTTTTGTTCAGAATACGTATAATTCATTTGACTATTTAGATATTCTTTTGGGGCAAGAAAATTGGTTTTAAATTAAAGCTTGCATGTTAGCTCCTGACTGATAAGCCAATGTTGTGTGATCGATACATCAAAATGTGTTGCACCAAACCAATTTTTCCAAAAGAATAAAAATAGCTTTCCTGTTTTTTTTTTTTGTTTTTTTTCCTATGTATACAGTAAAATTCCTAGTGTTCACACCAAGAGTGTTGATTTAACACTTTCGGTCTTCCTTTGTGTATTATTGGACGTATACTGTACAAACACTGAAGGGTGTTAAATCAACAGTGGGGATTCTAAAGTGTTTTTCCTTTTTATAGGAGTGTGGTCTCATTCGTGACAATAAGGTGTAGACACTGAGTCAGGTCTGAACTCTGAATGCATAATCCAGGTGCTTTCACCAGGATGTGATCCTAGAACTGAGACAGTTTTGATTGACTCTTCATCATTTTGAAATGTGGCTGCTTGCTGAAATGGCATCTTATTGTTTTATGCTTATTTTGAATACCGGAGAGGGAGAGTTTCCCCTCGAGAGATCAATTTTCATCTGTCTGCAAATGTCACCGCCGTCTGCTGACAAATTAACCGTCAGTCTCTAGACACACATTTGCGCAAAGAAAACACATGGTAATATTTTATGTATTTGCAGAAAATGAATTAGGATTTTTGTATAGCTCACTTTAGCTCCCTCAAGGTGCAGATCGTCCTTCTGTCCTTCGTGCAATAAATGGACCCTAAAAGGCCCCCTAAAGCAGGGCCCTTAATTATTCCAAAATCAGAAAGGCAGACATTCAAAGCATGATTGGAAGAACAGCTGTCGTGAGTTTTTAATTAGGCTCTGTGTGTGCTCTGATTTTGGTGAAAGCTAAAAACTTTTGAAAGTTAACAAGCTCGGTAGATAGGACATCATCCAGACAGATTAACAACTGCATGCAAATTCCATGTTGTGTAATGCTGTAATCTAAATCCTAAATGCTGGATCTCATCTACAGGTAATGGCTACATTGAGGGCAAGGAGCTTGAAAACTTTGTCACCCAGTTGGAGATTGCACGGAAAGGAGCAGGCGTGGTAAGTAAAGAAAGAAAAAGGAAATGATTTTGAATCGTGAAATTTGAATATGAAATCTTAAAAGTCAGAAATAAAACACATCTATCGGAGACAAAAGTAGGCTCTGTACTGTAGTCACCAACACAATAAAAGAAGGTTAACAGGATAGTACTTAATTCTGTATTTTAGGTAGACAGAGGGGATACAGGAAAATTCATTATTGCCACCTAGGAGCAAAGTTAACCTAGACACACAAAAAAAGCACTAGCAACACTAAGCAAAGACAGTCCTGAAAAAGCAGGATGTTATATACTATGGTGACATTGCAAAAACAATTGGTGGTGAATACAAGGTTGGTAGTGTCAGAGCAGTCAAGGTCAGATGGAAAGAAACATATTGCAAAGGGGACACTGGCTTATTTTTCATTTGTTTGTTTGTTTGTTTTGTTTTGTTTTGTTTTAGCAGAAATACTTCTCAATGAATCCAGAATAAAACATAATGACTCTAGTAAAGCTTAAGATATTCTCATAATAAAAGCTCCTATGACAATAACATTACTCGTGATACAACAGCCTGTTAGTACTGGTAAAATGTCACTAATTTTGCCATCAATACAGAAACTGAAATATTTCCGAGATGAATGAGCAGGTATTTATGTTGAGGATTTGAGTCCGGGCAAGAGAGAGGTTTTATTTCCCTGCCAGGAAATGTGGACCTCTGGAATCATGTGAACTATGCTATAGACTCCTAGAGTCATACAGTTTTCCAATTAGCAGTTAACAGACTTCATTCCTTATGTGGCATTACGTGGCATTTCTCTGACATGAGTAATGCGAATGAAAGTAATTGGTGTTAGCTGAGATCTAAGGCTAGCTCTGGACCAAAGCCCTCTTGGCATGCTTGTCTGTTTCAGGACCCCTCAAATGCATCTTTCAGAGACAAGATGGCAGAGTTCATGCAGAAATTTGACAAGAACAACGATGGGAGGATTGAGCTGTCAGAGGTAAGAAATTGCATTGTTCCAAACAAACTGTGTCTGCCTCCAATGCACTTGACAAGGTCAGATAACAAATGGCCCTGAAAATAGCAGATATTTCGATCCAACCCGGCTGTTTTAAATGTTTTAAAATGAGAGCAATTCAATGTCACTTTATTTTTCACATCACATAAATTCTAGAAACATTAATTCTCCTGTTATCCTTGTCTCAGCTGGCCCAGATTCTGCCAACAGAAGAGAACTTCCTTCTTTGCTTCAGACAATTTTTGGGTTCCAGCTCTGAGTTTATGGCGGTAAGGGCTCATACAGACAAATTTCCTCAGTTTTGCTTATTTGCGTAAATGTTTGATTTCATCTTTGTTTTCCACTCGCTGAATTCACTCAAACATACTCAAAAATACATATACAAATTATGGCTGGGGTGTCCAGTTCTATCTACTAAGGGCTGATGAGGATAGAGGTCTTCATTCCAATCAATCTGTTGACCTGTTAATGATTTGAAGACCAAAATTAACCGGTTAGAACAAAAACCTGCAATCAAACTTGCAAGCCAAACTAACCATGCAAGAGTAAAGGTGTATAACACAATCATACAGTCATTATATATTACATAATCTTTTCTTCCTTTTTTTGTGCGGGCATGATAAGATTGTCCAAAGTGGCTATGTTATATCATGTTTAAAACGATCTAAACCAGACTACGGAATGTTAAATATGCAACTGTTGTTATACCAGTGAGTGGAGCAAAATGAGTACAGTTTCCTGCAGAACCAGTAGAGGTCATGTATGAAAGTTGTAATAACATGCTCTGATGGAGCCTTAAATCACTCATAATATTAAAGGATCACTTGAGGTTTTGTATAGGGTATTGAGGATGAAAATATTAATTCTAAATATTAATACTATTCTTTATTGAGGAAAAGAATCAATGAACACTCTCCCATATGATACTCCCTATTGTGTGTGTGAACTTACTCAATGTGCTGATATTTTGCTCTTTGGAGGATAAATATCCCTCACTGGAGACAGAGCTGGCCTGGTCATATTCGTATGCAAAAGTAGTTTTAGGTTTGTTGATATACCAAAATCTGTGTCATTTAAAGCCACCAATCAGGCATAATATTATGACCACCTGCCTAATATTTTGTTGGTCCCCATTTGCTGCCAAAACAGCCTTGACCTGTCAAGGCGTGGACTCTACTAGCCCCTGAAGTTGCTTTGGTATCTGGCACCAAGATGTTAGCAGCAGATCCCTTAAGTCATGTAAGTTGCGAGATGGGACCTCCATGGATTGGACTTGTTTGTCCAGCACATCCCACAGATGCTCAATTGGATTGAGATCTGAGGAATTCGGAGGCCAAGTCAACACATCAAACTCATTGCTGTACTCCACAAACCATTTCTGAACCATTTATAACCATTATCCTGCTGAAAGAGGCCAAAGGCATCAGGGAATACCATTTCCATGAAAGGGTGTATATGTTTTGCAACAATACTTTGGTAGGAGGTACATGTCAAAGTAACATCCACATGGACCCAAGGTTTCCTGGCAGAACTTTGCCCAAAGCATCACACTGCCTCCACCAGCTTGCCTTCTTCCCACAGTGCATCCTGGTGACATGTGATCACCAGGTAAGCGACGCACATGCCCCCGGCCATCCACGTGATGTAAAAGAAAACGTGATTCATTGGACCAGGCCACCTTCTTCCATTGTTCTGTGGTCCAGTTCTGATGCTCATGTGCCCATTGTTGGCGCTTTTGGTGGTGGACAGGGGTCAGCATGGGCATCCTGACTGGTCTGTAGCTATGCAGCCCCATACACAACAAACTGTGATGCACTGTGTATTCTGACATATTTCTATCAGAACCAGCATTAACTTCTTCAGCAATTTGAGCTACAGTAGCTTGGATCAAACCACACGGGTCAGCCGTCGCTCCCCACGTGCATCAGTGCGCCTTGGCCGCCCATGATCACTGTTCCTTCCTTGGAGCACTTTTGATGGATACTGACCACTGCAGACTGGGAACACCCCACAAGAGTTGCAGTTTTGGAGATAGTCTAAACCAGTCGTCTAGCCATCACAATTTGCCTTTTATCAAACTCACTCGAATCATTACACTTGCCCATTTTTCCCACTTCAAACACATAAACTTTAAGGACAAAATGTTCACTTGCTGCCTAATATATCCCATCCACTAACAGGTACTATGATGAAGAGATAATCAGTGTTATTCACTTCACCTCTCAGTGGTCATAATGTTCTGATCTGTGTATATCCACAGTTCCAATTGGTTCATATGGTGTTATTGAGATAACATCCCACATCTTTAAGAAATGTTTTAAATCGTCTATGTAAGTGTTAAACCATCAGCCTGTCCCCTTTGTGCAAATATTGCTGCCACAAGCACTTTTAGGGTAGACTCAAAAACAGACATTTATTTGAAGCTTGAAAACATTGTCCACAAGGCATTTATGCAGCATTTCTCACTTACTCTGCATACAACTGAAGTATGGAGGCAGCAAGTGCTCTCACAAGAGTGACTGAACCTTTGCAGGTGCCAGTACACTGAGCTCCCTCCAAGGGACTGGACCATTAAAGGGACCTGTTTCTCTATGAGCATTGGTCTGGTCTAAAGGGTAGTGCGCACAAAGACCTTGCCATTAATATTAACAGGCCTAACAATGGCCTGTTCACATGTGCTGCACCTTAAGCCATAGCAGTGGAAGAGATTTAAATTCATAAAGCAGTAGATTTGTCCAATCCTAGCCCAAAGCATTTGTCTCTGCACTGTCTATGAACCTCACTAGACAGCGAGTTGTCTGTCTGTTTGCAACTCAACTCTGAGCTGAGTGACTAAACCTCTGCAAATTAAGCTGTTGTGCATTTTCACATACAGTGCCTCTCCACTTTTTGATTAATCATGACTAGGAAGGGTGGTCATGTTCTGATCTGACCCTAATCAGTTTTATTTGTTCTGCGTTGCACAACGGCAACATTGCCTGCACTGTATTATTCTTAACTATATCCATCTGCTCTTGCAGTTTCTGAAGCAACAATGTGATGATCAGCTCTGCCTTTTGAGCGAGTCTATAAGGTGAAGAAAATCATTATTGGAGACTGAGTTCATGTACCATTCAGGCTCATTTAGTCTAAGTCATTTCAGCATGTAATAGTAGTGTTGGCTGCATAATCAGGTGGCACTTTTGGGCAAACTGTGTAATTGAAAAAAATCATTTGACAAAACAGAATCAACTAACATGATGCACTGAACAGACTGAAGAATTTCAACTAGGCTTTGCAACAGAGACCTGCGAGATAATAGTAGCAGGTGGCGCAGTGTGTTTATACCAGGCTTCTGGCCATGCTGCTTGAGCCAGCCTATTTGCCTTTGCTGTGCCAAAATTTTCAGTGATCTTCTGCCCTTCAGTGCCAAAAAGTGGCAGTCCCACTGCTTGATCAATGTTGGATATACAATTTCTGTAACCATTACACCTGTTATTATGGTCATTTCAAGAACTGTGCCAAAATGTGCATCAAGATTGGAGAATGAGACCCAGTCAATGAAAATACCATAAGGTCTGTCTCTGCATGCAAGACAGAACCCTAAGCTTTGCATTTGAGTGCCCTGTTGCATTGTTGCTAACAGGTCTTGCATTTGACCCAATGCTGTGAAGCCCATGATACTGATCAGCAGAATCTGCTGCCTGCCTGTGCTTCTGCCACTTAAATGCTGTGGAGGACCTGTTTTCTTCCAGACAGGCTCTGCTGCCATACCTGCTACCTGTTTCACTCCTTGCTATGGCTGGCAGTGGCAGAGAAAAATTACATAAATGTCTATAAAGGCATTATGCTGCAGATAAAGCAAGGCTCTATATGTACTTGTTGCAAATTTATGTCCAGAACACAAAAGTTTAGGAAATTCATACAAGTTATTAGTTTATTATTTCTTATTTTATTGTCTTACACAGTTAATTGTGGTGAAAACAGTAATTAAAATATTAAAATTAGCATCACAGGCTTCCCAGTGGCACAACAGAAAAGTGTTCACCTATTATGTCAATGAGAGTGACGCTAGCCAATCATGGATGACTGAGAGCTAATGCATACAGAGCTGCTCAGATAGTGCTTTCCTTGGAGCACGCTACACTGACCTGTGATACCACAGGTAAAAAATGTCTCAGTGAAAGGATATGCTTATCTCAGCTTTGCCAGTTGGTAGTTGAGTGGGAATTTGCGAGAGCAAGTGAGTGGGGGTTCTAGCCACATGGGTTCATGGTCAGAGGGTGGTGACTTTACTAAGGACATGGGCATTTGACAATTGCTGCAACGACCTGGTGGTCTGGAATGAAAGAAAGTAGATCTAGTACTCGACGATTATACTTTTCTCATCTTCCCACAGTGTATAAAATAATAAAAAATAATTAAACAATTCGTGCAATTGTTCTGTGCTTAGTATATCATGGATGTTTTCGTGACTATGTTATAATAGTAGCACCAAGACACTGCATTTTAAATATAGAATTATATAGCTGATAATGTATTCCCCTGAGTGTAATATTCCACAGTTTGGCCTCTTAACATCATAGAGAAAAATCAGTTACAAGACAAAGATGAAACCTTGGAAATATTAAAAAAAAATTAACTTGCACTTCAATAATAATACAGTAAATAATGATGAAGGTTTGGTGCTTATCTTTCTGGGCATTACATTATGCAAAAGCTGTGAAAGTGTGATATAAAAGAGAGAATTGAGCACTTTAATCACTCTGTAGTTGGCATGGGTTACTGCATGTGTAGAGTTTCTCACGTTCTCCTCATATCCTGCCTATGGTTTTCCATTTTCCACCCAACTCCCATTGCTTGTATGTGAACTGGCTATTCTAAATTGGCTGTAGGTGTGAATATATGTGTGAATGAGGTGATGAAGTGGAATCCTCTGTTTCCAGGATTGGTTCCACTTCTGACTCTGACCAGGAAGTGGTTACTGAAGATGAATGAATGAATGGATGAATGAATGAATGAATGAATGAATGAATGAATTGATAAAAAAAAATCTTTACAGGTTAAAGAAGATGAGGAGGTACAAAGTTCTATATTCTGAGTAGTGCATTATGGAAGGGCCACAGAAATTCACAGAGCCACAGAACCTTTGATAAGAACCAGTGCTAGAAATTACAGCTGCTAGATTAAAGCAATCAACTGGATTTTTATCTTCTTTGTGCTTTCACAGCTGATCTGAATATACAATAGGCATAATACATGAAAAAGCCCATAAGATGGGTGTATTGAAACTTCTTTGACTCCCAACAATTATTATTCTTTTGCACCTTCCTTCAATCTTTCTGATTGGATTTTGGAAGGGCATAGAAGGGGCAGTGGGAAGAAAAAAAATGTGTAATTCTTAATATGCTCTTTCCTTTCAGACAAAACACAAATCTATTATTTCAAGCAGAGCTTGACAACTTGACAGAATTTACAGAATCTAGACTCATAAGTCTAAAGTAGACTTGGTGTAAAAATGTATACAGCTGATTAGATTTTTAAACATTCATTATTCGTCTTCAGTAATCAATTTTATTGGGAGCCAGTCCTGGGAACGATGGGTGAAAGACAGGACAAGTCACCCAAAGTCACATACACATTCGCACCTAGTGGCAATTTAGCATATCCAGCCCATTAATTTTTTTTTTATTCCAACAAGATTTCTAACAAATATTGTAATTCATTCATTTATTTTCAGTGACAGTTTTAGATTGTTCAGGTAATTGTTACAATGATTTACATTCTATTTCAGTGTAAATAAGTACCTTGTTTTATGGATATTTGTCTGCAGGCCTGGCGAAAATATGACTCAGACCGCAGTGGCTACATTGAAGCAAATGAACTGAAGGTAAGATACTTGTGTGCCTGGATTTATATATCTTTTTTAAAATCAAAAGCTACCCCTTCTTCACCAATCATCTTACCATTAAATAGAATCAGTAATATGGAACTACTGAGAGCATGATTGTTCAAGCTTGGGTTGCACTCTCTAACATGAGCGGGAGCTGTGCAATGCTATAGGTGTCTTGCTTGAGAAGCAAATCGAATGCA
This sequence comes from Synodontis membranacea, assembly GCA_025674565.1. Lineage (NCBI taxonomy): Eukaryota > Metazoa > Chordata > Actinopteri > Siluriformes > Mochokidae > Synodontis > Synodontis membranacea. The sequence continues at coordinate 23,021,614 of JAOVYU010000042.1, forward strand.
CGCAAATCATGCTGGCCGTAGCAACTGCCATTCAAAGGAAATATTCAAATCTCTGCACTGGTTCATAAAGTACAAACCAGGTCATAATCACATGCAGGATTTTGACCATAGCTATAATAATGTGCAAATGTTACACTGTCTACCGGATACTTTTAAGGATTGCCCTTGTACCTTGGGTAGACCAGACTCCTTGTGAGACATGGATCGCACTTCTCTAAGTAACCTATACATTTCTTCCTTAGAGCTTTCTCTCAGATCTTCTGAAAAAGGTTAACAGGCAATATGATGACCAGAAATTGCTGGAATACACGCAAACAATTGTAAGTACTGTATATCATCAGCACACTTATATGTTGCTATAATAAAATAATAACATCTGTCAAAGAGTCCATTTCTATGGTTTACTGTGATGCCAATAGATTGAGTTTTTAAAAGAAAAAGGGGCTGGTGCTCAAATGGAAAAGAATAAAGTGTGTTCGATTATTTAATGCTTTGGTGAATTGCTGGCCACCAGATAAATGACTCTATGCTGTTATGTCTTACAGCATAGAGTTATGCTGTAAGACATAACTCTAGAACTACACCCCTGTCATGAAGGGAACTGTGTAAATTTTTATTCAGTGAAAATATGACCATTTTCATGCTTAATTCGTATGCATTTTCCACTCCAGCTAAGACCTGAAATGGCAAAGAAGAAAAATAAATATTGGTTATTTCATCAAAATAATCCAGTTATATTGATCTCTTTTTTTTTCACTTTCAGCTGAAGATGTTTGATCTTAATGGGGATGGGAAGCTTGGGCTCTCTGAAATGGCAAGGTGAACAATACTTTTGCCCAAAGTTAATCAGATAGCTCTTTCTCCCTTAAATGCATTGTGCTAATAGACTGTTGATTGTTCACATTTGAAGGCTTCTACCAGTTCAGGAAAATTTCTTACTGAAATTCCAGGTGAGTTAGATACAAGCAATGTGTACAATTTGTACCAAAGTTCTAAAGCATGGAACTGTAGCTTAAATACTGATTTGTTTGCTCTATGTTGCAGGGCATCAAGCTGACTCCTGACCAGTTCAACAGCATCTTCACATACTATGACAAGGTAGTGTGCGTTTCTACACTAAAATAAACATGAGACGCAAATGCCTGTGATTCAGATGCGACTGCAGGGAAATACGTTGCAGTATTTTTAGACTGAAGGACCGCACTTCATTTATAATTAAGTAGCTTCCCCAGTCCTCATAGCAAGCATTCCCTAAGACAGTACATGCAAGAGAAGATCCTGTAAGTCTTCTTTCAGCAGTGTTTTTCTTTTTTCATTTTAAACCACTTACAAAAAAAAGACCATTTCTGCTTGTTAACTCTTACTCAATGGAACTGCATCTGCCCAAAACAAAGAAACGCAATGCTTAATAGCATAATAGTGTTGCAACGCCTCCTGCTGGTGACAGTTTGGTTTAGCTCAGCAAACGAAATGCGCAGAGTGAGTTCTGATTTCCCTCACTCTCGTGAATCCATTTTGCATGCAGATGAGCGCTGTTTCCATTGACCTGAGCAGGTAAATGAGTACAAATGCACACCTGCTGTGTGAACATTTGACTAACAGTGGCTTTCTGGGTGACATAGGTCAAAATGTGCCACAAGAGGGTTCTCAAGCAAGAATTACTAAGTTATTTTATAATTATTCCAATTCTATTATTTTGATTCATGTATTAATTCATCACTGCATTCATTCGGTGGAAGTCTATGCACCTTGGAGTATCTGTTAACTTATTATAAAGGATATACCTATTATTAAGTATCTGGTGTATACGTTTATATAGTTTTCGTTTCTATGCTGTTTCATGTACAGCTTTCTATCCCTAAACCAAAAAGCATTAGCACTCTCTAAATCCTCTTGGATGACATTCTTAATGCATGTGTACTACTAAAAGCTAGAACAGATTCAATGCTTAATCATAAATGAAGTGTGGCCTTATAGACTAAGCATACTGCAGTGCATTTCCCTGATATCATAGCCCTCCTCCAGTCTGATGCAGTCACATCGGAAACGCAGGCACTCGCTGCAGTCAAATCATGGGTAAATAAATAATAGCATGAGTGAAAGGTGCACCAGGTCAACTAAATTCTGACACATCTCACAGTGCCTGAAGAGGATGCGCTGAACTTTGAAAAAAATGCAAAATATGTGGACACATGCAAAGCAACTTACTCGCCCAAAAATGCAAAAGAAATAACAAGTGCCTCCTCTCTATTGTGTTGATTTAGAGGTATGACCTCATCCAAACTCTTTTCTATCTCAGACAGTGAATCAGTGAAGCTGAGAATCTTATGAATCGATAAATAAGAAGGCAATCCTCTTTGTATATATCCAGTGCACTCCCTGATATTACTGCAACATAGACAGAGGTAACCCTGTGTATCCTCTTTCTATGTTTTAAAGGATCGAAATGGCTACATTGATGAGATTGAGTTGGACTACCTCCTGAAGGATCTCTATCAGGTGAGCAAAGACAACCAAGAGCTTTAAATGGTTGTAATTTTAGGTCACGAAATATAATTTAAAAAAATGCACCATTTGTTTCTTTTCTTGATTTTAGGATGCTGACACCCAGGACCTGTCCGGCTATAAAAAAAGCATCATGGCCTTGTCAGACGGGGGCAAACTTTACCAAAAAGAACTGGAAACCGTACTGTGCAGGGAGCCCATTGTACTGTGATTGTACTGTGCTGGGAGCCCTGAAGCCCCTTCACCTCTTTCTGTTGCCTGACTACTGTAACCATATGCATGTGCCAGGCACTACCCATTTTCTTTTTTGTGTGTTTTGAAAAAATGTGCACTACAAAGCACAAAAAAATATTTTTCATTTTCTGTCTCACCACCTAAATCCCTTCTGGTTGAAGACAGACCGTCAACTGGATCCAATTTTAAACTACGTTAAAATACGTCTCAAATGGATCTTATTGAATCTTACTAATAGAGCATTATTACTGGTATGAAAAGTGTATGATGCTAAAATTTATTCATTTACTGCCTATTTAACTTTCTGTTTATTTATCTATGTTTTAGGGGAGGGGGCAGGGGTTGGGTCCGTCTTCGCCCCTGGCATTCTGTCAGGTTTCCTTTTTCTCTTTGGTTTGATTATATCACTATTAATATATTTTCAGCTGTTTTTGGTTATGCTGTTTTCTTTCTTCGGCTGATACTGTTAGAGGATGTTACTGAGAAAATTAATAAAAGGTTATGTGATGAATATGGTGTATTTATTTATCTAATTCTTTGTCAATTTGCTGTCAATTGTATAGTACTTTTTTTTTTGGAAACCCAGGTTGCCAGTACATTACTGTAAAATCTAGAGTATTTTTTGTGTAAATGTATGGTTTGTAGAAAAAAGTCCTCATTTTTGCAAAACCATGTCACAATTATTTGCAGCCTTTCATTTAGTACGACCTCTTTTTGCCAACAGGAGTCTTTTCCTATAATGCTTGATGAAATTGGAGAAGTACATCCTTTCTTAATGCTTTGGATTATTGTCCTGGTGCAATATCCAAGCACAATCCAGTCAAATCTTAATTTAAAATCTCCTGATACTTCATTGCTGTGCGGAAAAAGAAAGTCAGTCAACATAAGATTACAGATCCTCCCCTTAAAAGAATATGGAGATCAGCTTGAGTATGTATTTGCCAAAACCTCTCATCTGACCACAGAACTTAGTTCCAGTTAATGTTCCAGTAGCGTCTAGCAAAATCCAAGCACTATTTGGTGGCATAAAGGTAGTACAATGAACCCTCGTTTATCGTGGTTAATCAGTTCCAGACTCTACCGCGATAAGTGAATTTCCGCAAAGTAGTATTTCTGCGTAGATAGAGCATAGAAAACCTGTTTACGACCTTCTAAATATGGTTTTTAACATTATTAGGGAAAAAGAAGTTAATAAAAAAAATAATAATTGACTCAAGACAACCGAGCGCAACCCGCATTTTCACTGTCTCGATCAACTTTTTAATAAATATACTGTATTTGAAAAAACTGGAATATAGTGAAGCCATGAAATTCAAACCGCGAAGTGGCAAGGGTCAACTGTATGTACAGTAATTGCAGATCTGTTGAATTAGTGAACACAAAATGTAGTATCTACTGCAAATTTCCAACCATTAACAATGGCAAAGTATTTGCCCCCCAACCATCCTCATCAATTTACAGGGAAAATATACGTGCATGGATATAGGCATTCTCCTATAGTATTTATTTTTTGTAATCACTGATTCTTCCCCACACCTTTTGTGCCCAGCAAGAGCTCAGTGAGTATAAGTTTATACTCTCTCATGAGAGTAGCACCATACACCTATCAGACGTAACATTATGACCACTGACAGGTGAAGTGAATAACACTGATTATGTCTTTATCATGGCACCTGTTAGTGGATGGGATATATTAGGCATCACATGAACATGAACAAGTTGATGTGTTAGAAGTAGGAAAAATGGGCAAGCGTAAGACTTTGAGAGGGTTTGACAAGGGCCAAATTGTGACTGGTAGATGACTGGGTCAGAGCATCTCCAAAACTGCAACTCTTGTGGGGTGTTCCTCGTCTGCAGTGGTCAGTTTCCATCAAAAGTGGTCCAAGAAAGGAACAGTGGAGAACCGGCGACAGGGTCATGGGCAGCCAAGGCTCATTGAACTGGACCACGGAGGAATGGAAGAAGGTGGCCTGGTCTGATGAATCATGTTTTCTTTTACATCATGTGGATGGCCGGGTGTTTGTGTATCGCTTACCTGGGGAACACATGGCACCAGGATGCATTGTGGGAAGAAGGCAAGCTGGCGGAGGCAGTGTGATGCTTTGGGCAATGTTCTGCCAGGAAACCTTGGGTCCTGCCATCCATGTGGATGTTACTTTGACAAGTACCACCTACCTAAGCATTGTTCAAGTTCAAGTGAGCTTTATTGTCATTTCAACTATATACATGTGGTACAGTACATAGTGAAATAAAACAATGTTCCCAGGACCTTGGTGCTACATAAAAGTGACATAAATATACATAAATATGACCTGAAACATCATCAGATTTTCACACAAGTCCTCAAAGTAGATAAAGAGAACCCAGTTAAATAAAGGAGATAATAATAATTCACTTGGTCATTTATTAACTGACGAAAAGTATCTATTATTACATATTTGTCAGTGGCACAAGTATGTGAACCTCTAGGATTATCAGGTAATTTGAAGGTGAAGTTAGAGTCAGATGTTTTCGATCAACGGGATTACAATCAGGTGTGAGTGGGCACCCTGTGTTATTTAAAGAACACGGATCTATCAAATGTTGACGTTTATGGAAGTGTATCATGGCACGAACAAAGGAGATTACTGAGGACCTCAGAAAAGGGTTGTTGATGCTCATCAGGATGAAAAAGGTCACAAAACCATCTCTAAAGTCCTCAGACTCCACCAATCCACGGCATGACAGATAGTGTACAAATGGAGGAAATTTAAGACCATTCTTACCCTCCCCAGCAGTGGTCGACCAAATAAGATCAGTCCAAGAGCAAGTAAGGCATGTATTAATCAGCCCGGTCACAAAGGACCCCGGGGTAACTTATAAACAACTGAAGACCTCTCTTGCACTGGCTAATATTAATGTTCACGAGTCCACCATCAGGAGAACACTGAACAACAAAGGTGTGCATGGCAGGGTTGCAAGAAGAAAGCCACTGCTCTTCAAAAAGAACAGCAAGACAACGATCCTAAGCACACAAGTCATTCAACCAAAGAATGTAAAAAAGAAGAATAAAGTTAATGTTTTGGAATGGCCAAAGTCAAAGTCCTGACATTAATCCAATTGAGATGTTGTGGAAGGACCCGAAGCGATCAGTTCATGTAAGGAAACCCACCAACATCCCAGAGATGAACCTGTTCTGTAAGGAGGAATGGGCTAAAATTTTTCCAATCCGATGTGCAGGACTGATCAACAGTTACCGGAAATGTTTAGTTGCAGTTATAGCTGCAAAATGGGGTCACATCAGGTACTGAAACGAAAGGTTCACATACTATTGCCAAGGACAGATATGTAATATTGGATCATTTTTGTCAATTAATAAATGACCAAGTGAATTATTTTTGTCTCATTTATTTAATTGGGTTCTCTTTATCTACTTTGAGTGTGAAAATCTGATGATGTTTCAGCTCATATTTAAGCAGAAATGTGGACAATTCTAAAAGGTTCACAAACTTTCAAGCACCACTGTAAAGAACATGTGCAAAACATTAGGGCAGTGCAAAACATCACAAGTGCAATAGAGACAATACAGACATAAAGACAATATAGCGCTACAATAATGAAAACAGAGAGTGGTTATGTTGCAGACCATGTACACCCTGTCAAGGAAACAGTATTCCCTGATGGCTGTGGCTTCTTTCAGCAGGATAATGCGCCCTGCCAAAAAGCAAAAATGGTTCAGAAATAGTTTGAGGAGCACAACAATGAGTTTGCTATGTTGAATTGGCCTCCAAATCCCCCAGATCTCAATCCAACAGAGCATCTGTGGGATGTGCTGGACAAACAAGTCCGATCCATGGAGGTCCCACCCCGCAACTTACATTACTTAAGGGATCTGCTGCTAACATCTTGGTGCCAGACACCACAGCACAGCTTCAGGGGTCTAGTGCAGTCCAGGCCTCAGCAGGTCAGAGCCGTTTTGGCAGCAAAAGGGGACCAACACAATATTAGGCAGGTGGTCATAATGTTATGCCTGATCAGTGTGTATTGAACTTGTTTATAATGATTATGTTTCAAAGAATTTTGCTTTTGGGGCACCAAATTTTCACTAAAAAATGTAACACAAGGAAGTTGGGCCAAACATTCTGAAGGTATAAGGACTATAGACCTTAAACAAAATGTATCAGATAGACTAGTGACATATTAAGGCAAAACCAAAACCAGCAGACAAATAAATTTACTTCATTAAAAATTAATTATTACTTATCTATATATACTGAACAAAAATATAAATGCAACACTTTCGGTTTTGCTCCCATTTTGCATGAGCTGAACTCAAAGATCT
>JAOVYU010000042.1:23085311-23099735 GCA_025674565.1 Synodontis membranacea
AGTTAAATTGACATTTCTACAACACATTGCACTTATTTTCATATTAAACTGTCAGATGTCTGATACGTTTTGGGAATGAGGAGTATGGTACAGGAAATTGAATGTGAAACGTTATTTTTGGTTATATATATATAATTATATATAATTTGTTTCTTTGTTTGTTTTTGTTTGTTTGTTTGTTTGCCCATGTATCTTAAGGACATTATAATAACTTGTGCACACATGAGAAAAATAATTATAATTTTCATGTGCCTGATAGCTATATATTAAAAATAATCACCTTTCAGGACCTTAATCACCTTTTAGGGGCTCTGTGCTTCTGTAGTAATAAACAACAGCAAATATGCCAACATGGACTCTTTAATAGCTACATATAAATATTATACATTATTAGATTATTTCATAAATATAATAGCCAATTTAACATTTCCTGATCGTGATTCTGGGTGATTATTGTAAATTTCTTATTGAATTTGTATTTGTGATTCCCATTCTACTGCCAGCTAGGAATGCTGTGCCTTTATTCCAGCTCGCCCTTTTCTGTAAAAGGTCCGGATATGGAATGGGGGTTCTGTTTGTTCCACCTCTGGAATCGATGTCTAACGTTTAACAGAATTGAGAGTGTAACATTTTTGACATTCTTCTTTTCGAGGCAAAGGCAAATTCAAACGTCTCCACCTGGGGTGTCTAAGGACTGTGTGCCTCACTGCCTTGAAATGTTTCCCACCTCTCTTCAGTTTCTCCTGTAACATATTTCTGATCACACAAACATGTTGCTCAGCAACTCTGCTTGCATTTGAAGAGTGTTATAAATGTGCACGTTATCCTCATCATTCACCATTATTGCTTTGAAAGCAACACTGGTTTCCTGCGGGTATTCATACATTCAACAAGAAGTATGTTTTATGCACACTAAATGCATACACTCTGTTGTGAGACATCAAGTCTCTCTATTCTGAACAAAGGAATGCTTTTTATCCAGGGTTTTTGTTTTTTTTTTGCATGTTTTGCATTCACTTGGTTATATTTTACACTTTCATGCTTGTTGTAAATAGTTATTTTGCCTACTACAACTTAACCCCACATCCATGTTGTAGGCAATGGAAACAGCACCTTATTAGACAGTGCACTGAAAAAAATAATTATTTGGTTCAGTACATATGCCAAGTATATATTTCTTTTTTTTTTATTACAAAAATGCACATTATTAGAATTACTTAAGATAATAATAAAAAGAATTCATGTTTTAGGTTCTGTACTAAATGAAATTTTTAAAAAAATTAATCAATATGTGGTAAAATCCAAATTGTGTATTTTACTTCACCTTGTTACATTTACTATTATTTTTCAAGTGCTCGCAGAACTAGAAAAAAAAAAGAAGTAACGTTCACTTGAATCGAATGCAGCCTAAAGTGGGGGCATGGTTTTTGAACTCGATTTGCATATGAATAAACAGGACTTTAAACTGGTTTAATTTTTAGCATAATGGATGGGTTTTTCTTGTTTTGTGTCAGTTGAAGGCCTAAGGCTACTGTATTGTGAAATATTTCAGACCTACCTGTTTCAGTAGTTTTTTGTTTCACCCTGTACTTGCCATTTCAGCATGGAAATCCTTTCCTAGATTAAATTCCACTCTAACCCTTTCATGCATGAATTATTAAATCACTGATGTGGATTTTGTTTTCACCTGTTTTTTTTTTTTTTACCCACAAACAAGACTTAAAACATGAAAAAACATGTTCCGCCATTTTGGAAAATCTGAAAATCTATAAAAACTATCTCCTCTGAGTTCGTTTTTCCAAATCTCAAGAAATTTGGTAGCCATCTTCTATGAAGGAAGAGTTACTGAAGCAGATTCTCATTCGATGTAACCGTTTTGATGTTATGCACCAATCAATATGGAGGGCGTGGCCAACAATTACTCTGAAGCCAATATCTTCACAGACAAACATCCTAATATAACCAAACTTGGTAGGCTTCATGGGCACATAAAGTTTTGGTACCCTGCAAAAGATGGAGTGATTTGGCCTATAGGGGTCACTATAACAGAAATATGTCAATGCTCCATTTTTGGCAGGTATCTACAATTTTGCTTAGCAATGAAGGTGACCAAGTTTGGTTATGTTCGGATGTTTTTCTGTGAAGATATTGGCTAATATTATTGGCTTCAGAGTAATTGTCGGCCACGCCCTCCATATTGATTGGCACATAAGATCAAAACAGTTATATCAAATGAGGATCTGCTTCAATAACTCTTTTCGGCTTCCTTCATAGATGATGGCGACCAAATTTCGTGAGATTTGGATAGACGGACTCGGAGGAGATCGTTTTTATAGGTTTTCAGTTTTGCCTATGATGTCATCCTTCAAAGATGATGTCAGCCAAACCGTCAGAATGGTTACATCAAATAAGAAGGATGACATCATCTATCTTTAATATAGTGAAACCAGACTTTCACAAAGTAATGTCAATTAATGAAAAGTAGATCAAGATAAATATTCACCCTTTTAAGTCAAAATTTTATAGATGCACTTTTGGCTGCAATCACGGCACTGAGACTGTGTGGATCAGTCTCAATCATGCTTGCACATCTAAACACTGGTATTTTACCCCATTCTTCTTTGAAAAACTGCTCAATCACTTTTGGGTTGCACCGGGATCGGGCATGAACAGCTCTTTGACATATCAAGACACAAATTCCCTTTTGGATTTTTGCTCTGTCTCCTTATCACATCGGACGCACTTATCCGATTTGAGTGGCATCGACAGCTCCCGGGAAGCGGACGGAGCCTGGGACACGGACCGCACCCATGCTTGGACCCTGTTATAACTGCCTGCAGTTCTATAACATACATATTATAATATATTGCATATTTACAATTCACAAATTTGTTTTTAATAATATTTAGATAATGCATACCTCATACCATCAAAAATTAGGGCTAATTTAGCAAATTCTTACATAGTGTCCTTATAATTAAAATATAACCATTGGTGCATGACGTCCACTACAGTGGACAGTTACATTTGGACACAGAGAAAAAAAAGTACATTAACAATACTGATTAAACTTTGATAAAAGTATTCCTTACTACATACTTAATTACAAAATATTTTTTGTACCTGCATATTTCCTGTAGAATAAAAGGATCAGAGGCCGCAGTGGCATGTTCACTGTTGTCCGCCATTTTGGATTTATGATGCAAAATCTCATGTTATGATTATTGATAAAGACAATCATTATACCTGCAATACAGGCTGGATTTAGAAGACAAACCCCTGGTGTTTTGGAGTATATATTGCAAACCTTGTGTTTTTAAACGGTGTTTGAATATATGTCCACTGTAGTGGACACCATGCATGAAACTAATTTCTTTTTCAGTGTGCTAAAAGGGCTTAGGTGCTGATTTCATTAAAGGATAAATGAGTTTTAGGCTTTTTGAAATGGCAATTTTGTAATTGCATTTTGTAACTGAGCTTTCCATGCTATTGCTATTTGTTATTTAAGTTATTTAATTATTTCATTTTGTGCAATTAGGAGAGAATCTCTATGGCATTTTTTGATAGCTTGTGTCATATTAATAATTATTTGTGTCATTTTGTTTTAGCAATGTTTGCTATTTCTAGAAGGTGTCTGCTACTTTCTAAGGCTCTGTGCCATTTTTAGAGGCACTGTGCAATTTCTAGAGACATCACTGCCAGTGGGAGAGATTTTGTGCCATTTGGAGAGATTTGGTGCCTTTTTTTTTTTACATGTTTTTGGAAAATTGTACACAGAATATCAGCGGTCAAAGATAACGTCTTTAAATTGTAAATACTTATGGACAAGTACTTGGGTCATTTCAGAGAGTAGATACTGATATCACTAATATCACCATTTACTTTGAAGATATAGACAGTTGTGTGAAATACTGTACATGTTTTTGTTGTTGTTTTTACATTTCCATGAATATACAGGATACATAAAATAAGGCTAGGTAAATTCTTAGGAAATACTGAAAAGTCCCCAGTGTCTACTTTCATATGAGCCATTAAACACTACTGTGAAGTGCGACGTCATTGAATAAATTCAATGCTGAACACGAGTAATGCAGAGCAAAGAGGAAATTCCTTTTTTTTTTTTTTTTTGGGACTAAAAATGGTTTTAAACAGCGACATCTAGTGGATCGCAGAAATCATAGCAGGATGGAGCACGCCATTGAATGACGTCATCAACGATTATACTGTACCGGGATTTTCTCAGATATCAGAAATATGAACTACTTATTGAGTCAACTGCCATAAATATATATACTGTACATGATCTTATGACTTCTGTAAACCAAAAATAAACCAAGAATTAAATGGTGATAATGCCTTATTTTGTGCAGGTTTCATGAAATGTTTTTTTTTTTTTTTTTATGTGCATGAAACCAGTGAAATATATATGACAATAAATTCGAAAATAAATGGAAACATTATTGGAAGACGATTGGGGAATAAAAGTTCGTGTGCAACTGTGAGTGCTTGTGGACGTGTTGTGTGTTTCCTTATACACAGAACTGACATGCTCCAAATGACAGGTGAACTGCGCCGGTCACGTGACTGCCCGTAAAGCAATACACGCGTCGATACGGGGTTTCATTTCCGCTGCCTGTGACGCCTGACACACACGTCGACGCTTCAGTATCAGTTAGACCATCAGTGCAGCACACTACTAAATAACTCATGGTCATGCATCAGAAGGAGTGAGCTCAAGTACCAGAATGCTTTACTTACCCTAATGCTGACAGCTGGGACACATGAAGCAGCGGCCAGATATCTCAAAAATGACTTTAATATTTTCAAGTACTCAAAAAAGAGTTAAATAAAAACAGGTTCCAGAATATACAGTGAGCAAGCCCCCTCCCTCCCCAAAGTGCACGAGTACATCACACATTGTTTGATGTCCATATTCTGAAGAGAAACATGTTGGGGGGGATCCTGTTGTGATCCTTATGAAAACCAGAGTCTGACAATCTGTCTTAATTTACAGACAGCATTAGGGGTACCAGATGAAGAAAGAACAGAAAATAAACAAGTTGTCAGCTGCCTACTTGTACAGTGAGAAACGAAATAGAGGACTAAATGCTTTAAATAATTACCTCGTTGGAAAGCACAGATCCACAAGTTTAAAGAATTTTCTATCCTAATTCATTTGTAAATAGATTTCTAATGACATTTTTTTTTTTTTTTTTTTTTTTTTGCATGACCAAATTGCTATTGTCTTTTGTTTTAAAACAAAGAAGATTCCTATGGGATTCCAAGTCACACGTCAGATGGATCACAGGCCACAACAGTGAGCACCATGGCCTTTTTTTGGGTGGACAAAATAACGTGACGCCAACATTCAAACACAGGCCCATAGGGAGCTCTTTTTTTTTTTTCCCAACCAGTTTACCAATATGACTTTTTTAATATTCCCTTTAGACACATTGAGTCAAACAAGATCCTTCACACTGCTGTTTTAACTCAAAATCTGATAGCTAGCTTCAGAGGTGGACACATGCATTATGTTTTTGAACACAGATGAACAGATTCCAGCCCTTATACCTCTCACCAGACTGAGATGTGAAAGGAATAGCTACACAAAAAACATGCCAAAATGCCCAATAATGACTGAAGGTCTGCCAGGCAAGTTAGAAATGAGAATCAGATCACCCTGGCTATGGGTTTTCAGCACTCTGTTAACTTTTTAGTGTTGACTGATCTATCCCTTTAATGGAATAAAACTGCAAAGCTGGACAAAACACTGATTAACATCTGCACATTAAATCGACAAATAGAATTTATACGCATCTGTACAGTTTCTACAATATTTATATTCATGAAGAATAAACAATAAAGAAGTGCCACCATTAAAATGTAGAGAAAGATATCTTGTGTTGATTTCACTGTACATTTGCCATTCTTACTCCACATTCAAATTAAGTCATTCAAAATGAACACAATTGGTAGGACTGAGGGTTATTTACATAGCTTAGGCATTGAGTCTGAGTGACTGGTCCTCTCTCCTTCTTGAGGAGATGTCAATATCTATGGAATCTTTGCCCACAATGAGCCGCAGACGTTTCGCTGGTGGAAGAGGGATGAAGTCATCCTCAGTGTCAAAGTAGTCCTCCTCCTCATCTTCCGAAGTCAGCGAGTCCTCCTTGACGTTCCGACCCATCTGCACTCCTACCTCTCTCTCCAGAACTTCACCCTCCTCCCTCTTGACTAAACCCGTGAAGGTCACGTCCTCCTCGCGCTTTAGCTGGATCTTCAGTTTGGTGGAGCTCCCATGAGGTCCATGACCAAAGCCATTGTTCAGCTTGGCCACATACAGGCCAGCACACTCGTTTTCCCGCTCTTTGCTGAACTTAATGCTGATCTTCGAGGAGCGTCGCACAGCCTTGGAGTCTCGATGCTCTTTCTTCTTGCTGCTGCTGCTGTCATGCCGCCGCCGCAGTGTCAGCTTGGGGATGCCCGTGTTGTTCTCCAAGATGAGTTGTGCATCGTAGCGCGTGATGCGCCGCTTTTTTTTGCCCCCCTTCATGCGCCGTGACACCTTGGAACTCTCCGCTAAGCTTTCGTAATGCCGCTCTGGCAGGGCAAGTGGCACCTTGGCACAATCCGTCACGTCAGCAGCATGTGCTGCATGTCGCAGGTCAGGCACACCCTCTTGATGAAGATCATCAATGTAGGTGCCTGTTTCCTCCTGTTTTATCGTCCTCCTTCGTCTTGGGCACGTCCCTTTCTTGGGACAGCTGGCCTCAAGGCTGGGGATGTTAATCTGATGGCCTGGCATTGTGGGAACAAAATCATCAGCCTCCATTTTGAGGGCTGTGCTACCTGCAACTTTGCTTGTGCTGCTTGGCTTTGAGCCACGCTTGCCTCCATCACGTTCATGAGCACCGAGAGAGGTCCTGCTGGACCTGCGAGTTCTGTATGGGCAAGACACACTGCCCTTGCAGGCTGAAGCACCCTTTGGGGAGTTCTGATTGTTTTCATGATCTGCAGCAGGCTTAATGCCTCCCCTGCAGCCAGGGAACTGAAGGACTCCTCGACTGTCTGCCTCTCTTTTGCAAGGCTGCTTGAGGCCCAAGGCTCCTACACCCGCCCTGGTGGGCGCTTTCGGTCCTGCTGCTTGACGCCGTCTCCTTCCTTTAGACAAAGGCTGTGCAGGCTTTGACTTAAGTCTCTTTGGTAAACTTGAGTTGGTTGTTTGACTTCGTTTAGGTGGTGAGGTAGAGGTAGGAGTGCTTGGCCGTGTTTGCCTTGTCACAGCTCTGCTTTTGCAGCGTGCTTTGAGACAGGGTTGTGACATCCTCTTCCGTAACGCTAATGAGAACATGAACATGAAAAATTAATCCAACTCCAAAGTTTTATCATAAGCTTCACGTTCTCATAAGCTTCACCAAACAATACCCACACATACTAATGTCATTAAAGGCCAGTCTCATCATACTCTTACATGTCTGTCCACTGGGTGGTTCCTGAGACTCTGCTTCTGTAGAGGCAACAGACTGGCTGTCTGATTTCTTACTGCCCTCTTCCAGCTTCTTCAGTCTGTTGAGCCTCTTGTCAGTCTCCCTCAGGCCATACTTGCTATTGATCACTGCGACCTCGACAGGCAGTCCTGCTTTTGACTTAAAAGCACCAGTGCCACGCCTAAAATCACATTAAAGACGTGTCAAGGGTACAGGCAATTACTCTGCATACAACCTTAGGTATTCTTTTTCTTTATTCTTTGTTACAAAATTGAGTTTTGACTTCTGAATTTTCAGTTGCTAAGCAGAAAGGATACAATACCTTTCGCAAGTATAGCATTCACAGAATTCGTTGTTTTCCCCAAAGAAGCCATCTCCATAGTAACAGGAGATCTCTTCCCTTGGTTCAATGTCCCGCAGGACCTTAACACATGCAGTGTCTCGACCTGTGGATACAAACTGCAAGAAACCTTCCCATCAGCTGTTTTAGGGATTTTTTTTTTGGTCCAGGCAACAAACTAATTTACAACAGAAACAATGACTCACTGATGTTCATGATCAGTTTATACTAACCTTGCAATTTGGCCGGCAATCTGTAAAAGAAAAGACAAAAAATGTGCTTTAATTTATTTGACGACCAACTGTATTCTATTTAGTGATTATTTTTTTTGCAGAAGTGATGGAGGGGAAGCTCGCAGGTATACATCGGAATAACAGTTTGAATTTGTGAATACATCCAAAATGCAGAAATAAAGAGTAGGTGAGGGATTATGAGCATGTAATATGTATCATAAAAATAACACTGTCAATAATTAAATAAACTGTGGTTAATGTTATTTATATATTGATTATTAATGATTTACAATGAATGGTTTCGTCTCTTGTGCAATATAACAGTTTTATCTTCATATTTTTCTTTCATTTAAAACAATTTACTGGTCATATAAGGTCATATTAAATATTAAGTACTGTATTTTACAAATACTGCTGTAAATAATAACACTTTCTTATTATGCCAACAACTATTCTTAATTTCTTTTAAAGTATTGTCCTTAAAAATAAAATAAATAATTAACTTGTGCCTAAAATAAATAATGATAATATTTAATACTGGGTGGGAAAAAAAATGAGAAAATGAAAAATACTCAATTTTAAAAAATCATTAGAAGAACAGTGTATTGTACCGTAATTTATAACAATACTGATATTATATTGTCATGCAGCCTGGGCCTACTTGCCGTTTACTGCAAATGACTCCAACGAGAAAAACTGTGATTTCTAGGCTTCTGAGAAGTGCACATCCCTATGTTTTCACCCTGTTTAAGGGAATTACGAGTTGGAATTCTGAAGGTGAAACAACCATCCATGGCAAGTACATGAGAGCATAACTGACCCTGCAGCAAATTTGTGCTTTCACGTATTATATAGGTGTAGGGAAACTTGTTTCTTAAATAAATGAAATAGTTATTTGAAAAATGCTATGCGTCCCACTTCTTATCACCATTCACTCTGGCACGAACAAGAAATCAAAGGGATCAAACAATACTGTGTATAGTGCCCATACAGTATATTAGGTACACCTTTCCAGAGCTACACGAACTGGCACATGCATGTTATTATACAGTGGTGATTTTTCTCATTTTCACTTCATGAAGTGGATTAAGACCCGGTTCTTTTCCCTGCTCTAACACTAAGCCATCTAATTCAGAAGGTGTCATCTCACACGGAACTGAATCAGGTGTGCCGGAGGAAAGGGAGGGAATGTGGCATTGTAGCTTAAAACCCCATTTCATATTGCCCATTTAATCCTCTTTAGCTTCTGACCCTGCATTTACCTGCTCTGCTTTCTCTCTTCCTCCTCTATCTCCTCTCTGCTGCATTTGCTCCTTCTGCTGATTCTCCACTGGCCCTTCCTCATTGCCTTCTTGCCTACTAAAGCAAAATTCCTTTTGCCCTGCACTGAGAGTTATTTTCTGGCCATGAGGTTATACATAACTTAGTCGAACGTAATTTATTCAAGTATGAAATATGCCTAGAACAACATGCAATTTAATCAATTACTGCCATCTGATGTCAACAGTGTGTGCCTCCTACAGCTCCTACCAATCCTGCTCATTTGGGAATTTGGGCAATTCAATTTGTAACAAGGGTCTAAAGCATGGGTCTCCAATCTTACCTAGAAACAGCCTTGCATTCCAACCAATCAAGAGCCACGCCTTATTTCAATTGGCCTCCAACCAGCTTTCAAGTGTGCCTCCAATTTGGCTTTAGCAAAAGCCTGCAGCCACTGTGGCCCTTTCTGGATAAGACTGAAGACCCCTGGTCTACGAAGAGTTTTCAACTAGTAAGGGGCACACACTGATATCAGATGACAGAGACTGATAAAAAAGGAATACTGCTCAGGACCAACAAAGGGAAGTTGATACAGGAACACGCCACAATCGCACCATATATCTTCGATTTGGTACTCTTCAAGTACGCATGTTAAAAAAAAAATACCATTAACTGTTTCGTTCTCATTCATTTTAAGCCACAGGAAATGCAGGATACATACCATGATTAATAAAAGCAGCAGGTCCCAGCCAAAGCTGAGCACAGTTCTTACGCGTAGAGTACATGACACTGAAGTCATTCTCGCCATGTCGTAACAACATCTTCTCTTCATTAGGAGACAGCTCAGCAATGCAACCCACAAGGTGTTCAATTTCATCGTTCCTCTTCCTTAAAAACAAGAACAACAGTGAAGAACACTGACTAGAACTTTGCAACTTAAAGACGACCTGAATGAGCAGATGCCATCCAGCTTACCAATCTTTAGTTGCTACAATTTTGGCTCCGTTTTGCTCAGAGGAATAGCGATTGCATGGAAGAATCTCAAACCCACTGTCTGCTGCAAACATACGCAAGTAAACAAAGACCTGCACAGAAAAAAAATTGTGCTGTGTAAATTTATGACCAGCTGTGAAAAGGAATAGGCCAGGTTTATACTTGCTTAAGTACGAGCTCGCAAGATGTGTTCGTTTGGCATATCAAAACATTTAAATGACGCACTGGTATAGTGTAGTACTGCCATACTATTCTAGACAGCTTTTCAGTATTAACTGATCTCACTGAATTTCCTGTTACAGTTTAAACCTCTCGAGCCTGTTTTGGGTAGCAATTTTCTGGATCAATATTAGTAAATAATATCTGAATCAGAATACAACTTGTAGTTTTGCTCAGAAATGCTAAATGATAGACATCTCTGCACTGCTGCACAGTCAAACAGTGTGTGTGTGTGTATGTAATTGTTAAAAGAGTAATCCTGCCAGAAATGATCTTTCAGTTCTGGCAACCACGTGAACAATGCTCACCTCATGTAGCCTCTGAAACTGCCGAAGCATGAAATGTTACGTTACGTATAATCCTGGCATTACTGCTTAAACATTTTCATTTATTTATTTATTGCAAAACATTTACATGTGCTTTGAACAGCTTCTCCTGTGCCTTTGTCTTATTGAGAAAGTGATGTCTTCTCCAGTCTGCAGAGGTCAAAGCCTGGAAAGCTTTTTCCAGGTTGTCATTCTTCTTGAAGCTTTCGATCACTTCTCTAAACTCTGACTGACGACCCTTGATTGGGCGAAACCTAAAAAGAAGAATGATACTAAAGTTATGCACATGACCCACCTTATCTGAAGCCTAGGCAGCAGTTATATGATATGACAGCTCTGATGTGCAAAGGGGAAATTCGAGAAATACAAACCTTGTATTCATCTTGTGAGTCTGAAAACCCAAGTAAGAGTCTAGAATCAAGCTGGTGGACAAGTCATCATATTCACACAGCTCTTTAGCTGTCATCCCTGATGAGGGCACATGACGTCTCTCTGGCTCTGGGGCGGCACCACTGACACCTAACAAACCACCAAGCATAATCCGATAACAGTTCAAAACAGTTACTATGATCTTGCAGTTTAAGGAATAGTCTTTTTTTTTCCATACTGGAGGACTTACGCCGGCTGCATCTCCTGCCACTAGGAGAGCTTTTGCTCTGGCGCAGGTGGGCCCTCTGGCCATTCTGCAGCCTGGTCTTCCCCACGGGCTGATTGCTAGAGAACCTACTGCCATGTCTCCTTCCATTCAGCACCATGTTCTTGGATTCTCCCATCTACTTCATACCAGCAGGCTTTCTGGTGAAGGCTCATTTAGCTTCTATGTATTTATGAGAAATCATCAGCAACACGTGAGGGGGCGGTTTTATTACCCGCTTGCAGGTCAATTACAGTATATGCTGTAGAGTTGAATTTTCAATCCTGTTAAAAAAAAAAAAAGTAAACAATTGGAAACAGGAATAATAATGCGATAACAGGAACACATGACAAAATTACAACAGCAGGTTATAAGTAGCACATTAAAGAAAATGATAAGCTTAAAAAAAAAAAAAGAAAAAAGAAAAAGTAAACGATTGGAAACAGGAATTATAATGCGATAACAGGAACACATGACAAAATTACAAAAGCAGGTTATAAGTAGCACATTAAAGAAAATGATAAGCTTTAAAAATAAATAAATAAATAAATAAAAAACTTTAAGTACTTTTTACAGGTAGGGTTAAAAACCATCACTAGTGCTGGGACTTGATGAGCTGGCCAGTTGCTTAGTAACTATTAAAAAAAAAGTCAACACTGCCCCCCACCGGTTGCCAAGAGAACTGACACCACATGCTTCAAACAATATAAGGTTTCCAAAAAAAAAAAAAAAAACCATTTCCGCGTTGGGAACTATCTCGTGCTCGCCGTTAACGTTCCATGCACTTTTCTACAATTATAAACTCTACATAACGCGTCGTGACTGAATATTAGCTTCTGTATCCACTACCTACATTATTAAGCGACCGAGCTAACAGGCTAATGCTGCCTTCCTTTTAACTATCCAAACAACGCAAAGGGCGGTGGACCCATATCAACAAAACTAACTAGCAAAGCCAAAGCAATCTATTCTATTACATTCAATTTTTTTTTTTTAAAAAAAGCGCGTGCTTTTGCTAGCCTTGCTAACCTGATAAGCTCCGTTAACATGGAGACGGCTAGTTTTTAAAACTAGCTCGCTATCCGGCTAGCAATAAATAAAAAGCTAGAATATCTCTCGGGTTGAAAGCTGACCAAAGAGCGGTTAGCTCACTGCTAGTTAAGTGTTTCTAAATAAGCAACCATTCGGCAACTGTCACTTTGTCCAGCTGGCATTTAGCTCGCTAGCTAGGTAGCTAAAAGACACTAAAGTCATACGAATCGGACCAGCCATTCTCGCTACTACCAAGACCAGAGGAAATTTGCTACATGTTTCTATTTCCCTTTTTTTTCCGCCACACTTTGTCCAGTCACAAGCCAACTAGAGTTAACCTAGAAGCAGAATCTGGGCCTACAGATGCTAAATGCTAAGCTACTAGCTAACTCCTACACCTAGTGCAAGCTTGCTATCTAGCTAGCCAAACATAGCTGATAGCTCCCATGCTACCTGCCCAGTTGGCTAAGCCGTACCTGGAAAGTGTTAAATACAGAATGTTTTCTTAAGCCAGAGCGACTCTGTGCTTTAATACTCACTTTGTTTTGTTTTTTTTGTTTGTTTTTTTTCCCTTGTGTTAAGACATGTCCGTCACATAGGCCCCGAGACGAGCGGGATATCTTACAAAATATTCCATATAGTAAACCCAAAAAAAAAAAAAACTGCAAGATAATTTACATTAAAATTCAAGATGGCGACAGGGTTTGGCTATAGTGGAGAGATAGGACACAGAATCTCCTCCTCCGAAAAAAATAGACCCCAAAGCCTATTGTTCCTGTCGTGTAGTCTGATGATCGCTGTTGTTAAATCCACAGAGAGTCGAAAATGACCTTTAACAGAAGCGCAAAGTGATCGTTTAGCGACTATTATGAAACCCTGCGAAAACTTGGATGTGTACAAAGAGCGCCTTGTTATTTCCCTTTAAATGTTCACTGGGGTGAGTGCGCGGCTCGCCGGCGTGCATAGCAACAACATCCTCTCTCCCTCTCTGAAGTTTCCTCAGCTCTTTAACTCCGGTGGTCACGGACACTGTGCTTCCTATTGTAGCATCGCACTGGGCTACAGTAATCACGCTGTTCAGCGTTTAAAGCAAGAAATAAACGTCAGGTTAAATGTCTACATTTACGTCATTTCTCAGACGCCCTTCTTATCCAGAGCGACTTACACAGCTCATATTCATACATCCGAGCAGTACAGGGTTAAAGGCTTTTAGCTGGTGCTGAGATTCGAACTCACGACCTTCTGGTTAAAAGTCCAGCGTCTTAACCACTGAGCTACCACGACGTAGAAGGTCCGCGCGCGCTAAATATAAGGCACTATAGAAACAAATTTTTTTTTTAAGTTAATGCATGTAATCAATTACCTTCTAGCAGCTATAAACATTTGTTCACTCACATATATTTTTTTGTATTCTGACAGCTTGTCGTGTAATGTCATAATGGTGCACAAATGCAAAATTACTTGCAAAAAAAAACAACAACCCTGAAATCTCTCATTTAGATAAACATTCAGAGCCTTTATTCACTGTTTTGTAGAAACATCATTGGTAGCCATCTTGGATAAGTCTGAACAAGACCTTCACATCTGGATTTTGGCGTTTTTGTTTTTTCTTTTTTTTTTTTTACTTTCCTCCCATTAGGTCTTTTCAGATAGGATTGGAGGTGTCTGTGATCTGTAATCTTCAGGTCCACAGACCTCCTACATAGTTCAAGTCTGGACTCAAGACACTCGTTTTGAAGCCACGCCTTGTCTTTACTGTATGTCTAGTATCTTTGTGCTGAAAGCTGAATATTGCCCCAGTCTGAGGTTGTGGGCATCTGGAGCAGGTTTTGATCAAGGACCTCTCTGTATTTCAGAGT
Source organism: Synodontis membranacea (assembly GCA_025674565.1). Classification (NCBI taxonomy): domain Eukaryota; kingdom Metazoa; phylum Chordata; class Actinopteri; order Siluriformes; family Mochokidae; genus Synodontis; species Synodontis membranacea. The sequence goes on from JAOVYU010000042.1 coordinate 23,099,695, forward strand.
ACACACACACACACACACACACACACACACACACACATATA
>JAOVYU010000042.1:23127499-23138524 GCA_025674565.1 Synodontis membranacea
AATAATAATAATAATAATAATAATAATAATAATAATACACAGCTAAGTGTTGTGATATGGTATCAACCCGAAGCTGATTACTTTTCAAATAACAGCAAGTAACAAAATACTTTATTTGTCTTGTACCCCAGAAACTTGCCAGTGATTGTTCAATTTCTTAATGAACAAAATGTCACGCTTTTAATCTATTTATGGTTACAATTAATGTAGCTTGTGAAGTTATTGAGAAATGTTTCTTCCATGGCAGAAAACTTTTCCTAAGCACTGATACTTCATGCACCTCTTTGTTAAATAACAATGTGTTTTATGTTTTCATTTGTTTTTCTTTAGTCTTAGATTAGCATTCACCATTCAAGCCCATGGTAATTAGCTGTTGCTAATGAAATGATAACATTGGAACAAAATGGTATTCTCTGGTACATCTAAGGTTTTGGGTATTCTTTTACACCCTTCCCCTGGTTGATATCTTTCAACAAGTGATATAACATTTAGGCTTTGTAAGGTCTTTTGGAGAACATGGCTTCAGCAGTCGAAGCCAAGAAAATCCTACAAAAACAGCTTGTCTTGAGATTCAATTATAAAAGAGTGTGCAAACTTATGCAACCACATTTTTATTTTCCTTATTTTTCCCTAAAATGTTTCTGAATGCCTTTCACGCAGTTTTTATATGTAGTAATTTCACACTGAGGGTTAGAAAAGTTCTGACATGATTTATTTTAGTTTCATATTTTTACTTCACAAAAACGTGCCATTTTAACAGGTCTGTGTAAGCTGTCAAGATGTGACTGAAGTGTAAACTTTCAGCTTTAATTCAAGGGGTTTAACAAAAATATTGCATTAACCATTTACCTTCAGTTTTGTCTTCAGTAAGTGAAAAGTATGCTCAATTGGGTTGACTGCAAGTTTTGCAGCATTCGACTGAATCTTAGCAGAGCGTTTACATGCCCATGTCCACCATGATTGACAGATGATGTGGTATGCTTTGAATCACAAGCCCTTCCTTTTCTTCTCTATACTCGATTCATTTTGGTACAAGGTAATCATTGTTTGAAGTAAACAATACTATGATCATCCAAGTTAGTTGTCTTCTGTGGTCTTCCAGGCCTTTTTGTAGTTGCTGAGCTCGCCAGTGCATTCCCTTTTTTAAAAAAAAAAAAAAAAAGAATGAACCAAATTGTTTATTTTGCCATTCCTAGCTCCTGCTATCTCTCTGACATGTCTGGTGTTTTTTCAGCCTAATGATGGCCTCCTTCACTTGCATCAACACCACTATGGCTTCATATTGAAAGTTTCCACGAACAGCTGCCAAATCCAAATTCAACACTTCAACACTCGAATCCAGACCCTTTTATTTCCTTAATTTGTCATGAAATAAAGAGGAAATAGGCCATAACTGTCCATGAAACTACCTATCAGTCAGTTGTCCAATTAATTTTGAGTGTGTGAAAATGGAGGGACTATGTAAAAAAAAATGGCTTTAATTATTAAAAATGGTTAACCTGACACTTTTGTTAAATCACATCTTGAGGCAAAATAACCAAAACTGTCCAAATACTTATGGATGTGATTGTGTGTGTGTGTGTACTAGTGCATCTTAAAATATTAGAAAGTCATGAAAAACTTTTTTTTTTTAATTCAAAAGGGAAAAGTTTAAATTTTCCATACTCATTTACACATAAAGTGAAATATTTCAAGCCCTTTTTTGTCTTAATTGTGGTGAATATGGCTTTAACAGTAAGGGAAATAATTATTTGACCCCCTTAGGAATTTGCTGAATTTCTAAGTTGACCCATTTCTAAAGAAACGAGAAGTTTATAATTTCACTGGTAGGTTTGTTTTAACAGGTCACCTTGTAGGTTGCACACAGCTCAGCAGGAATTTTTATCCACTTCTTTTTGGAGAGCTCCTCCAAATCATTAGGCCCTAAGGCTTTTAGGCTGTCACTTGGATATATGAAGCTTGAGTTAGCTCCATAGGTTTTATATGCGATTAAGGTCCAGACACAGTCCAGGACACTACAACACCATGACATGCTTCTTCTTGATCCACTCCTTTGTTGCCTTGGCCATATGCTTAGGGTTTGTTGTCTTGCTGGAAGACCCACATGCTATGCATTTTCACTGTGCTGACTGAAGAAAGGAGGAGATCCAAGATTTTATGGTACATGGCCCATCTATCTTTCCTTCGATGTGATGCAGCCATCCTGAACTCTTGGCAGAAAAACACCCCAAAGCATAATGCTTCCACCTACTTGTTTAACAGTACTGATGGTTTTTCTGTGGTCACAGTCAGCATTCTTCTCCCTCCAAACACGGCAAATGGAGGTGATGCCAAACAGCTCAATTTTGGTTTCATCTGACCACATCACATTCTCCCAAGTCTCGTTGGATTCATTCAGATGCTCACTGGTATGCAACTGATGGGACTGAACATGGTCCCCCTCTTGATCAGGGGTGCGTTGCAAGCACTGCAGAATTTCAAACTCTAATGGCGTAATATGCTACCAGTGGATTTCTCGGTGACTGTGGAATTGATAAAACAACAGTGGACAAAAGGCAGATGACATGGCACCCCAAATCATCGGACTGTGGAAACTTCACACTGCACTTCAAGCATCTACTGTATGTACCTTGGATTCTGTGCTTCTCCATGTTTCCTCCAGACTCTAGGACCTTGATTTCCGAAAAAAAAATGCAAAATTTTTAATGGACCAATGAGCAACAATACAGTTTGTTCTCTCCTTAGCCCAGTTAAGATGCTACTGACATTGTCTCTGTGTGTGGTGGCTATTCATGCACTGACACCAGCTCACTCCTTCTAAAGCTCTCCCAAGTTCTTGAATCAGCTTTTTTTGACAATCCTCTCAAGGCTGCGGTCATCCCTGTTGCTTGTGCACCTTTTCCTACCACACTTTTTCCCTTCCAGTCAACTTTCTGTTAATATGCTTCAATACAACACACTGAAAGCACTGCCAAGTTAGCAGTCTTCCTAGCAGTCAGCATGATTGTGGTGGAGTGTACTGATCTGGACTAGACTGTTTGAATAGATTAAATATTCTATTAATTAGATATGCTTTTATTAAAAGCTGTAATGAATTCCTGATTAACTTGGGTACAAATCTGAGGTGACACAGAGGCCAAAGTCCCCTAGTCGTCAAGCAATATGGAAAAGATTAGAGAGCACACAAAACTAAAGAGGTCTAGGGAGAGTCACGTCTCGTGCGCGCCCTGCTTGCGCAGAAACTGTTAGCGCGCACGTCATCCAGCCTCCTCTCTCTGCGCATTGTCTCTGTGTGTAGAGACAACGTGCCTTTAAGACTCCCTCCAGTGTGTGCACGTCACCAGTACTGACACACACCTGAACTCTGTCAGCGATTATTATTATGGACGCTATAAAGGACTGTCTCACACATGCTTCAGTGCAAGGCTTTGTAACGGTCACGGGTGGACATTGGGTGCTCTGTTCGCTCCGGCCTCTGTTCCAGGTTTCTGTCTGTTTCATAGGTTTGAACTGACTCTGTTTTTCCTCTCCTGTGTTTTCTCATGGTTATGTGTGTGGTTAACGCCCATGTTCTACATTACGAAATCCCTGTGTTATTGTCTATCATGTTGCCGGTGTGTAAAGCTAAGAGCTCGAGTTAAAAAGACCTATGTTCTATGTTACTAAATTTCTGTGTTGCTTCCTCTCATGTGTCCGGTGTATAAAGCAAAGAGCTTGTACTTAAACATTGTGTTTTACGTTACAAATTCCTTATGATGTTCTCCTTTACTGCCGGTGTTTAAAAGCTGAGAGCTCTTCTAGGTTGCTTCTTCAGTCCTCTGTTCTCCATGTTCCTTTCCCGTTCAGTGCTGTGCACTTTTCAGTATAGTTTTCCCCATTTGTTCTGTTATGTGTTAGCCTCAGTATGTTCGCCTGGTTCTGTAATGTCTGTACTTTACTTTCCTGGCCTTCTGTTCCCGTGTTCGCATCTTGTCGAACTAGCCGTTTGTTGGATATAGTTTGTATGGTTTCATTTATGTTTATTTGACTTTAGTATAAAGTCAGGCCGATTCAGTTCACCCTTACTCTTTCTTTGATTCCTGCGTTTGTGTCCGATCCCTCCACACTACGCCCGCCTTCCTAGTTACGTGACAGGGAGTTACTTCATAAGTCAGGGAATGATTATTATAAATAGCTACTCACATGAAAGTGCCATTTCTACTGTTAGGGCAATGATAAAAAGTGAATATCAACTGGAATTGTTACAAACTTGCCTGTAAGAGGACCGCAATTTATTTTTCCCCATGTATAGTGAGGAGGATGGTAAGATAGGCAAAAAAAATAAAATCCCCAAGGATCACTGTTGGTGAATTACAAGAAAAAGTTCAATCTTGGGGTTACCAAGTCTCCAAAACCACCATCAGATTCCACTTCTATACCAACAGATAATTTGGCCAGAAAAAAAGCCATTTATTTCTCTAAGTAAAACAAAAAAAAACTCTGTGAAATACGAGGACATTTTATATCAAAATCTGGCTGCCAGATGAAACTAAAACTGGGTTGTCATTAGATCTTCCAGTAGGACACTGATCCAAAGCACATAGCCAAATCAACACAAAAATGAATCAAGTTTCCGCATTGGCCATCTCAGTCCCCTGACCTGAACTTTTTATTAGAAACCTTTTGGGTGAGCTAAAGAGGAGCATGCACAAGAGAGGGCCTAGGACCCTGGATGATCTGGAAAGATTCTGTGCAGAGGAATGATATCAGATGCCCTTCTCTTTATTCTCTAACCTTATAAAATGTTATAGAAGAAAACTCAGTGTTTCAGTTTTATTGGCAATGGGAGGTTGTACAAAGTATTAAGGGGCCTATGTGTTTTTGTTGAAAACAATAATTTCTTGACGAGGGATTTCTTTTTCTCTGAATAAATTCGTTTAAATTTGTCAGTTAAAACTTTTTTTTTTTTTGAGTGTCAGATGAAGCCACTTAATCAGAAGGTGGATTTTTTTTAAACCCTTTTTTGCAAATCTTTACAAGGGGTGGCAATAATTGTGCAGGGTACTAGAGAGAATGAGAGAGAGATTCCAAATGCAGCCAGCATTATTGTTAGAGCCATTATATAAAATTATTCTCCTTCTCACCAATCAGATTCAACAGCACTCTGGTATAAAATTTATTTAATGTATAAATGTAATTTAAGCGTAGCCCATAGGGTGTTTCATTTTCACTAGATTTGGGTACAAATTACATTTGTATTAATGTGTATTCTAATGCACTGTTATATCTGACAGGGACTTGTAAGGTGGACAATCTACAAAATTAAATAATTCTTGATATAGTGAAGGCTATGGGTTTAAACATGCTAGCCAAATGGGGCACTTTTGGTACAGTTTGCATGTTCTCCCTGTGCCAGCATGGGTTTCCTCCCACAGCTGAAAGACATGCAGATTAGGCCAACTGGCTACTCTAGACTGCCAGTGTGTGAATGTGAGTGTGAATGGTTGTTTGCTTCTGTGTTAGACCTGCAACAGTTTGGTGACCTGCCGAGGGGGTATCCACTGGGATTGGCTCCAGCTTCCCTGTGACCCTCCCAGAGAACCGGTATAGATAATAAATGGAGCTTACAAGAGAGAACGAGGGAAAATGTCATGGATTATTTAAATAAAACAGCACACCCTGTTGCATTTTACTACTTACACAACGGTGTGAAACAGACATGTGAACGAGAGTAATTGTAAGGAACCGCAGATTTTACTGACAAAAAGGAATGTAACCAATACATAAATTTCTAATCTTTAACCTTACCACATTTTTCGTACCACCTTACCACTCTTACCACCTTACCACAAGTGGGCTAAATGTTTATGGATAGATCACCGCTAAGTTTTTATTCTGACAAATATTTTCTCAAAATGTAAACAATATGCAAAATGTAAACAATAGAGACATATGAATATTGCAGCAACTGGGATGTTTTTCCTCAGCAGGAACTATATAATAGCCCTGGATTAAAAATACAAACAAGCTAGGCCTAACAGTAGAAAAACCTATACCGTAAATTTGAAATCTAAACACATCCATTTTTTAAAATGCACACCGAGATATGACCAAAGCTCCATTTTTTAAATTATAGTTTGAACAATAAAATGCCAGTCATGGAGACCCAGTTACTAACCAAACCTCAATTCCAGCGAGAATCCATTCAAACCTGGAACTCGTAAACTTTGGCAATCTCCGGTCCATCCAAAATGTTACTGCTAATGTTACAATTTTCCATTACAGAGCATTATTGTAAAATAAATACTCATTATTCATACAAATTTATAACAAATACATTTATATTAAATAAGGAAATACTCTCATACATTCTGCTATTGAGTAAGAAAAGACAATATCTCAACCAATTTGTGCTTTATATTGTGGTGAATATCCAGTATTATCCATTGTATTCCGCTGAATAAATGTGGGATTTGAGTGTCAAGCCTGAATGTAGATTTATTTAAAAAAGGGGGGGATTTTTTACCACATTAAATGGACTTCACCAGGGAGTTGCATGCTTAGAAGTAGGCTGTGTGAGTTGAAATCTTAAATTGTCTCCTTCCAAAGGAAAACACTTCCAGATGTAGAAAAGTGAGACTAAAATAAAAGTCAAATGTTTTATTCTTTCGCCACCCTCTTATTATTTGATTAGTAGTGTTTTAGAAATGACATTTCTACAGTATAACAAATAACTAAGTTCTACATTAATCTCTAGCTAACAACTAGTGAAGAGATACAGATTAGTTTAAATGTGATTGCTGCTCATTATTTTGTAATGCCATGAACCTGTCCATGATCTTCAAGTCCCATTACTGCTGTTAAATCCAGATGTAGCTTTGTTTGAATTGGACGATGAACATTGTTGTTCTTGAGAAATTACGTTGCTATTGCTGTTACTGATGAATGTCTTTTCCTTCCTGGTGCCCCATAAGGCAAGTGGAAAAAAAATGTAACACAAATTAACAGTCTTAGTACATATGTTAAATTATATATGTTGTATTGCAAGTACAAATCCCTGAGACTGATGCATAACAAACAGTGAGAAAGTACAATTTGCATATCTTGTCTTTTTTTACACTTATTTGGCATCCCAGCCAGGTCCCAGCTTCATCTTTTTCTGCACATCTTTTCTGATGACTTCTTGGTTTAGTGCCTGTGAGTAGTGGCATGCTCTTCTGGCAAAGAAAGAAGATTAATTTTTGAGTCTGTTTTAAAGAAATGATTATTGATGAAACAATTCTAGTTTAACTGGATTTAAATGTTCTGAATTTAAAATTCCAGAACACTGTTAAGTTAAGCTTGTGGTACAGAATTATTTCATATGGCAGAGCAATCATGACAGAAATCACTTCACAGCGTGATCGGGCTCCACATGCACACAGCAGCTGCACTGTGGATCTTCAGCAAGCCATGAAAAAAAGAATATAAAAGTGGATGATAAAACCTTTATTTCCTGTGAGCTGCTGGTCAGTAGCTCGCGTGGCTCATGGATTCTCATCTGAAATCGTACCTACAAAGACCATAATATTACAGCTGATCTCATACAACAGTACAATAACGGCAAACCTTTGTTTGATTCACATGAAAGAAAATAGAAAGTATAAAAAAAATTAACACAAATTTAACACAAATCTTTTTAGACACTTTAAATTCATCAAAAATTCACTGCTTTTTGAATTCTTAAACCTGATTGGTCAGAAGGTGTTGATTAATTCTCTATGACAGCAGGCTTGACAGTAATGCCAGCTGCAAGGATTATATTAATGCACTCACAATAATACTATCATTTCATTAGCAAGGTAATGCACAGGAACCTTTAAAGCAGACGCTACATATACATATAATGTAATCCTAATAATACACATATACAAAAAACTACCAAAGAAAACAGAAAAATGTGTAGCTTTCTGTAAGTAGAAGTTTGTTTGTTTTTTTTACTTTAACGAAGGCAACTCAAGTCTAATCTGCACTTTTTTTGTTTAGTTATTCATTTATGGCTGTTTATAGCTGCTATAATATAATTAATAATAAGACCTAAACCATTTTGTAGAAATTCCACAACAATGAATGTAACTATAAATGGATAAAAAGTATGTTCTATCATTTATTAACAATAAAAAAAAAAATCACTGTCATCATTGATAAATTGCCGTGGTTTATGCTGGAAAAAAACACTTTGGGATGTGCCATTAATGGAAAATAATCAGCTAACGCTTCACACCACCACCACCACCAGAGCATACTCACTGTGTGTTGGCCCACGCTGGACTACTATGCTCAACCATACATTGCGTCTCTGACCCCAATTCCCAGGAGACTCCACTTCATAAAGGCGCTCCCTTTGTTCCTGGTGAATCTCTAGGTACTTCTTGCATACTGCACACAACGATTGCCACTAAATGTGTGAGTAAAGTTTCACCTATGTAAAACCTCATTAGGAATTACTATGTGAAAAAGTAATTGCCCCGCAGCTGAATGAATATACGAAGCACAACATTTCTAGAGCCACACAATGTCAGGATAACTTTCATTTGACCTCTGCGTAGTGTGCTTCACTGAACCACAATGGCAGCCATTATCTCCAAATCAAGGACTGTTGGAACAGAAAATAATAAATAGAGTAGCCAGCTGGCCAAAATCTCTCTAAGGGAGCACTGACAACTCATCCAAGAAATCACAAGAGCTTCCAGAAGAACATCAAAAGAACCGCAGGCTTCTCTAGTTGCACGCTTAGGTCAGCGTTCGTGTCTCCACAATAAGAATGAGACTGTGAAAAACGTGACTCATCGGGAGAGTAACAAGGCAGGAGCCACTGCTAACCAAGTAAAACATTAAAACACATCTGCACACATTAGGGGTTGAATCATTCATTTAGATTTTGTTGACAGATTGGACTTGTGTAAAAAACTAGCATTTCATTTTTAGTCTGGCTTACCTCCGTACATACTGGGAGATATGGGGTAGCTAATGCCCAGCACCCTCTCTGTGGGCATGGACTTGCAGAAATCCTGGAGCATCTGCATGGCTAGCCCATTCCTCCTCCAGTGGCTGCGCACGTACACAGTGTCCAGAACAGGGAGAAGGTAACTCTCACCAGTGCATCCACTGCAAAGGCTTCCTTAAAAAAAAAAAAAAACAGGAAAACCAGTTATTAAAGTGCATAATGGTTCAACTAAACTATACAGGGATCTTATATTGAAGGTGAACTAAATCAAACTGAAATACATGCTAACAAGATATGTACCACAGTGTGTTGAATTCTTAAATCAGAAATATTAATTGTTTATCTAAAACAGCATAGTTCCACCATAGACAATAGTTCCAGCCGTAACATAAATCCCAGGCTTATATTATGCGCTTGTCCTGATATGTTATCTTTCCTAACAGCTCAGGGACTTGTATGGCAGATAAGTCACACGGTCTACGGCAAATAATAAACAGATTTTTTTTTCTCTCCAAGTGCCGTTATTTAACAACAGAAAACATATAGTATAACCACTGAATATGCTTAAGCTCTCTGTTAAGAAACATATATGTAATAGTTACAAAAGGTTTTTTTTTATCATGGGTCTTCAGGATAATGCTTTGCGTGCTTTCTTGTTACTGATAACATAGCCAGCTTTTTTTTCTTTTCTTTTTTTTGTGTCATTGACATCAAGAGAGAATAAACGAGAGGCAGGGGTAACAGGAACTAACTGTTTTCTATTATTTAAGAAATGCCCCACAGGTCAGAATAATGGTGCTGTATCAGGATCAAGGTTGGGCACCTTTTCTGATTTGTATAAAGTGATATTAAAAAAAAAAAAAAAAAAAAAAAAAACATTTATCATGACGTTTACAACAGATATGACAGTCACACCTTTCCTTTTAACGGTGTAAAAGCCAACCGCTTCTCCATCTCGCCAAAAGATTTTGCCATATTCTGACACAGGATGATTTGAGAAATACATGTGCTCTCCATGTGACCTTTCCAACAATCCAAACACGATCTGACTCAGCAGGAACAGTATAACTCTCTCCGTCACTGACTTCACCTGTAGTGATAAAGGTAATAATCTTTAGAAAATGTCCGATATCAATATCTTTATTTCCATGAGTAATACTGTAAAAAAAAAAAAGAAAGAAATCATATACATAGGCAGATTCTCCTTCCTTACACATAAGCAAAATTATTAATCAACTTACACACACAAGTCCATTTCTGGATTTGCTGGATGTCTTCAAAACATCGCTGATGGGCCACCATTTATTATGCATGTATATGGCAACCACTGAAAGAATGTGTTGCATTATTTCAAAACAGACAAAAATGATTAAAAAAATTAATAATGATAATAAATAACTGAATGAATAGGACTCTGAAGGTTGTTAACCTTGGGTTTCATCTCCAGGTAAATGGAGGGCGAGAAGGGAATAAGGTGGATCATCTTTGCCAAACAGCCTCAGCTGGCCTATATTGTCATGAGATACTTTTACCTGTAATCAAAAATGCTAGATTCTATCAAATTTTTTTCTTAATAGTATAGTAAAGTATTATCTCTACTGCTGCGTAGTCGTTAGCACTGACCTCTACTCCACTGGGAAGGTGAAATGACTTTGTGTCTGACTCAAAACTTGACAGGTATTCAGGGTCAGGACACAATGTATCATAATCCTGACGTGGGAAGTCCACTGGGTAGGAAGTCGCTGGAGCAATTAAGTTCTGAAACGCTTATGCAAAATAATTTAGTGAAATATGATGGAATTTCAACTGAAAAAAATTGAATGTAATCCTCTTTGTAATGTTTAAATTAAATGACATTTTAATGTTTTTTTTTTATTGAAATTAGATATCAACTACATTTGTTCATATTGTAATGAAGATTCAGACACTACTGAAAATTTTTGCTTCTGTATGTTACTATGCTTATAATGTTTAATGGAAAATAGTGTAAATCCTATATATATATATCCTATATATGTATATATATATAGGATTTACACTATATCCCATATACACTATAT
>JAOVYU010000042.1:23160182-23179699 GCA_025674565.1 Synodontis membranacea
TATTTATATATACACACACACACACACACACAGGATTTCTGGCACAAAAATAGAAACCTGAGAGGAAAGGTTTAAAAGATAGTTAAAAAGATAATAAATCTTAATGTTATTAAGATTTATCATCAGTACAAATTTTTCATTTCAGCTTACAATTTGTTCCGTTTTCAATGTTTCCCGTTTTTGCCCCCATCTTGTCCAGGTTTCTGTAGTGCATTTGACTTTTCCGTTTGTATATTTTGTATTTTCATTTGCATTTGAAGAATGGCAAATTAAAATGTAAACTACAAAATAATTTAAAACGAATAGTAGAAAAATGTATGTAAATAATCGGTAATTGAAATAAAAAAAGGAACAGAGGAACAAGACAAAAAATTTTGAACTTTTTTTTTTTTGCACAAAAAAAGTCATTAAAATGTTTAAGCAATGCATATTCATACATGCAACTGTTACTTGTCATTAGTTTAAAGTGAGATTCTATTTACTTTACTTTTTATTTATTTATTGATTCACGTGCCTGGAGGAGCCATCAAACTAGATGAAAAGCAACCCATGCCACAAGGCATACAGTATTACTATCACAAATAAGCAATAATAACTAATTCAGCAGCAACGTTATTTAATTAGGTCCCATGCATTAGACGCTGTCTAAAATGCATCCGTGTTTGGCTTCACAAATAACAAGATTTATGAGTATTTGTGTGTTTATCTGCGACGAGCCGGTTCTGATTCCACATGATAAAGTGTGATGTGCTATCAGCAGCCATATTTCCCTGGTGAACATGGCGTGTAAGTCTTGAGCGACAGGTTTGCATGATGTCTCTAGCAGCAGGGTTAATGGAAACAGAGCAGTGGATAGGGAAGGGGTGGAACGTGTGCTGTTTGTAGCCGTACTCTGACACATGAGCTCATGATTTTGATGTGAGGATCACTGAAGGGAGGGGTAGCACAAGACCAGTGGTCAGATGACTTCCAGCATGTGAAGGGGGGGTTAAGCACAGTTGAGGTGGCAGGTGCAAGCTCTTTTGGGCAGAAGCCAGAGACTTGCTTTCGTCCCTCTCCACGTGAGAGTGGTGTTTGCTCAATCCCATCATCCCTTGGGAGCAGTCCAGTGGAAAACATTTGCTGTAATTGGATCAAACGGATGATAAACGATGCCGTTTTTATTATTATTCACCTAGAATTGTGCAAGATTGAATGACTGACCCGAGACGGACACAAATACCACACTTAAATACTGATTCTGCATTACATAAAAACATTACAGCGCTCTCGAAATTGCAGGCAAAAGGAGTCGGGGGTGGGGGGGGGGGGGTTATGTTCTTTTCTGAGAAAAGTTACAAACTGTACATTTCTCATAAGTTACAACTGCAGTAATTAACGTTAATTAACGATGGAGCTTTCTTACTGCGACCATACCATTTGGTAAAGAGTTATTTTGGAAATTTTTGCTCAGACTATTGCAATGTCTTGAAGCCATTTTCATCTGTTATTCAAGAGGCTTCATCAGTTCGGTTGAGTGGCTTAACGTCCCTGAGGGCACTTTCATACATATTAGACCATTTGCCAAGATGGCATCAGAGTAAAATTTGTCATTTTGATCTACTTGCTATTTGGGTTGTTTTGATGTCACACTGCACACAGTTAAATAAAGCATTCAGTAAGCGGCACAGTGATGGAAAAAACGATACACAAACCTTTGCCAGGTACGCATAGAATTCGCGCAAAATCTACCGGGCACCTAGAGCACAACAATAATCTGATAATTATTTAAATAAGTACTTTACAGCATTTTGTGTAACACTTTCAGTATTTATTGTCTCTATTTTTTTTGGGGGGGGGGGTGGGTGTTTAGCATCCAGAACATGTACTTTTGTGCCTCATGGGCTAGTTTAGAAGCTTGCAATAAATTGCTGCCCATAACACAGCATGTTGGGTTCACTTCCTTTCAGAGGGGTCGATTCAGAGTCAGATCTCTTTCTTACTGCAATAAAATCCTGCTAGTGTCCACTCAGAACCGGACTGAGGACACCTCGCTCAGGTGGACGTGTAGCACCCGAGTGTGCTGAAATGAAGCACTCTACGCCACCTCTTGATTCAAATGGATTAAACGGAGGATATGTGAAAGAAGTCTGATATTACAGTGCAAGTCCAGTCGCCTTAATGAGTGGCAGAGTAAACGTAATCACGTCTTACTACTACAAAGAAAAACAGCATGGCCCGGACGATTAAAAACCTTATAGATCCAGGAAATTATTTGCATTTGGAATGAAATAGCCGAGACGTTCTGAAATTGTGAATTTCTGCTGACATTCGTCCCGAGCACCTGAGAAGTACTTGTGAACCATTTCATAAAAGCCGTGTTTGCTCAGGTGCACTACAGCCTGATCCCACAGAGGAGCCGCTCTTAGCTTCCCCTGCTTCAGAGATTCCTGTGGAAGGCCAGGGTCAGGTTATCAAACGCAAACAGTGGATGCTGGATTCCCGATATGTCTGTTTGCTCAGCGGTGTGAATAGCGTGCTGAGAGGAGAGGACGCCCGGGTTTCTGTTTGCTCTTTCCGAGCTCTGTGGACTCTAGACGCCTGATCTAATGGACGGTGCTACTCGCAGCCTTTCGATGCCATGATTAGATTCCCCACTGCTCCGTGCTGCTAATGGGTGAAGTGAAAGAGTGAGAGAGGGTGTGGACTTGCTGTTGCACGCTGTGCGTCTTATCTCATATATCTCTGAATACACCAAACAAAGAAAAGATTGATTTTCCTGCCTTGACCTTATCGCTGCTTTCAGCGGTGTCAAATTCAGGAAATCCGTAGTTTTCACAGCCCGCTCACGTTCAGAAAATTCCAGCGTGTGAGATTTGACTATAAATGGCTACCAGGAGCTCTCAAATAATTGTACTCAGTTGTACACACGTACAAACCTTTGCCTGAAATATGTTTACAGTCACCGTAGAGCTGGGAAAGAGGGACAAAATCTTAGCTCATAACATGGACAATATGGATACACCTTGAAGTGATATATTACCTTTTCTCTTAAATTGATGAAAAGATTATAGGTTATTATAAATTATGTAGGCTAACTATAGAAAAATAACTGCATGTGTTCATGTCTGCTTTTTGATCATTCGGTGAACTACACGCCAGTGAAATACTCTTTATCTTTTCTCCTGTGACACTGAACAGAACTGACAGTGACGAGAACAAGAAAAATGTAACACTGTCAAAACGGGAGCAATAGGAATGCAAAAATATTATCCATTAAAACACCCTATTCAACTTCAAGTAAAGGAAGTACAGTAAACCCTCGTTTATTGTGGTTAATCCGTTCCAGACTCTACCGTGATAATTGAATTTCCGCGAAGTAGTATTTCCGCGTAGTTAGAGAATAGAAAACCTGTTTATAACCTTCTAAATATGGTTTTTAACATTATTAGAGCCCTCTAGACATGAAATAACACCCAATTTTTTGAAAATCTAAATAATTGACTCAAGACAACCGAGCGCAACCCGTATTTTCACTGTCTCGATCAACTTTTTAATGAATATACTGCATTTGAAAAAAATGCGATAGAGTGAAGCCGCGAAATTCGAAGCGCAAAGTGGCGAGGGTCGACTGTACCTCCCTTTTACGTACAAGTTCGTCATCTTTTAGTTGGACTCATGCCTCTTCTGTGTTGCGGTGGGGTTTGGCGTTGTGCCACGCTCCTTTTTTTTTTGGTTTGTTTTTGTCACAGCACACCGCTGGTAGGTCCTAGCTCTGATCTTAGTGACGTAAGAAGCCACTGCTGAAAAGTGGCTTTTGTGACATTGTTGTCATACGTGGAAAATATAGGAAAATATTTTCTCTATTGCCCAATGATATGTCACCATATCAAAACATCTCGAATTGACTGTAAAAATTGCTGATAATTTACAATTTTTTATTCTTTGACAGTATTATCCTTCAAATGGTTAGATCAATGAATTGGTTTACATTAAAATCCCCCAAAACACAATGAATAATGGAATATCTAGCATCCATTTAGGACTGAGAATAGTAAAGAATCTCTTTTCAGTCAAGATCTGAAAATTTGTGGATCGCCTTTTTTGTGCCCTTTACTTTAGCGACTCTTTTAGATGAACACAAACCCTCTTTGAGTCTTATGCTATTAAAAGCTTCTTTTAGTGGCTCAGTGGCAAAGGTTTTGCTCTACAGATCAGAAGGTCATGAGTACAAATCCCAACAAGACCCTTAAACTTAACCTGCTCAGTTGCCTTTTTCTTTAAGCGTAAGCTGATTCGGATAAAATCATCACACAAACGTAGTGGATTTAATGCCGTTTTACATTTACGGCATGTTACTGGATACATCCAATTTACGGTAGTCTACTGTGAGCTTCAACATGAGTGTCTTTACCAGAGCACTCCACTAACTCTGCACATTCGAAGAGAAATGCACAGTGTGTAAAGAGTAGTCCTAGCATACAGCTGTAAAATATATAAGGATATAAAATCAACTATGTATATTAGTATATTGGCTGCACAGCAAAAAATGAAAGCAGGTTACTTGCATCTAATAAAATCGATAATATCCACAAGTATTTTATGGACGAAAGGTTTGCAACTAAACCGTACTTGTCATTGTCTTCTATTTCTGTCTTCGCTCCATGCCATTGATGTGACGTATGTTCAAGATCTGCCCTTCTTTTTAGAGCACAGCTAAGAAACCTCTTGCAAACGTCTGTAGATGTCCAGACGAGTGCATCCGTAATCAGGAGACAACGTTAGCCATTCAGTGTTGAATTCTGTATTATATGATTGGCCGCCACTCCATTTTCGCTTCGCTGTAAATTCTAATTAGTTAATCTTACTTTAGAAAAAAAAAAGCCCGAAAGCCTTAAAAAAAACAAAAATGAAATAGGAATTATGTGTAACAAATTAACCATAAATTAATCAAATTAACCTCCAAGATTTATAATATTAAGGCACTTGTATGACATTTTTAAAATTTGAATTATAATTTATTATTGTGATTTTTATTTTTTATTTTTTTATATGTCTAGGAACCTTCCTAGTTCCTAGGTCTGATGTAATTAAAAAAAAAAAAAAAGGTCTGCTAAGATGTGATTTTTGTGGTTCCAAAAATGTCATTAAATGATTTATATAATTCATATCCTGATGCGTGTTTGCTTGTGAGTAATAAACACTGACGAGACGCTGTGTGAAATCGGTTTCTAGGCTGTTCCCATAACATAACTGCCATAATAAGCTCAAACAAAGAAATCAGCAGATTTACGAAATCTTCAGCAAAAGTTGTGTTCAGTTAGCATTAATACACTGACAACCTGCAGTTTATGTTGTCGCAGCGTCGCAATTAAAGGCACCTTTGAGTATTATAAACTACAACACGCATTATGAGTATCTAAACATTAAAACTGCTTATTATTTCTTGAACTAGTGCAACTTATCCAGTAACTACAGTAGAAGCCATAGGGAATGTACGTGTTTAGAGGGATTGAAATAAAAGAAATATATATTACATTTACGGTGCTGACAACATCCCACTAACAAACCCAGGTCAGTGCCTGAAATGTGGACGAAAGGGGAAGAGAAAAGTCTGAACTAGTTTTTTTTAATAACCATGGTTGGATATTATGGAAATGCAAAGATGCAGACTTTGAGTTGAAAGCAGTCCTTGTGGGATGGGCAAGGAGAACAGGGCTTTAGATGTGTTTCTCGCTGGGCGTGTGTTTACGGAAAAGCTGGATCGCTGTAAGTGGAATGGGAGCTGGGAAGCAGGCCTCGGATCACTGTTGGATTCACGGCAGAGGTCAACTGGTGGGCACATGGCTGTGTCAGTTGGCTCCAGGCAGCATGCACATTCCTGCCAATACGGCTAGGTTACATTTGTTAAATCTCTATATGACAGTGTATCTAAGACAATAATTGGTATTTTATGTGTAATTGTTTTGATTAATTAGTTGCATGCGCAGATAAACAGCTACACTTCCTGGGCCGTTTCATTCATGTAATGCTGGTCTAATTTTATTAATGAATCCAACAGGAACTGAAGAGTTTCTCTTTACCAACAAACAAATTAGTCTTTGTGTTTATGCCAATCCAGCCCTCCTCCTCCTCTCTGGCAGCAGGAAGAGAAAGAGAGAGCAAACAAAAAAAAATCCAAGGATGAAACAAAGGGGACATGCAACTCCCTGGCTCCAGAGCACGGCCGTGCAGTGATAGGAGAAACAAATACTAGTTTCTCATGGAGCAGTCATTTCCGTTCTAAATTTGGACGCCCCTACTAGACTGACAGGAGCTTAATAAACAATGTGCTCACTATTTTGGGCAAGCTGGGTGAACGAGGAACGTCAAATAGGATTCACGTTCTTGGCAGGGTGTCGTAGTGGTTTGTGCATGTTTTTAAGGTAGTGTTTGGCTGTTTGGATGTGACGCATGATGCTAGCTGTCTGAGACAGAGTCACCTAAGGCTTGCCAAGATCATAAAAAAAAACCCCTGAACACTTATTTAGGTATTTCGTGTACTGAGTGAGTTCTGCTGAGTTCCGGAAGACAGATTTCCTCTTTGAAAAGTCACATTTGTGAAGATGTTTTTGTTTCGGTGTACGTTCATGCTTTTGTTTTAGCCAGTGGCGTGTTACGTGTGCCGTCCGACTTGTGATTGTGGCTTTGTAGTCTTCGTTGGTTAAGATAAACCATTCTGAACCACGCAGTCCATGATTTCTAATACAAGACCCAGCAGAATTTGTACAATATCATGGCTTGTTTGTCTCATGAAAGGCTTGCCCACACGCTGGCTTGACTGTCCGCTGGTACTGCTGTATGGCTGCTAGTCACTGCTTCGACTAGCTGTTGGAAAGAGATCACATAAAGCAGATATAATTCTCCAAAATAAAAGGCAAGTGTTTTATTTGTGGCTTTTTTGTTCGAGTGAGGAGCGAGAATACTCTGGCCCTGAACTCTGGTTTTTCATACAGGTTGCTTTATGTGTGGCTCATTGACACGGATGGCCTTTTTAAACACCGGGGTCATTTGGGGTGGAAAACATTTTTTTAGAAGATTCTTGGATCCCGTATCCCACAAAACCATACAGAGAACACGAGCCTCCACATAAATGGCTGTTTTTCTTTTCCGACACATTGAATTGCCACACTGGGCTTGCCTTATTTGACTCCGTGTGTTGGCACCACTTCATAAGAAAGAGGAACAAAAGCTATAATGCCCCTTTGTGTGCAGTGTGAACAAAGTGTGGATCTGTGCAGCGAAGGTATATTTAAGCAATATCGTGTGAGCAAGAGTGCCGTTATACTGAATATCGGCACGGCTGTGATTTGGCCGTCGGCACAAGCCTGCAGGTAATCACAGCCGTGCCGATATTCAGTCTAACAGACCGATTGCGAGTGCAAGATTGCTTTTGTACAACGGTTTTAGAAATAAGATATTCATGTTGAGTAACTGACATCTGGGACAAAACATGACCTAATCATTCGCTTATTTTTGCTCCGTGAACGGAAACAGATCCCGAAAAATCCGCACTCACTAATGGGCTAGCTGGCTGACTAGCTCACAGTGATTTGTACATTTATCTTCAGCTGACAAGCTTTGATTCAAAATTCAGAAATTCATGAGAAATGTATCCTTTCCAAGTCCCCTGAGGATGTTTAAGTTTAATGTAGTAGTGGTTTCAGTAGGACTGTTGCTGCAATTGGAATTTTACATGGCAAACACAGACAGTGAAGCCTCCCAGTGCTAATTATAACCTCCCTTGGAATGCCGCTCGTCCAATCAAATTAGTGGAATGGAACTGTCTGCATAAATATTTATGTGTGACTTTGACTGTGGTCCTGCTTTTCAAATATGACCGAAAAATAGTTTTTGAATCTGTGAGATCCTAAATAGCAATAATGATGCCAAAAAAAAAAATCATATCCGAGGTTCTTCCAATCTCAAATATCTGACCGTATTCTTTCTTATTTCCCAACAGTCTGCGGTCCTCACATCGATATCCGCAACGACATCAGTGAGTTCAAGAAGCTGGAGAACTGCACGGTGGTGGAGGGCTACCTGCAGATCCTCCTCATAGGAGATAAAAACCACAACCCTCATCAGGAGTTCCGCATGCTTAGCTTCCCCAAGCTCACCATGGTCACAGACTACCTGCTTCTCTTCCGCGTAGCCGGCCTGGACAGCCTCAGCACGCTCTTCCCCAACCTTAGCGTCATCCGAGGACGCAACCTCTTCTACAACTACGCCCTGGTAATCTTTGAGATGACCAGCCTAAAAGACATCGGCCTGTACAACTTGAGGAACATCACACGAGGGGCCATTAGGATCGAGAAGAACCCGGAGCTGTGCTATCTCGACTCGGTGGACTGGTCGCTCATTATGGACGCAGAGATTAACTTCTTTGCTGGAAACAAGCTGTCCAAAGAGTGTGGCGATGTGTGCCCCGGCATTATGGAGGACAACCCTCAGTGCTTCAGGACCAGCTATAACGACAATTATAGCTACCGCTGCTGGACCTCCAGCCGCTGCCAGAAAGGTAAGATTAGTGGGATTTGCGTTAATAACAGAAACACGATGACAGAGTCGGCTGCTTTAGAGTTGTCTGTAGTTATGTCGATCTTGTTGATGCTGAGCTCTGCTGGGAAATATGCACTGAAACAGCGAACGCTTCTTTATCAGCTGTCAGTAATGAATAGCTCACCGGTAATATGAAACGCTGTGCTAATCCGAGTTATCTTAGACCCTGCTCATCTGTCACATGGAGCATAACTCAGCAGGTAGTCATTTTTATGGCCCAGGACATGGAGCATGTGTGTTGGACTGTCTTTCACTGTGCAAAAGTGGATTTTCGTTTATGCAAGTTGGTTATTAACTTCCTGATGATCTTATCATAGCTCTTGGAGTACATGTCGGCAAATTGTGCAGCCACTGGATATATTGCTACACGTTTTCATAGACTGGCCGAGGAGCTTGTTTAATTTTGTAGGAACTGTCTTGGTACTAATACCGTAATAAAAGCTGTTACTGTTACAATAACATTAGACAAGCTGCTACAGTACTACTAGTACTGGGCTGGAGGTCTGTCTGACAATTTGAGTGTTATCGAGTAAATATTTGCCTAGCCTTATCTACGTTCCGTTGAGAGACTTATGACCAAGCTGCCATAAAAGCTGTGACAATGGCTAAGGATGATGGACTCATGATTTTCCCTTTAGAGCTCAAAGATCACCGTGACCTTCGGTGGCACCCTGTTAGAAACTGTTTGCGACGAACAGTGCGACAGCTACACCTTTTCTAAATCACATCCTGTGCTACGAAAAAAAGTGTTCTTTACTGCTATTAGAACTCCTTACGAGGACTTAAAGGCAGTAGACTGTATTTTTCTGTGTAACACACCTCAATCTACATGCTGTTATTAATGGCTGGATCACATTAATAGATTCCAGCATGTCTCTTTACATCTGGCTGAGGGTTGTCTTGGAATGTCTGGGAAACTTGAGCATTGCGTGCCCTCTTTTCCACTCTCAAGCGCACGAGAATGCTGGGAAAAGCACAGTGGAGAAGAAGGCTGGAGCTTGTTCCCAGCCTTGGCCATCAGGAGTACCTTCCAGGTTCTTTGATAGGCTAGATGAGCTTATCTCTGCCCCTTCTCTTCTCCTCCACCCCAAACAAACAAGAAGACAAACAGAGGAAATCAAACCTTCCGTACATACATTGTCAGATGTGTGGGAAAGAGAGGCTTGTGTATTGTTGCCGTTCAGTATAAGGAGAATTGGTACTGAAGGACATGGGGTAGTTTTTTTTTTTTTTCCTCCCGGTGACCCCCCTGTGTGCTGATCCTGCCAGTTACCAGCAGTCCCTGCTAGACGTGTCAGCACCTGTTTCCCTGCACACCTGTTTGGCATGTTGGTGTTGTGTCTGAATAGTGAGTCTTTAGGGGCTGTGTGAGTCATCCATATCCAAGGCTCCCTCAGCACCACCCAAAAACAAAGGAAAGGGCAGGTAGGCACAACAGAAAGGACCTGCTGAAAGTCCTGCTTAATTCATGGGTGTTTAGTGCTTGATTTACGGGAACCAGTCATCATCCCCCACCTGTCTGAGGGCGTTTTTGTTCTGTCTTGGTTTGCCCACAAAGCATCAAAAGGGATGCAAAATTTGCTTTGGGAAGTGGCAGCACAGGCTTTATGCTCCGTGTGTAGGCTCCAGGCTCAACCACTGCTGAGGAAAACAAAAAGCAGGTAAAAGAGATAAAATGGGCAAAGAAGCGGAGCTAAACAGCACTTTCCAGACATATTTACCCTGTACTTATACTAAAGTAAAACGGAGGTGAACTCAAACAAGAACATGAAAGGGCAACCTTGAGGTTTCAAAGAGGAAGATAAGGCCTAATGGGATCACGTAGGAGATAGCGGATAGGAAGCCGGACTGAAGTGGGAGGAGGAGGGTGGTGCCGGCCGAAGGTGTCTGTGTTGCCTTGTTGCGGGCTGTGCCGCCCCTCAGTGGCTCTCGGTCCAACCTCTACAGTGCTCTTTAAAGGACAGATCCTTCCCACTTCTCTCTCTTCCCTCCTCCCACCTCGTCCACATAATTGCCTTGTTTTTCTTGAGCCCAGATGTTTCTTCAAGGGCACACAGCGGTTTTGTAGTCAGCCTGGAGATGGTTCTATCCGAGAGTTATGCTCTCTAATTATGCCACAGAGAGATGCTATCCTGTACCGCTCACTCAGTTCGCTGTTTTTCTTTGCATGAGTGTATTCATGAGTGAAATGGGATGTGGGATGTCTGCTCTAGATCTATTGTGTTTTGCTTGAACATTTGGATCACATTCCTGTGCTTGTTCTAGCATGTGCTTGCTCCTGTTTCCTTATTGCATGAGGGTCTGTGTGTGTGTGTGTGTGAGTGGTGTGTGTGTGTGTTTGTGTGCTTGAGTGAAACACCTCTTCATTTGAGACCTGATCGAGCGGTGCTCATTGTCCCTGGGATGCTTGATCTCCGTTTGTTTGTTGTTACACAAAACTGCAATTAAAGTAATGTCTCCTCTCTGAAACCAGTCATTAGGACAGAAGGAGTCATTTATAAGGGTCTCAACATTACAGAAGCCATTCTGTCAACTTTTACACACAGAATGTTGCTTTTTCCTTGGATACACACCGTGATCATCTCCAAGAAAAGTCATGAACTGAACTCCTGATCATCTCAATGGTTGGGATAGTTGGGTGTGGAAATGTGTGTTTTGGCGGAATCGTTTGCATGTAGGTTGATATGAGGAAGGGCAGCAAGTCAAAAATGTCAAAGAAATGGCAAGCTTAGATGCACAGCGGAACGTCCGTGAGAGTGTGAACAGACTTGCATCTCCGCCCTTTGTCCCTTGCTCCATCATTCCTCCTTGACAGTTTCACCCCTACGCCAACTGCAGCTATCGGACACTGTTAAAGAGTAACTCCTGTGCACTTTTTTAATGTGGCCACGCCACCATGTTTAAACACCTATGCCACACCCCTTGATGTATTACTGGTAAGGGGTTCACCCAGAGGAAATAAGCTCCGTGTTATTTAACCTATACCGATATATACGGCACTTTCAGACTAGAGGATCTTCTTCATAATTCTTAGAACTGTTGGAGGAAATACAGCCTTTTTTGTGTGTTCGCAGTGCAGGAACTGAGGACAATCAAAGTTCTTAGAATTCAGGGACAAGCTTCTAATTCAGGGTAGTTTCTCTTTGAGCATGCTAGGAACTAGTGTCGTGTCGTTCGCGAATGATTCGTTCAACAGAACGAATCTTTTAAGTGAACGAACTGAACCGAATCACTTCCTGAAGTGATTCGTTTGTTCGTCCGTTCGTTCGTCCCCCGCCCCTACCCTACATAAAATGAATAAATAAATAAAATAAATAATTTACTGTCGACATTTACCGCTTTCTGGTCTCATCCAATTCTACGACCAATGGGATAATCAGTTTCGACTGAAACACAATAAGTTTAAATCCTAATGTTGCTAGTTTGCTATTTTCAAAGTAACACAACATTGTTGGACAGGCCACACATTCATATGAATACAACAAACTGGTGTCGTCGATATACCAGCCGTCGATCGACTTATGTCATTTCAGTGTTTCTGCTACCGGTGCGAATGCAAACAGCTCTTGAAGGTATGCAGGGAAGCTGGGGGTTTTCTCATAGTTAGTCAGACTGTTTAGTCCAAAGATACCTCTATATTTTAGCCATTTTTACAGTTTAACACCTCTTCCTAGAATCTCTAATTCCCAGAAACATATTTGTGCCATCAACAAAACTTAATAGCAGCAAGGCATTGGCTGTTTTGTATGGCAGAGCCGGTGTTGTCTCAATACTGTTTTTTTTTTTTTTTTTTTTTTTTGCACTGCATGCATATAAATGCGTTTCAGTTGAGCACTGAATGGAAAAGTTCACTAAAGCAGAACTGGTTTTTTAAATTTATTTATTTATTTTTTTAAAATAAATGCTCGTTTTAAACCTGATGTGTTTAGATTGTGGGCTTTGGAAAGTTTCTTTGCTCATATGCAATGGTAGTGCATGCTTACTGTATAAAAATCTGACCAATACTGACAATTTTCCACAACGTATTAATTTACGCATAGTGTGAAAGCACCTAAATATAGCTTCAGGCGCCAATGAATGAGTCACAGGTAGTGCAAGTTGAATAACGTGACCTGCACAATAAAGTTTACATCCCCATTTTTTTTTTTTCTTTTCATTTTCATTGTTTGGAGCTGGACATTGTTTGGCGCTGGACGTTGTTTGACGTTAAATGTCTTTGAAGGAGTTTTACCAGGGGGAAAAAATAAACCTATAGAAAACCATGAAAGCAAAGCAAAAAAAAAATTCAATAAACAGCCGTAAGGAGTTTGGAAACCACACCCGTACGTGCAGCAGTTTTGCAAGAAGTTTTCTACCAAAACAAATAAGTCTGCTTCCTTTGTATTTTTCTATAGGAACAAGACTTTAGAATCCTCTTTGTTTTCTCTGGTTTCTCATTTATAGCTATACAATAAACATCCGGCCGCTACATGGTCACATATTACATGGCTACATGGTAATTTTCAACACAAAGACAGTGTGAGGAATGAAAAAGGTCCACTCCGGTCACACCCGCATCTAAACCAGCCCTTGCCTTGTTTGTAAATATTCTAGTAACGAAACTTTAGTTTACAGTCAGAAAGGATCAGAAGTAAGAGGTAATGCACTTTTCATTCTTTTAGTTACGCTGCTCCAGCTATTAGATAGCGTTCCTGGTCACATTGTCTTTCCAGCAAGCCGACTGGCTGATTGCTTGGCCTTGGCCTTGTGCTGTCATAAAAGCTGTGTGTGTGTATATTTGTGTTTGCGTGTGTGTGTGTGTGTGTGTTCATGCGTGTATGTTTATGCACATGTGTACAAGTGTCTGCTCTGTGAACTGGTTTCATTTGGTCCCTATGTTCCAGACAACCATGTCGTTAAGCCATCCCCCGACTGGGAGAGAGGGAAAGAGAGGGGCAAGGAGCAGAGGGGAGGGTCGGGCAGTTTGATGATGAGCTCCAAAGTCTCACAGAGAGCCTCATGGCCTCACACGACACCACACACACACACACACACACACACACACACACGGTGCAGTGCTCCTCGGGGTTACTCCAAAGGCGATTTTCCCCACCAATCACCGACAGTTTGGCTCTGGCTTGCATAGCTGACATTTTTCACATTCCGCAGCAGAGGGACACAATACACAGACTGCAACGATTCAGAAAAAAAATACCGAAAAGTCCTGAATACTGACAAAGCTGTTCGTCTCGCCCCCACAGCTGCTCTACTGCAGAATCTCCCTGTCTGTTTATCCTGTCTGTGCTGTGACAAACTTTTCTTCAGAACTGAGTAACCTCGTTGTGACCAGTGTCTGCATCTTGTTAAGGGTTTGTGCAATGCACTTTCTCTTTGGCCGGGTCAAGGTTGTATCATGGTAACTGGTCATGAGGACTGCAAGGTCAGATTTCTCCATTGGGGGAAAAAAAAAAAAAAACTTGGCCTGTCTTTCTGACTGTCTGTCTGTTGTTTTCTTCTGTAATCTGCCCTGGGCTTTTGAGCCAAAACGACGGAGCTGACAAACTGATAGCAGCTCTTATGAAAGAGAACTGAGAAAAAAGGGAGGGATAGGTCACTATGCCCTTCTGAACAGACTCTGCATCTGGAGTAGGCCTATTACATTCGGTAGTTGTGAAGGGTGATCTTGTGTGCCTTTGTATTTATAGTGATCGGGGAACTGGTGTACAGCGATATGCATATTAGAAATAATGTATGTGTGTGGGAGTTTCATTACGCAGGAGCTTCTACAACTAGAACCACGACTGTACTGAGAGCATGAATGAGAGAGAGAGCTGCACAGCAGCGTTGATAGAGAGAGAGTCTGTATGTGTAGGCACAGGCACGCATAGACATTGTCGAGTCCTTTGACAAGAGCATGCTGGGAACATGTTTTTGTTCTTTTGTGTGGGTGTGTGTGTGTAGTGGGGAGGGGCTTCATGTTTTTTTATGCCATCACTCGGGGTAGTGTGTTTTTCTTAAGCAGCATAATCTTACCAGACGTGTGGGTGGCTTTATGTTTGCTCTGAGTTTTCTGGAAGATCTGCATAAAGAAAAACCACTGAAAGCAGATGACGACTTCCTTTGCAGCCGAGGTGGCAGGATTCAGTGCTATAGTCTGGGTACGTTAACTTTAGCCATGACTCAATACATCTATTCTCAAACCAGAACAAAGCACCAGAGCAGAGAGCGAAAACAGAAAGAGATGAGAGAAGTAAGAAGCAGATGGTCAAGCTTCCTTATTATTATTTTTTTCTCCCAAAGCCTACTTGACACTTTGCCCAACCAGCAATGTCCTGAAGCTCTTCATAGTAGATATCAATCATAACTGGAAGAAAGAATCTTTTCTTGTTGTGTAATCCTGCAGTATCCAGGACACTTGGATTCGAATTTTTTTTCTTTCAGCTTACTAACTGTACCAGTTTAGAAACTGTACCAGAAATAAAAAGAAAATGTTGGGTTTTTTGTTTGTTTTTTGTTTGTTTGTTTTTTTTTTTTTAAAAAGAAACATTTATTTTCCTGTTCTTTATCAACATAAATATTCCTTTTGTTTAATTTTCTTAATGACCAACAATTATTTACAAACATTTGTAAAGGTTGGAGTAAAATATAGTAGTCTATTGACTAAAAGATTCCTTTTATTAAAAAAAAAGTTTGTAACAAGCTTTTTTCCTAATAATTATAAGCATTTGTGAAGTCTGTAGTCAGTTTAAACATAAAACAACTTCCGACATTTGCTTCTCTTTTCTTTAGTTTTCAGCAGTCTACATGTTTCATGCCTCTTGTACTAGGGCTACGTCAGTGTAAAAGTGCTTGTGTGAAGGGGTTACAGTGAGAAAACGGAAGGGTCTTGCTCACGGCTTGGTCTGAGATTTAGGCGGTGGAGGAGCCCTGCTACCTTCCTGGGTGACAGCAATGTGGATCTGTGATTAAAAAGTTTTCAGTATGTTTGTCTCTGTTCTGCTCTCAAACCTTGCATTTGTTGTATTACCTGTCAGTTTTGGCATTAAAATGAAATCATAATATCTTCTGATCTCTTCGGAGTATCTTCTGGCAAAGAAACATGACACAAAATGAACACTAGCACCTCCTTACCTCTTTTGAACGTAGCCAGTTAAGAGAAGTTCGGTTCCAAAAATGTTTTTTATTTTGGTTGTGTTATAATCCTATATTAAAAATCTTTACTGTAAAGCAAACAAAACCTACAAAGGCTACAAGCTACTCATAAGTATATGCCATGAGAACAGGAGAACCTGTTGTGGAAGCTCGCTTCGTTCATCATGACTAGCTCACAGTGGTGCACCAAAGGGGATTTAAAAATAAAAGTCCCGGTGACTCTGTTGCCACAGCACTAAGAAGATTTCAAAATGAAGATCTTTTAGAAAGTTTATTGCTTTAATAAGATAAAGAATATTTTCAGGTAGAAACGGGGACCTGATGAGAACTGGACTCGATAAGCAGAATCGGAATCGCTAAAATTCAAATGATACCCAGCTCTAGTAGAGACTCAATTCTATTGGCCATCAACACTATTTTATCTTAGTTATTTAACTACCGGTTTGACAGATGCTTAGCAATTACCCAAGATATCCTTCATCATTGTTGGGAAAGTAATTGCAGATTGATTAAGTCAGTCCTTTTCTGTTGGCTTGTAATTAATTGTCTTTTTAATAGGTCATTTAAACTCTTTAAAACTTTGTGTGTAAGCGCTGTTTTCTGTTTTGATGATATGATGAGGCAGGAGCGAGCGCTGATTACAAACTGAATGAATTAATTATGTCCATTTCTCTGTAGTGACAATACTATGCACTTGACCAGCAAAGAAATGCATCCTTAACGAGCGAGGGTTTAGGCAGAGCGACCGCATTTGTTGACCTAGATCTTTACCCGATGTGATATTTGCATGAAAATAGATAAGGGGAGGTTAACGAGTAGCCTAAATAAAAAACATTTCCATGTTGTTTTGGTATAAAAATATGTCAAAGTTCATTGTCTGCACCTAGTCTGTCTGTCTGTCTGTCTGTCTGCCTGTCTGTGTGTCTGTCTATCTGTTCTCAAGCCTTAAGCAAATTTTTTTGCCCCCTAACTGATGACAGCCATTAGTCAGAAATTGGCTCTTAACCAGCATAAATCAACAACAGGGGGGGGAAAAACTGCAAAGAGAGTATGGGATGTCAGACTGCTGTCAGCATAAACAGAAAGAAAAAGTGTTATGAGATATTATTGTACAGCCTACGCTCGTGTTTTCTCTGCACACGAGGCGCGTTTGCAGCAGTTTCGGTATAAGAGCCATCCATTTTTCATGGGGTCCTTTGCCACATTTTATAAGAATAATGTAACGACGTCGTATTCTGTCGATGAGTACTTACTCCCTAACGGCAGCCATGATGGAATCAACGAAAGCACATGTTCATGCGAGGTGTAAATGGGGCTGCAGATTGGCTCGGGCACAAAGGCTTTTTCTGCTTGATTGGGTTTATTGGATTCCGTTGGCTTATGCGAGCTGTGGATGTTATCACTCAGAGGGCAGTACAGGGCTGCTCGTACAGCGAGCACAGTGATGTAGGGGTCCATTTAAATGTGATAAAACAGCCCCGCTGTGGTTATTACACCTCTGACATGTGTGCCAGGTTGAATATAAGTCTTTTAGCTAGTCGTCAGAACAAATGACAAATCACTTTGACACAGACCTACTCATTTTTCCCCCCTCTCTCTCTCTCTCTTAGTCTTTATATCTCAACCTGTAGTCCAACAACACACAGTATGTCCTCAGGGGTGTGTGTGTGTGTGTGTGTGTGTGTGTGGGGCAGTGTAGGGTGCAGAGCTGCATGCTGCCTAGAGTGCTAATGTTGCACTGAAGCGGTGATTCATTTGCCAATTTTTACACACATCCATAAAAATCTGGGGAAATACTACTTCCGGGCTTTTGAGTGTGCCGGGCTCAGAGTCAGTCTCTCTCTCTCTCTCTCTCTCTCTCTCTCTCTCTCTCTCTCTCTCTCTCTCTCTCTTGTGTGTATGCGTATGAGAGAGAGAGACAGAGAGAGACAGAGAATGTGTGTGGTATAGCGTTGCCAATTTGATTACATGCTACTTCTCGTAGTCCTCCTTCCCCTTGTAGTGTAGAATGCAGCTGCTGTGTTGTTTCCAGCTTAAATAAAGACGGCGTTATTAACTGCACTCTGAACCCAGAAAAAGCCCCCCCCCCCCAGGAAAAACAAAAAAGGAAAAAGGAAATGTGACCATATGAAGCACAATGTCCCATACCATGCGCAGACGTCGCACTGCATGCACAGCAGTTCTGAATGGAACTTTGAATCTGGAACTTAATAATACATTAATTTCTATTTATTTATAATCTGCCTAGTTTTAGTAGAAAAGGTTTCTGTGCCCTGTTCTAGCGTACATTTTAACATTCTAACTTTTCCTATGGAACTATAATTACCGTGCCAGTCATGATGAATGAAAAAGGATCTGCACATCTGAGCTAAATAAGACACAGTTTGTTGAGGCTTGTCCTAGATCCTTTCGGATTGTTGTTTTCCAGAAAGCCACATAAACCCACTAGCTCCTGCTTTGAAGTGCTCAAGGGTTAGAGGAAGTGACTCTAAAGCGGTAATGGTGATCCTGCTGCAGCAATGATTTTCCCCCGCTTTGTTTCTCCTCGGAATGAAGTGAGCAGGAAAGTCTTATTGCTTCCTTTCGGCTACAATTACACGCTACTTGGTGGCACGTTCTACAAAAGAGAATGCAATCCGAACAGAAGCTACGTGTGAAGGATTGAGTGTGCGCGTCTGTGCGTTTTAGAGCAAAAAAAAAAAAACTAAACCGACTTGCTGTTTGTGTGTTTTTTTCCGTCTTGTGGTAGAGAAGGCACATGCTTGTGTACTCTATATGATTAAAAGGGTGTGGGTGTATGTACATGTCCGTAAGCAGACATTTAGGTGTCTGTGTCTGAAAGGCAAAAATGTTGGCAAGTTACACTCTGCTACTTTGTTCGTTCTGGAAGAACATCATTAAAAAAAAAAAAAACCCACACACAACCCTGTGTATTTACTCAGCTAAATGAAGTCTTGCTGTACACACTCTGGGTTTGATTGTAAAAAACAGAGAGAGTAGATGTTTAAGTTCACTTTTTGCTATCGTCAGATGGGTCCTGTGTGTTTGTGTGTGTGGTCTTTCTCACAGATCTTAAGGACTTTGGATGAGCATTTCTCAGACATGATTACATACACCGTGATTATGGCTAAAACACAGACGTTTCCATAGTGCTTTTTTTTCTTTTCTTTTCTTTTCTTTTCTTCTCTTCTCCATAAAGCCTCCCCCTCCCTTCCCCCCAGTGCTTGAGCGTGTGTGGTTGTCAGCACCTGGTCGAACAGGCACAGGTGGCAGTGGGCGCATGCTGTGTCTCCCCCGCGGCAAGCGAACTGCTCCTTGGCTGCCTTCAGCCTCTCGTAGGAATCACCAGTTGGCACATTGGCCTGGTGAGGTTTGCCAAGGGTGAGATGTGCCACCTCTTTTCACACTCGCTGTCCGTTTTCCACTGTCCGTTCAACACTTTACTCCAAATTCAATTTCTTCTGCGTTTCCTAAAACGCTTCCTGTACTGCTCTGCTCCACTAGCTGGCATCGCTTCGAGTTGACGAATCTGAATGAAAGTAAATGACCTCACGCCAGCTTTCTATTTGGAATTGTAGGAAGCTCTGCTTTGTTTCTTGCAAACCACGGAGTTCAGCACAGCACAACTATGAGCCTCTTTTATGATTTGTTCCCATGTCCTGTCATTCACCATTTGTCATTTATACGACAAAAAATAAAACAAGTCATCAACACGCAGCTTAGTCACACGTTAAGAAGCTGGGATCAGACGTGATACATCACCGCTAGAGCAGATAGGGGTTAAGGGCCTTGCTCAAGGGTTCAAT
>JAOVYU010000042.1:23214236-23224816 GCA_025674565.1 Synodontis membranacea
TTACTCCAATACAAGTGAAAGTCGTGCAGTCAAATTTTTACTTAAGTTAAAGTACTGAAGTACTTGCTTTTTAAAATTCTTAAGTATTAAAAGTAATTTTTTCCACCGCATTATTTCATTATTGGCACAACACATACAATACCTAATGCCTCTGACTAGCTTGTAGAGCTAGCTTCCTGTATACAGCACACACTTAAAACGAAATGAATCTTTAATCCTTTCCAAAAATCAAAAAAAAATTTCAAGACATGGCCATGGGTGCGCGCGCTCACTTCCGGCTTATGCATTCCCGAGGGGGGGGTGGCGCGTTCTCCACGCTGACATGACAACAGACCACGTCAGACGTGACGTAACTCTACAGATTACTGATAGGCTGCCACCCGGGGGGTGGGGGGGGAACAATCACGTTTTAGAAAAGGGTTTAAAAAACCATCCACTTTCAGAATTAAAAGTAATGAGTAACGAGACCCTTGATAGAAATGTAGTGAAGTAAAAAGTACGATATTTGTCTTTCAATTGTAGTGAAGTGAAAGTCATGTTTCCAAAAAAAAAATACTAAAGTGAAGTACAGTTACTCAAAAACTCTACTTAAGTACAGTACTCAAGTAAATCTACTTTGTTACTGTCCACCTCTGCTAATGATCAGACCTGTGGTGACAGTGGCAAGGAAAAACTCCCTGAGAAATAAATATCTAATGAAACATTTCTAATGCCCAGGACACGTTGAGCACTGCATCTTCTGATGATAACTCACTGGCGATTTGTATTGGGTGTTTGCTTCCTTTGATTACTTAAGCGATAAACTGAAGAAGGAACAGCAGTATCCATGCCAACACATTGGCTGTTTATGTTGAAGGCCAGGAAGTTGCATTGTTTCCCTGAACATTTGTGCCAAATAGCTTTCAGAAAACATGCTGATGATGTGCTTTGAGCTCTCCATCCACTATTTCACCAATAACATTTCATCTGACGCTTTGAACGCGGCTTATCTGGCTGTCTGGTCGCGCCAGGGAGAACTTGTTTACCACATTTCTCCTCCAGACTCAATAACATGTCAATCACGGGCAGCCCCCCTCCTTCCCACCGAGCCCGCTGCTCCTGCTCTACGATTGGTCAAGCCAACATTCCTCTCAGTTTACCTCGTAGCCCTGCTGCCCTCACAATGGGTGATCAGATCTCGAGCAGTCTGACCACATTTACACCATCAGCATGTGGTTTTTAACCATCCAGGGTGCAGTGCTTAAAAAAAAAAAATAATAAATGCATTTGTCTAATTATGTTGGCATCTATGCATAGTTTCTATGAACATTCAAAACCTAAATGTCTGTGCTACAGGATATAGACAGATCAGATAACCCAGAACACCTCATGGCAGCATGATTCAGCTGCTAACACAGTGCTGATAACCTGCAGGTATTTTTAAATGCTGCCATGGCAAACAAGAAACAACATTTATTTTGGGTTGCAGGTTACTGTGTGTACAGTACGACTTGTCTCAGTAAACATTTTTGAACACCCCATATTAATATCTTACCATTTTCGTTCAATTAGCTCATGTGAAATACTCTAAAAGTCACAATCTACCTAAGGAATAGGTAGAAATGTATGAAATTTTACATGTAATACAAATACAGCAATGCACGTTTGTTTTCCAGTACTGGCAAGGCGTTTTTTAAAATTTTTAATCTAAAGGCTTAACATGTTTACACTGCAAGTGCACCTGCCAATAATAAAGCACTCATTTAGACCCTGTTTACACTTGGCTTTAAAATGCATCTTGGGCAATTAGGTTAGAAATGGACAGTGCTAAAAGTACAAGTGCAAACGTCCAGCAAGATGCATTCATCACACATTCACTTCAGACCACTTGTCGAGGTGGTCTGGGACACATTTGACCACGTGGCGTTTGTAGTGTAAACGCTAATGCATCCTGATGCGTCTCCTCCAAGGACATAACAGCAAAGCTGCGCCGACGATGCAGGACGTGGTGGTGGTTTCGGGGACAACGTGCGTTCTCTTTTGCAAGTCGCAAATGACTTCGTCCTGCCAATAGCCCGTACATGTATATTAGTTCTTGAAACACAACCCTTAGCTAGCAAATGTTAAACATACCTGGCGGCAGAGACTGATATAATAGCAGTGCGCAGGGATCTTTGGCCTTGTACTGTAGCAGACGTGACATAGGTATATAATAGTGACAGTGATTTAGTATAATAGTGATACACATTTTATAAAAACGTGATCTGATTGGGAATACCATTAACCACGTCAAGATTCTTTCAAAATCCCATTTTGTTGTACAACAAAAGAATAAACCTACAAAAAAAAAAAAAAAAAGACAGCCTGGAAATCCAAAAATAGCATAATACCCTATTAAAAGATCTCCTTAAATCACTCCAAGCTAATTCCTTACCCTCACATGGTCGCTGAACGTGATGGGAGGTACTGTCGCTGTTTTCCGTTCTGTGGTGATGAAGCCTTCGCAGGGGATTTCCACGACAGCGGTTTATAGGGTGCTTTCAAACACTTTCAACAAATACTTATTTAAAACAGACGTTATTCAAGGCACCAAGCAATGAACTCTTCGCTCATAAGATTTTTGTATGCCATTTTTATTTATCAAAAAGGGGGAAAAAAAAGTAGCCGCAAAGTGTTGAGAAAGTTGCTCTACAAATGTAGGTCAAGTGTGAAGCTTGAAATGTACATTTTGGACATTTTGTGCTTTTTAAAGCTGAAACCTGTGTTCTACTGTTCCACATTACAGTACATACAGACAATACTTAGCTTATCTTTTTTACAATTCCTTTTTTTTCCCCCCGCTGGTCTGTGCCGTGCCGTTATTGGTTCATCTTGTCAAACTGCTTCCTGTTTCAAGTTTTCTGTTGGCAAGGAAATGCCCGAAGGTCAGCAGAGGAGACCGAACACCTCACTCGTGCAGTAACTCATGGACTAGAGCTCACCATTGTGGTGCGAGTCCTAGCAATGAAAAAATGCACGTTCATCTTATCAAATCATCTTATGTGAAAACGTGTTTTCCTGCATGATGAAGCCATCCATCCATCCATCCATCCAGAAAGCCTTGTTCTTTGCCTCTTGAATGGTTGGTACCAAAGGAAAATAATAAAAAAAAACAACAACAATAAGCCACTGAACCTAGTGTGTACCATTTTGCAAACCTTTGTGCACAAAGTGAGCTACGAAAATGCACAACCAATCCAAAATTTGGAATGAATTCTTCTTTGTGAAAGCATGTCTGCGATTACTGTATATGCTCCTCCTCCAGCCAAGCGCAGAACCAGCATTGCATTTCACAAATACGTTACCAAGCATGAACAATATTACATTACTCTTCAAATGTACACTAATATGCTTGTTTACTTTCTTTAAGTAAACTATTCAATTTATTTGAATGAAACGGAAATAAATCAGAGCACGTTGTGTGACTTTGTTGAGAACTGAAGAGTGAGATTAGTGGGATCTTTGAGTCTCAGGAGAACATCCCGAGAGACAAGAGACTTCAGAGGAAGTCTTTCTCTTTCTGTCTGAAATGCAATAGCACAGACAGGACCTTTTCGTTTCTCAAAATGCACACAGAACGTATTCAGAATGTAGGCACATCGCCTCAGTTTACGTACTAGGATATTCGGAGTGAGCCGCACGACATCGTGATAATAAATACGCGCTGCTGTAATAGTGTAAATAAAAAAGATACACGTTCGTCTTGAAGGGCTTTAGTTTAGCTGGTAAGGCTGATGTGCTTTATGTGAAAGCAAAGTTTATTACTAAATGTTGATGTTGAATTTGCGTTCGCAATGTTAACCAAAAAAAATAATAAAAAATCATCATACTAAGTATCCTGTTTAATAGGAGGCTAAATAACCAGCACAGTGTGCCCTGGATAAGAATATGGGACAATGCAGAGGTTGAGCGGAGATAGGGGAACCGGAGAGATGGAGCGCTTTAGCTATGTGCAATGTGAAGAATTTTGCGTGACCTGAGCGACGTTTCACTCAGGAACGCAGAGATGACGCACATCAGTGGACTCTCTTTGCGCCATTCGCGCCCGCCTGTGCGAAAATAGTCCGACGGGTCTCGGTGTATGATACGCTCCATGGTCGGCAAACCGCCGTGAAGAGCTCAGCAAATGATAGGACACGGCAGCATTCCAAGAAGTCTGAATTAAAAAAAACGCTCTCTCTTATTCCGTTCATTTTCAGGTGCTTTTCTGAATGAATTTGCAAACAGTGCCTGAAATTGTTTTCCGGAATGCTGACCCCGTGGCTGAGCATATTATTTTAGCACTGAACTACAGGGATGGAAAATAAAGTCTGTGACTGGCGATAAGAACAAGTGGATTAACATTCCGCTTTCCGATTATGCTCTTGCTTAGTACACTGGGCAGTGTTTACAGCGCGCTGCTAAAAGAGCACAAGCCCACGAATCAGAATCCAAGTGTGTCAGTGGGTTCTTGCCAGGCCACTAACGCTGTGTTTTTCTATGCTTCTTATTTCCTGTGCTCTCTCTGAGGAATGTTACAGTGTGGCGGCTGGAAGAAGCCCTTGCGCCCACAATTTGTTTCATCCCTGAGGCGAATGTGCATACGTGCCACTCGGCATATTGCAGCGATTTGGAGTGCAGCAGTGGCTGTGTGCTGTCTGACCTGGGTGTTTTCACACAGAGGGGGAGGGCTGGGCTCCTCGCTGCTCAGCATGTGCCCGTGTTTTTGTTTTCGCTGCAGTGCCAGTCTGAAATGGTGGCGAGGAGGGGTTTTCTCACTCTCTTTCCCACATAGATAAGGAGGCACGAGCCATTTCATCGGCTCGCGTTCACGTTCCCAGCAGGCTGTGTGGCTCTGTCCCTCTCCGTGTCTCTTAAGTCGCAGAAAAGGTATAAACGACATAAAGAACAGAACTGAAGCTTGCGCTGGTCTAACGTAAAGTCATGAAGACTAACGTTTATATATATATATATATATATGCGCTCAAATTATTTTTTTTTATCATTACAGTGTAAAATTAACTCCACAATGAAACAGATTTTTTTTAAAAAAATTTAAATTTTATAAAACAT
The DNA here is from genome assembly GCA_025674565.1 of Synodontis membranacea. NCBI lineage: Eukaryota > Metazoa > Chordata > Actinopteri > Siluriformes > Mochokidae > Synodontis > Synodontis membranacea. The sequence continues at coordinate 23,219,307 of JAOVYU010000042.1, forward strand.
TAAAAAAAAAAAAAAACATTGTCACCTTTACCCCATTATTCAGAGAGATATTCTGAGTAGATTGGACATTGATCTGTAAAAAGTATAACATTAATTGATTCATGTCGAAGCAAGAAAACATGGCATGAGGTCAAAGGAATTGTTTTAAGAGCTCTCTGAGACAGGTTTGTGTCATGGTGCAGATTTGGGACGGAGACTAGAAGTGTCGTGCTGATTGTTGATTCCATCACAATTCTTTTTTATTTTTTTTATTTTTATTTTTTTATTTTGGGAAGTCACCAAAAATTCAAAGGTGACTCTGAGGGAACCCCAGATGGTCCGTAAGGAGTCAGGAAAACAGTCAACACTCAGTAAAACATGACTGCTTGTCTGGGGTTTCTCCAAAAGGCACCTTAAGGACGTCCTGGTTAGGCTGTGGGCCTGGCGTAGCTGCGCGTGGAGCGCAGTCAGTTGGGAACAGGCCTGTATTATGGAGCTGCCTAAAAATAAAATAGCAGAGCCCCCTCTGTACGTTTGTGTTTCCTCACTATGGGAAACGAGGCCAGCTAACAGTACACAGGCTGTGAAACGGCATGTTCTCTCCGTCTTTCTCTCCATCTCCATCACGGCCTCCCCTTTCCCCCAGAACCTCGGCAGAAGGTATGCATGTTTGAGATGTTTTCCCCAATCAGGAAATCTGTAGGAGCAGTGTGAAGCTTTATCACTCACTGCAGAACAAAAGCAGCTTGTGTTTGCCTTGGCTGCCCCCTTTTGGTCATATTCCGAGCAGACTCTCGGCCTCCTCCCATGTTCTCTCCTCCCTCCTTCTCCCTCCTCTGCAGTAATGCTAGTATTCTGCAGGTTGTGTGTAAGAATGAAAAGCTCCTGCATGCAGCCTCGTTTTTTGGTAGGGTTCAAAAGTAATGCCATGCGAGGTGAGAGGAGGAAATTCGTGGGGAACACAGTGAGCACTTGATTGCATCTGGATTTCGAGCCAGAAAGACTGCGGTTATTAATAGCCCATAAAAGGGCGACATGGCTATTTAAGGCAGAGCAGTTCAAACTTGGTGTATTGAATCTGCGGCGCACTCTCTACGGCTTCATTGCCATAAATGTACGACTGAAGTCGGCTTTGTCTCTCGAACAGAAGGAGACTGTAACCACAATAACACAGGATTAGCATTTTTGGCGTCCTCTGTCTCACCTGTGGCAGAATTATCCAGTAATTCCTCTTTGCTTGGTTCAGCTTGTGATCTGGCAGGACATGTTGAAAAAATGTGGGAAAATTACAGGAATGTTTTGTGTGCGTGCGTGTCAGCTCTATTCTTAGTTAATGATCATGAGATATTATGTGAAACATTTGTGCCCAGGTTAACCCTGTTTGCTAGTGTGGGGTGCGTATGGGGATCGCTTCAGTGTAGATCAGTGTAGATTCCGTGACATGCATACACATCTGTACAGAAGCAGCATGAATTACAGCACTGAACACATCTGTCACATTTCCCCAGTCAGTCAGAGTGCCGCATGTGCATAAATAAGGAAGGGAAATGTTTCGTTCAGGCGTCTTGTTGGTAATGCCTCGGGAGTGTGCCACACACAGTGCCAAGAACCCGTTGCCTGGCAACCATGATCGCCTGTCTTCTTGCTGGCGTTGTCTTGTGGAGCTGGTTGTCTTGCACAAGGCTTCCAGTGATGCAGCGGTGTTTAACATGCCTTGTGCCTTCTTCAGCATGCGGGGATGTCTTTCCAAAAATGAGTGTCACGGGTGCATTTAGAGCTGAGTATCAGCAGCTCAGGTCGCCCTCACTCACGGCTTTCCTGTTAACAGTCGGGACTTTTCTCTCTCTGCTGTTTAACTTAGTATTGATCAGAGATTTGGAGACAAAAGGGTCAGTTCCCTCAGCTCTCCAGCAGTCCTTACCGACTATATCTAAACGCCGAACAGTCAGAATTTTGTCGATGAACACCTAATTCGAAACAAACCCATTCTCGTTCTCCTCTTTCTCTCCGCACGTTTTACTCTACTGACTTTCTCACGCTCTAAGGAAAGCCGATCCTACTTGGATGCAAGCGAGCCAAAGGCAAGTACTTGGACGCCAGATTATCTGTACTTTGGGAAATATCATGGTGTCACCTACCACTCCTTTATCACACGACTGTTATGCAAACACCCTTTTCCACATTTATAGCTGATCCTAGAAACAAGAAATATGCAAAGGCCAGAGACCCGAGAGTTAAGTTGGCATAAACAAAGCAATGTAGAAACAGCAAGGTGTTAAAGCCGAGCACGAACGTGACCTAATTTCTCCTGTGAAATGTACAAATATACATGGATAGCATGAGTGAGATAATGGCATGAGTGAGAACAAGATGTCAAATAGGTGAGAAAAGGATCACCAGAAACTCTTAGTTAATTGTATAAAGATGCCATGAAAAAATGTGTCACTGCACCGATAATGAAATAAGCCCTCACCCTTTTTTTCCCCATGTCATTCTTTGCTGTGTGGTTTGTTTTGGAATAATCTGATGATCCTGTGGCTGAGTTCTTTCTCCCTAAAGCCAGTCTGGTGTGAATACACAGTGTAGATTATGGTTAGATCTGTTCAGAGTAAGCCAGAATATCTGCAAGGATAGGTTTGGCTGATCTGATCACGTTCCAGTTGTTATGTGTGCTATATGCATTTACGCCTCCGCTGCAGAGATTTGTAGAACACTTTGCCCTACAGGCATGTGTTGAGCAACCACCACTTAGGCTGTCTGGGGTTATTGTAAGTGTTTACTGTGTAGTGTCATGTCTGTAAAGCACTTACGTCAAAGCTGGGTCTGTTGAGTTAAAGCTCCTGGGCCGCTGTGAGTCTGACAGGCTTTGCCTCTGGTCCCGTATGCCACCCCCCCCCCCCCCCACGCTTTGGAACAAACTGCATTCAAGTGGCTGTCATGAGACTAGATTTTCTTTAATCTACTCATCTCTCCTTTCCCTTATTTCCAATTCCTTAAGCAGTCCCTAACTGGGATAATATTCCTTTAGTCAGGCCTGAGGAGCAGTTTACTGAAACAGGCTGTCACAAAGCACCCTGCACAAACATGCTATACAGGACAACTCCACATCCATTTCTTTCTCTCTCTCCAGGACTGTTTTACAGACCACTAATCAGTCATCTGCCTTCCTGTGAAGTATTGTGAGCAAAACCCAAACATATGTGCATGTCTTAAGCTTTGAGCTTAATTGGTATCTTGGTGCAGGTTCTCCACATTCCTGTGATATAGAATAGAACTTATTGACCTGTTTTAGCTTCTGAGAGCTCTAGCTGTATTGTAACTTGAATTTGCAGCCTGGAATAGTAATAAGGAAGCAATAATTCTTTACCATGACCTGACTGCTAACCCTCGTTGTGTGTGTTTTCCAGCATGCCCACCAAAATGCGAGGGTCAAGCCTGCACAGATTCGGGCGAGTGCTGCCACCCACAGTGTCTGGGGAGCTGTTCGGAAGCGGGGAATGACATGGCGTGTGCCGCCTGCCAGCATTATTCCCACGAGGGCCGCTGCGTGCCAGACTGTCCTCCTGGCTCCTACCGTTTCGAGGGCTGGCGCTGCATCACCAAGGAGGTGTGCGCCCAGGTCCACCTGCCCAGCGAAGTTGACTTTGTCATCCACGACGGCGAGTGCATGCCCGATTGCCCACCTGGCTTCACCCGCAACGAGAGCCAAAGGTGCGTTTTGACTCCTTTAGCATGTCTCTGTGTTACATTAGTTCGTTAGTTATTGCTGCCTACGATGGAGCTTTAGATTAAGATTTTGACTTGAATCTACTCTGTCTTTCTGAATAAATAATATACAGTATATTCAGTGGAATAGTAAATAGTTGTTATATAATAGCACTTATGAATGGAAATAATATTCTGTATTTTTCAAAGCTTTGTTCTGAGGTGTTTTGTGAATTTGCAGAATATTTGCAGGTGTTTACAGCTTGCTAAGAGGCAGGAAGTTAGTCATTTATGCAAAAGGTCTTTCGCATGCGCAACTGTTGAAGCTCCTTACCCTGATATACGTAGAAGCACTCAAGGCAAAATCTGTTGTTTTGACCTTTTATGACCCTGGATAAAGAGCCTTTTATTTTCTTTGTCTTTTGAAATTAAAACAATAAGAATGATTGCTTTCAAGTTACATTTTTTTTTTTTTTTTTGACTTTCACATTGACACATAGTGTTCCTGTTGTGGTTTACTGGCATTTATCAGAGAATAGTGGCCTGTCCTTGACATTTACTGTTGTACCGTCTCTCTGTTTCTGTCTCTCGCACCGTCGTACAGTATGTTCTGCAGCGCGTGTGACGGCCTCTGTGATAAGATCTGCGATATTAAAACCATCGACTCAGTGGATGCCGCCCAGTCCCTGCAGGGCTGCACTGTCATCAAAGGCAACCTGCACATCAACATCCGCAGAGGCAGTAAGTATTTAGGATGAAGCGCAAAAGGCACCCTAGCTGCTTCATGTCTAGTCCTTTATCATATCATCGTATGGTTATATATACTCAGCATACACCCTTGCTTTCTAAAACAAATGAAACTTGTACTTATTTGCTGATATAGCACATGTACAGTAAGCTCACTGTGAGGCTTTACTGCTGTATTAGCACGGACCACTGTTGTAACACATCTTTTCACCTGTCTCTTTCTAAATGTTCTCTCTAGACAACATTGCTTCAGAGCTGGAGAGTTTCATGGGCTTGATCCAAACTGTGACAGGTTACGTGCGGATCAAACACTCTCACACTCTGGGCTCGCTCTCGTTCTTGAAGAGTCTGCGCTACATTAACGGAGAGGACCTTTTAGATCAGTAAGACACTGCTCTACATTTTCTTTTTCAGCGCTAGTGACTTTGCCAAACAGACAGCCATTTTGGCAGTTTACGTTTTTGAAAATTGGTTTAAAAGCTGCACTTTTTTTTAATTAATTAATTATCCTTTATTAGAATATGAAGAGTCATGCACTACCACTGATGGTGACGTATACACCACTTTTTCCTTCGCCTCATTCTAAATTAACATCCTGCTGATGAAAGCATTAAGCTGACCCGTTGGTCCGGAATGCAACGAAAACCTATTTTTAGCCCCACACAAACTAATACGTTTGTCACAGCCAATGTTTTTAGTGTTTGGATATTCTAGGTTTCTAAAGAAATATATGAGAGTGTGAGAACGGATGAGGCATCTTGCAGTTTTTTTTTTGTTTTGTTTTTTTTTGGGCTGCCAACCTACGTAGTGCAGGAAATGCTCTTCTGCAATCCATTTTTAAGGTTTTTATTTTATTTTTTTGTAAGTTTGTAAGTCAGTCTATTCTGTACATGCTTTGAAACATGGAGCTAAATTTGGGCTTGCGCATGATGTCAGATGTGAGTAATTTTGCTTCAGGTGAAATGTCTAGGAAGTTTAGGGGACGAAGGTGAGAGAGGTCGTGAGAAAGCCTTTCTTTGTTCTCAGGTTTCATCTCGTAGGGGGCCTGCGTGTGTGTGTGTGTGTGTGTGTGTGTGTGT
>JAOVYU010000042.1:23224916-23248644 GCA_025674565.1 Synodontis membranacea
CTCTTGCTTTCTTTGTGTCAAATAGTCAGTACGCATTCTCAGCACTGGATAATCAACACCTTCAGCATCTGTGGGACTGGAACCAGCACAACCTGACCATCCGAGCAGGTAAACTTTTCTTCCGCTCCAACCCGAAACTCTGCATGTCCGAGATTCGCAAGATGTGGGAGAAGACCGGTGTCTCGGTGAAGATGGAGGAAGATGACGTTCGCAACAATGGGGAACGAGCTAGTTGTGAGTAGCTTTTTTTCTTCTTCTTCTTCTTCTTCTTCTTTTTTTTTTTTTTTTAACACAACCTAGCCTTATGTTACTGTCTCCGAAGAAGTACGGTAATGTAGCAAAATTGAAGTTCCATTACATTTCTTGAGGCATCTGCCAGTGAACACTGCCAAGACAAAATTCTCTAATACAAATCTCTCTCGTTTCATTTTCCCTAAGGTGAAAGTCATATTCTAAAATTCAAGTCCAACAATACCCAGAGCCATCGAATAAAACTGACCTGGGAACGCTACCGACCGCCAGACTACAGAGATCTCATCAGCTTTATCGTCTACTACAAGGAAGCGTGAGTGTTTCTGTTGGCCTGCGTTCATATCTGTATTACTCTGAAATGTCTGGGACGAAGCTCAACTCCTGAATAAAAATAAGGAACATTCTGAAATCTGTTCCTGTTTAGCGAATCAGAGATGTGTGTGCTGCTCCACAATGATCTAATCTGCTATTAGGACAATGAAATCTAAAGGGCTCCCGTAGGAATCTTTTTTTTTTTTTTAATAAATGTGGTTCAATAGAACAGAAAGCAGCTTAGGTTTGCAAGATCTAATAAGACATATATCCTGTCCTTAAGAAATCCTAGTAACAGCGTTTGCAAATTGAGTCACATATTAAAAATGCTTCTGGTGATTTGTTTCTGTGACACAGACCATTTCAGAACATTACAGAGTTTGATGGACAGGATGCCTGTGGGTCCAGTTGGACCATGGTGGACGTGGACCTCCCTCAGGACAAATCTGTGGATCCTGGAGTTCTGCTCTACCCGTTAAAGCCCTGGACACAATATGCCATTTTTGTGAAAGCCAGCACCTTGGTGGTGGAGGATAAGCATCCTCTGGGGGCTAAGAGCGAAGTGGTCTACATCCGCACCAAAGCGTCGGGTAGGTGACCAGCTAGTCCTCCAACTCAAAGCAATGCATGCTGCAGTCATGGGATAATTATTTCAAATAAATAGATGTGATCTAGTGGAGTTTCAAGCTTCCTAATTTAATACCATCAGCGTGTTTGCTTGCTGCAAAAAACTGCTTATGTAATGGGCGCTCATGAAAAGCACAGAGCGTCAGATTTCCCTCATGCGCTTGTTTACGAGCTTAAAGGACATACATGTCCTGCTGTTGCCATTAGACCTGAACATGATTCAAAAGGGAAAGATTAATTTTCTGGTCACTTCACAGAGCCCTCAATGCCCAGGGATGCCCGTGCGTATGCAAATTCGTCCTCATCTCTGGTGGTGAAGTGGTCTCCTCCCATTTCGCTGAATGGGAATTCCACCTACTACCTGCTCCGCTGGCAACAGCAGCCAGAAGACCGTGAGCTCTACCAGCACAACTACTGCTCGAAAGGTAAGGGAAACCCATTCAGGTTCACATCTTTGACCTCGCCTCACCTTTTTTCTTTTTTTTTTTTTTATAAGAACCGTTTCGTGTCTGCTTCTCATTTTGCTCGCTTCAAACCCTCATGAATTCCAAATACCCCTTCGGATTTCTGCGTCTTACCCCAAGCGCTCCCTAGTTATCCTTGTCCATTGTCGTGGGTAGGCTCTTGCGAACTCCAGTGGTACTAGATTATGCCCTAAAAATGCTAAATATACAGTACACGTTCCATATACCAAAACTGGACCGTTTGCTTGTCATTTTTCATTTTCAACTGTCCAGTTTCAGTGAGTCTGCCCTCTGTAGGCTCAGATTCCTGTTCTTGGCTGACAGGAACGAAACCCGATGTGGTCTCCTGCTGTTGTTAAGGTTGCGCTTTCTAAGATGTTTTTCTGTTTCTTCATATTTGAGTTGCCTTAGACTTTCTTTCAGCTCAAACCATTGTCCTGGCAATTCTCCTCAAACCTCTGTCATCAACAAGGCGTCTCCTCCCTCAGAAATGCTGCTCATCGAATGTTTGTTTTCTTTACTCCGGGGCCAATTTTTTTTTTTTATTTTACCTGCACTTCCTTCCACATGCAGTTTGTAGGTATATAATTACAGACTGTCCTCCATCTGTTGCTCATCATGTGTCAGCCTCGTTCCACTCCGTGCTTGAGTGGAAAGTGACCACAAGCCAAGTGTACTAACATAATAGTAACTTTGTTTGCCCGCAGAACTGAAGATCCCGATCCGCGTCTCAGCCGCAGCCCTGTCAGAAGTGGAGGAGGACACTAAGCCCACTAAATCAGACGTGGCTGGTGGCGAGAAAACCCAATGTTGCCCGTGCCCCAAGACCAAGGAAGCCCTAAAGGTAGAGGCAGAGGAGCGTGCCCTCAGCAAAGCATTTGAGAACTTCCTCCACAATTCTGTATTCACACCCAGGTACAGTAATCCCTACCCGCCGTACACTTTGTTAACATGTTCCTGACATTGTTTTGGCGAAAGAAGGTTTACTGTTTAAAGTGGGTGTTTACAATCTATCCCAGATCAGATTTCAGCGTCCCAATCCTTACATAAGCCTGCTCAGGAGTTGCAGTATTGCTCTGAGATGTGGTTTGTTATTGCCTGGGCAGCCGTGGCTGCTGCCTGTGTAAAGGCTTAGTAGGCTTTAAGCGATCTAATTTGGAGCGAGAGTTTGAGGCGATCGGTCAGTAAGTCTAAGGTGCTGCCATATCTTTCTGTTGACCAGAATTCAAGAGGACATCTGCACTATAGTATCTGTTTGTTTGCTAACTCGCTGAGTCTTTTGGAGCACATTAATGTCACTGGGTTAAGCACATTAGATATGGTATTCTGTCTGTAAAAAAAAAAATTTTAACCCTGATGGGGCAAAAGTCTGATTGCTTTACTTAAGGAGTCAGCCTAGTCAGTGTGCCTTTTGGACTTTCGTTGTGGACTGAAGAAAACAGTAGCTCCACCTAATGTTAATACTAAGAAGTACAATACAGTAAAGCGCAAATTTCATGTGCGGGCCATTTTCACAAGTTCGCCGCGGGCCAGTAAAAACTCGACCGTAGTTTGGACACCCCTGCTGTAAGTAGTCTTGAGGAGTAGTTCTCCAGGTTTCTTGAAGGACATTCCAAAGCTCTTCTTTGGATCTTGGCTGCCCTTTGTTTCGTCCTCTGTCAAGATGATCCCACACTGCTTCAATAATGTTGAGATCCGGGCTTTGGGGAGGATGATCCATTACTGATGGTGTTCCATCATGTTTTTTTTTTTTTTTTTTTTTTCTTTTCTTTCGAGGTATGCAGGAAACCTGGAGAACTATTCCTCAAGACTACATAAAAAAAAATAGGAAGTCTGGCTCTTTGGAAGCAAAATATGGAGAAATGAAGGGTGGCTCAACACTTTTGCACAGTACTGTATCTGTTCTGCTAGTCAGTTGATTGAATCTAAATGCTGGAAACTTATGCACTGATTGTATGTATGTAACGGGACAGAAATGATCATAAGCCAACCTGCCATGCTATTGCAAGGATTCAGTTACTATCGATTACTGTTAAATCTACAAGCAACTATCGAAAACAGCTATAATCAGAATCTGATAATACAAGATTAAGATTAGGTATGAATAGAGATCCCAAGAGCTACTTTTTAATTCATAACTACAATTACAGGATGTTCCTGGGACAGGCTCCGGATCCACCAAGACCCTGACAAGGAAAAAGTTGTTACTGAAAGTGTGTGAATGACTGAATTACTCAAGTATCATAATGTATGTACCACTAGCATGACAGCTTGCTGCCCAGTGTGCTTCAAAAACTTCAAAAGATTATACAAATCTACACAATCTAAGCAGTCCCATCTCATGCAGCACCTAGGTTTCTTATAACTTTGATGAGCACTGTAGCGTGTGTGTGTGTGTGTGTGTGTGGGTTCGTGTGTGTCTGTGCATGCATCAGACATCTTTACCTGTTATGCAAGCTTAAGGCTTTTTTTTTTTTTTTTTTAACTTGATGAAACACTAGAGACTGAATGGATGTTGAGGATTTAAGGACGGCACTGGCGAAAAAGAGAGTCAATAAAGAAGATCTATTTCTCACTTCCTCTCGGGGTGTCTATCTCTGCTCTTCTTCCCTCACTGCCTCACAGTCTTTAATTGTGCGGTTGTTTAGTTTGGTGTGACCGTTTGCCAGGAAATGTACAGCACATTCATGTGGAATGTTAATGAATTTTGCGGGAAGATCCCCACTGAGCAAGCGAGAGAGTGAGAGAGAGATTGAGAGAGAGCGAGAGACAGAGGACAGAGCAGCAGAAAGTGTGCCCTTTTAGTCCCCTCTCTCCCGCATGGCTATAGATCAGCTGTCTGGGCTCTTATCCAGTTGGAAGCCTCCATCATCGCTCAAGTCCCACAAGTGAAGTGTCTGCATTCTCTTTTACAGTCAGCGGACAGGAGGGGAAGGGAAATGCATTATAAAGAGCACTGTATCTGTGAACACTTCATCCTCATTTGTGCCACCTCAGAGCAGGAAGCTGACTTATCAAAGGATGCTTTGTGTTGTACTGTAGCTGTTGATGCATTCCTGAGGTTTGCAGGTGTGAAGTCTGCCCTCAGGGCCTGGCACGGATGAGTCACTCTCACTTTCTCGGCAGACTTCGTCAGGTGTCTTCGCCTGTCAACATCTGGAGCCAAAAGTATTTGGAGTGTGTGTGTAGATAAATACAGGAGGAAACTGACAAATCATGACCAATTATGATATTAGAATGCGAAAGCTCATTCGGATGCACCAATGACTACTGGAAAAGTACAAAATGCTGTATACACATACACATACATGTGGCCAAAAGTACACGTACGCCTGACCATCCCAGCTTGCTAAATGTCCCATTAAAAATCCATGGGCATTACGGCGGAGTTGGCCTCCATTTCTCCTCCGGAAGGCTTTCCGCTAGATTTTTGAACATGGCTGTGGGGATTTGTGTTCATTCAGCCGGAAGAGCATGATGAGGTCATGCACTGATGACGGGTGAGAGGGCCTGACTCACAGTGGGCATCGCAGTTCATTTCTCAGGTTTTCAGTGAAATTGAGGTCACAGCTTTGCTCAGGTCACTCGGGTTTTTCCCACACCAATGTCTCCAAGTCATGTCTTCATGGACCTTGCTTTGTCATGCTAGAACAGGTTTGGGCTCCTTTGTTCCAGTCAAGAAAAAAAATTGTATGCTGCACCATACAAAGACATCCTAGACAACTGTGTTGTGGCGGAAGTTTGGGGAAGTTATATGGGTGAGATGGTCAGGAGTCTACATGCTTTCGGCCATATAGTGTATCTGTATCTGCACATAAACATTTGATCACCTCATCTGCTCACAGACTGAAGGTCTCTTTAGGTGTCTAAATATTTATTGAAATCATTTGAGGACAACCAGAAGCCCTGATCTGTCACTCTCTCCTCTTTTTTTAACCTCTGAGAAGTGGTCTTGAAAAACCTCGTTGATTATTTGTGCGTTTTTGATTATTCAATCTCCTCTATTTGTATGTCCTCCATGATCATGATTTTTATATCCCGCTTGTACTTGTCAGTCTTACACATTCAGTCAGCTCTAACTCCCCATTACCAGTCGCGTCCATCTTGTCTTCCCATATCTGAGTTCAACGCCATCATAGGGTGCAACAGCCTCACCCGTTACATATGTACCTGGCCACTAGGTGGCATCCCACCAGCATGGACTGATTATGAATTCTTTGCAGAGATCCTGAGCGAGCGAATCGGTACATGTCACCTAAAGATGGCGCTAGGTAAGGCCATGCCTGCTGCGCTTTAGCTTCATCTGTGAAGTGGCAGTGGCTCAATAAAGCAGCTGGTAAACCGCAGCCTTTGGTGTTGCATGCATGTACTGGACAGTGCCAGGCAGTCTTCAGCTTTCATCATCATCATCATCACCACACACAGACAAAGTAAATGTGGTCATTTCATTTCAAGCTGTGGCTTCGTGTTCTATTGCAGCTGCAAAAAAAAGCAAGATGTTTCGTGTTTTGCAGCTCAAATGGTTGCATTTTGATTGTTGGTTCAGTAGGTGCATACTGTATGCCAGTTATACCGTGTATTACTTTTACTTTGAACCCATCAGAAGCACATAATTTGTAAACCGTATTCTCAAAAAAGCCTATTATGCTAAAGATTAAATGCTTTAACTCTATATTATGTGCATCTAACAAGTTGTCTGTAGGTGGAAGATAGAGACGAGGGCATTTGGGATTGGATGGAAGGTGTTCACGGTTTCAGGATGCGCAGCTGTTTCAGCATCAGAGCACTGCATAGTTCAGCTTCAGTGAATAATACAATTAACATGTTATACGCCCGATATGTTACTATTCACACAGTGGGTATCCCACATGGTTGTGCTATCACTGTGATTAAGTGGTGGAAGTTGTGCTTTTTGAACAGTATATATTTGTGTGCTTTGGAAAGCCATGTGAAGAGTGCACCGGAATATACTAGCTGACTAGTTCTTTAACACATTCACTTTTCTCTTCTCTTCTCTTCTCTTCTCTTCTCTTCTCTTCTCTTCTGTCACTCAGACCTCCCAACAGTAGACGTCGGCGGGAGCTTTTCGGGGTTGCTAATGATACGTTAGCACCAGGCTTGGGCCAGAACGTGACCGCGTCAGAAGGCAACATGACAGAACCGGAGGTTGTACAACGAGTGTATCCATTCTCAGAAACCAGGTCTCAGACGGAGCTCATAGAGATCTTCAACCTGCAACCATTCACTGTCTACCGTATAGACATCCACGCATGCAACGCTGAGATCGAAAAATGCAGTGCAGCCACCTTTGTCTATTCCAGGACCAAACCTGCAGGTTGGACCATTCATTCGGTCTGTTTGCGTCACTCCAGGTCACAGTATGTGGGCCTTGAGGAAGATGAGTAATGTACTGGCAGAGTGCTTCAAGGCAGCCTTAAAGTTGAAAGCCACTGATCATGTTTCGTTATTCCAGAGCTAATAATACTCTTATTTACATTTACATTTGCATTTACTGCATTTGGCAGACGCTCTTATACAGAGTGACTTACGTAAGTGCCTTGAGGTCTCCATCAGTGAATATATTGAGATACTGGTTCACTAGAACCCAGGTTACCATCTGTTTAGGGACTCTAAACCTTATGCCAGCTAATCAGTAGTGCTAATTAGCCATTACTGTGCCCACGATTAAAAAAAGCAACACTGATAATCTAGTCTGGATTGGCTAGAAGTCCTGGGCTATATTGTGTAATTCGGTATTATTATCTGAGGGGTTAGGAGCAATGCTCATTACCTCTTGCCTATGTGAGATGGCTTCTATTGATCAGCAATATTTGCTCATCCAGAAAAAGCTGACAACATTCCTGGCCTGGTAACCTATGAGATGGATGAGACGACAAAGGGAATAGTCCTGCTGAGATGGCCCGAGCCTCCCCAACCCAGCGGTCTCATCCTCATGTATGAACTCAAGTTCCACCTGGGCTCAGAAGTGAGTAGCAGCATAAAACATCCAAATACCGCTCAGAATAAGAGAATAGACTGAAAGTGGATATGTGTGTGTGTGTGTTCAGCCTGAGAAGCATGAGTGTGTGTCGCGGCAACAATACCGGGAGCTTAGAGGAACACGGCTAACCAACCTGGGATTTGGCAACTACTCAGTCCGTGTTAGGGCCACCTCTCTGGCAGGAAATGGTTCCTGGACTGAGCCAGTGTCCTTCTACGTCCCTCAATCCCAGCGTAAGGCACTAATTTACAGTCTGTCTGGCTTTCATTATAGAATTCGTGAGGGCTGGTATAGTTTATGTATATGTTTGTAAAGATGACCGATTGCAAAATATTCGTATTGATAATCCATTGAACAGGAAGGTATCGGTTTAAATCAGTATATCTATTGACGGTAAATTAATCATTATATTCAGTCTCATCTTGTGTGCTTGTGTTTGTGTTCTTTATTTTCACAGAAGACTATGACAGTATGGTCTACCTAGCCGTTACTCTACCTATCGTAGTGCTGATCTTACTTGTCACTCTCATCCTCACCGTCATCTTTGTCAAAAAAAAGAGGTGAGTCATTTATTTTTTGGAACCTGAAGTGCTGCAATAAGGTTAATGCAATACTGATGTAACGTGGATATCTATTACACCCTCTCACAGGAACAGTGATAGATTGGGAAATGGAGTTCTCTATGCCTCTGTAAACCCAGAGTATTTCAGTGCAGCAGAGAGTAAGTACTGCTTTAACTGTATCCAGTAGTTGATTGAGTAATACTTTTAGCATACATCCACAAGTCAGCAAAAAACATTATTCTGTGAAATGAATAAGCGTGCCACTTAAATATCTCAGATATTCTTTGCGTAAGTCATTAAAGTCAATGTCCAATTTGCCTTTTGTCTTTTTTTTCGCTGTACTCTCTTTTTTTATGGCTGGACAGTGCGATCCTTTAGAATGAAGGACATATATATATACAGTATATAGACCATATGAATTAGCATGCTTGCTTGATGTCTGTACATTTTCCATAACCACATTTTCCTGACCGTTCCCACATGCCTTCCAGAGTATTTTATTTTTTTCACTTATGAAGTGCGAAACCAAATTAAAAACAACAATTAGCAAAAATATCAATTTTACTCTGACACAGACATGACAAGAAAATGCCCTTCCTTTAAATTTTAATTAGTGAGAAACCTGCATGGTGCAAGAGAGAAGGTGTCTGCCCTATAATTGGAAGTTTGAATCCGGGTGATGATGGAGTTGCACAATTCAGACCAGTCCTAGTGCTGGTCTTAAGCCCAGATAAATTTGGGAAGGTTGTGTCAGGTTGGGCGTCCAGCGTAAAACCTGTGCCAAATCGAACGTGCGGTCAGTGGTGCGCTGCGTTGACCCCTAATGGGGGCAACTGAAAGGGAGGATGAAGTACACTATAGTGTGAGTGTATATACATGCAGAAATGTTTTAAATAAACTTTCTTCTTCTTTGCCCAGTGTATGTGCCAGATGAGTGGGAGGTAGCTCGTGAGAAGATCACTCTGTGTCGCGAGCTGGGCCAGGGTTCTTTTGGCATGGTGTACGAGGGCATTGCCAAGGGTGTGGTCAAGGATGAACCAGAGACCAGGGTGGCCATCAAGACGGTTAATGAATCGGCAAGCATGCGCGAACGCATCGAATTCCTCAATGAAGCCTCTGTCATGAAGGAATTCAACTGTCATCATGTGGTAAGACTCTGTCCCGAGATTCTTCTTTACTGTAGTTAACGAAACAGTTTCATTATAGGATATAGAGTTGCTCCATCCCAGAGGAGTGAACTTAACTCAACTCTTGATACGACCAGATAAAGGGAAAGAGAGTGACCACTGGTATATGTAATGATCCATGTGACTGTTCAAGGTACGGCTGCTGGGAGTGGTTTCACAGGGCCAGCCCACTCTTGTGATCATGGAGCTGATGACACGAGGTGACCTGAAGAGCTACCTGCGCTCCCTGCGCTCAAAACAGGTATTGAAACCAACTACTAGTCGTCACTCTTTTACTATATGCACGTAGAGCTGCTACAACCATCTTTTGAATAATACTGAGTGTGAGTTACGAGTTTTCCAAATTCATGCACTTGCTATTTGTACATCTAGATACACTATATGGCCAGAAGTATGTGGACACCTGACAGTCACACCTATATGTGGGCCTGCCCCCAAACTGTGGCCATAAAGTTTGAAGAACAGATTGTTTTGAAAGCATTAAGATTTCTCTTCAATGGAACTTCGGTGTTCAACCTGTTCCAGCATGGCAATACCACTGTACAACGCAAGCACTATAAAGGCATGGTGTGCCAAGGCTGGTGTGATAGAGCTTGAATGGATTGATCAGAACCTTGACTGAAACCACACCGATCATTTTGGGATGATTTGGAATGCTGAGTGCGACCCAGGCCTCAACGTTGCCCAACCTTACTAATACTGATCTTGTTTCTGTTTGAACACATATCCCCAAAGACACGTTCCAAAATCTAGTGTAATCTGGTCTTCCGAGAATAGTGAAGGTTATAACAGCAAAGGGGGGGCCAGAATGGGGTGTTCAAAATGCACATATGGGCGTGATTGGTCCGATGTCCACAAACTTTTGGCCATGTGTATTTCAACACTGTCAGTTCTACCATATTTACCACAAAATGGTTGTTTGTTCATATACAGTAACCCGAATCCTCTTGCAAGGTCGCTAAAAATGTTTGGCCAGATCAGTGGTGTCTCCGTCCCTTTTTGTTTTTTGTCTTTCTCCCTAATGAAAGCCTTATAGTATCTTCCTCTGTGGTGCAGAAACAAAGGCTTCCTGGAAGAAAAACAATGAAAAAGAGAAAGAAAAGGTAGTTGTAATCATTTAACGCTGTGCAGGTATGTATTATGTATTCTTTCCTCTGGCTGTGCAGCAGGGTTCGTGCAGCCAGTCCCTCCCGCCGCTGAAGAAGATGATTCAGATGGCTGGCGAGATTTCTGATGGCATGGCATACCTCAACGCAAACAAGTTTGTCCATCGAGACCTGGCCGCCAGGAACTGCATGGTGGCTGAAGACTTCACTGTCAAAATTGGAGGTGATTAATGCTTGCGCACACTCCAGAACCATTCAGCAGCCCAAATGAAGTATTTTAGTAGAAATTGGGGGCACTCGGGAAGAGCCTCATAAATCTCACTGGGACTTTGATGCGATGGTGCTGAAAAGGTCTGAACCACTACAGTATATCGTGCCCTCTCATTGATCAAATCTTCTCTCTTTTTTTTATTCAGATTTTGGAATGACGCGAGACATTTATGAGACGGATTACTATCGGAAAGGAGGCAAAGGACTCCTGCCAGTCCGCTGGATGTCACCCGAGTCTCTGAAAGACGGCGTCTTCACCACCAACTCTGATGTCTGGTATGAGAAATATGTCCATATTTGTGTACATACACACGCACACACACAGTCCTCACCTATTAATAATGTGTGTGAGGGAAGAGAAGGGACCAAACCGTGAATCTAAATGACACGTCTCTGTTCACTTGACTATCTTTTAATAGAAATGAAAGCACACAAATTCCTCAGCAGCTCCCATTTACTTAACAGCCTGGTTCTATGAGGTGCAAATATTTTTATGTGTTGCTTTTTTTCTGCCACTAATGACTTAAATATACAATAACACCACCACATCACCAGGCATTGTTCAAAATCCAGCCAGTAAAAACTCGCATCCAAGACGTTGCATTTGTCAGACTTTGTGTCACTTTACTTCATTGTGTTAACTCAGCATTAACGCAGCCAAATGGAGAATTTTGACCATTGCTTTTGTGCAGTTTCCCAATTGTGTGCGTTGCATCAGCTTGGTGCCGCATTGCACTCTTAACATCCTCCAGATGTGCGCTAATAATTGGCTCACGGGTGAAAGCGCCAAACCCAATGCCCTGTCTTTGTACCGGATGAGCCGCTTTTGAAGTCCTCCGGATGAATAAACGTCACGTAAACCTCACCCTTAGGTGTCATCATTTGTTCTTTGCTCCCCCCCCCCTCTTCCTCCCTTAAAACCGTCCTTGCTTTGCTGCGGTTTTGCTTTTCAACACAGTTCGGTTGCAGCCAATTAGATACGAGTCACTGTTATAACAGGCACACTTTAAGAGCGCTGGAGCTGCGCCTCAGATCCTGGGCCAGTGTGGAAAAAGTGTCCACGGAGAGTTAATGAATAATGACTAGCAATTAGAGGGAACTGTGAGAGGGCTATTTGTGTATGAGTGCTTGTTCTGCCACACTGCTGCTCTCTTTCCTGCCGCTTGAAAAGATATAGACTCGTTTGCATGTTATGAAGAGCACATGGCCAAGAAAAATGCAGCACCGAAATAAAAATAGTAGTCGTTATGGTAAATGGGTGCTACGGTGGGAGTTGTATTTATATAGAACTCGCATACGAGAAACCTTGTTTTTCCAGGTAAAGGACCTAGAAAGGGCTCAGAGAGCCACCCCAGTACCCTGCTAAACTTTTGCCTTGATGGCTAGCGTAGACTTTAGTGGATTTTTCTTGCAATTGAGACCTGCGCTCTACCTCGTACTCAACTGGCCTTGTTTTCATGCCATCAAAGTGGATCAGGTTATGTAAGTGAAGAACAGTTGCTGCAAGATTTACCAGCCCTGCTGTTAGAAGCTGGAGGGTCTGTGTACATGCATGTCTGAATGCTATGTCTAATTATGTTTCTCTCTGTATCTCTCTCTTTCTCTCTCTCTCTCTCTCTCTACAATCTTTAGGTCATTCGGGGTGGTGCTGTGGGAAATAGCTACCCTTGCCGAGCAGCCCTACCAGGGCATGTCCAATGAGCAGGTACTGCGCTTCGTCATGGAGGGAGGCCTGCTGGACAAACCAGATAACTGTCCAGATATGCTGTGAGTCTTTCTCTAAGTCCATCAAGCACTCACTTTACTGCAACAGACAAAAGCATAACCACTTCAGACTCATATATTTATAGCCATAAACTAATTATTTCTGGGTAAATATTAAGAGGTGACTGCCAATCATTCACATTAGTTTATGCGGTGGAATTTTATCTAACTGCACGTTGCAAATTTTAGTTGAATGACCCTTCCCTAATTTTTCGTGCCTTTTTATTTATTGATTTATTTATTTATTACAATTGCTTCCTCAGCCAGAGGAACTTTAATGTGCACTGTACTGTAGGTTAACTGACACAAAAATAATGATCAGTGATTTTTCCCCAAAAAAGATCAAACTGTGCATAGTGACAGCATAAAGGCACAGATTAATGAATAATTAATGAACGAATACTTGGGATCGGTTAGACTTTAACCGGCCCACTGATTTCACATCACAAAAGATTTCATTTACAGCACAGGAAGTCTTTTTTTTTTTCCCCATTACCATATAATTTAATTCATGATCAGTTAAAAACATCAGATAAATCAGATTTTTTTGCTGTGGTACAGGAGCAAAGGAATACATTTAAACTATAATATGTATACTAGGTCTTGGTATTTTGTGTTTGGTTTTTAGCCTACAGTATTCAGCCTGAGCCACAGCTATGCATGTGGGTGCTCAGTATCTAACAGCAAACAAAAGTCAGCCTTTCTTACACTTTTGGCCATATGAGCGTATGAGGAGGAAACATAGCAGCATCTTAGGCCATAAAGTCAGCTCTGGTATGTACTCCAGGCTCTGCTCGTGGTCTGTTTATGGTTGCAGTCACGAGAATGCAGCTGTAACGTAAGCAAGTGTGTATGTACGGGAAAATCTGAGGATTGACGTCACGGCTTAAAAGGAGCTGCCTGAGTTCACAGTGTTGGGAAGCCCCTTGTGCCGAGTAAGATGAAGCCCGTAGAAGGGATGCCATGCCTCATGGGTGAGAATGCCAGCCATTTCTCCAGCCAGATTAGGATGACCTGCCCACTCCAGATGGGCTTCACATAGCTAGACAATTAGCACCACTCAATATGAACATCTACCCCTCTGTGTGTGTGTGTGTGTGTGTTTCAGTGCGCATTTCTCCTTTTGTAGGCTGATGTCAGCAACCTGGCATGTGGTCTTTCTCTTCACTCACATACTCCCCTCACTCTCTTCTCTCCTTGTCCTCTCTAATGCCGGCATCACTTTACAGAGCGTGGCCGCTGTTGTTCACATGCAAAGCTTTGGTTTCCATGGCAGCCCATCCAAGGAGTCCTGTTTCTATTAGCATGTGTGCAGAAAGAACTGAACATGCATTAACACCACCATTAAACGCTATGTTGCCAGACGCAGTCCGAGTAACATCCCCCAAACTTTCTAATGTCTCTCCAGTGTGTTGGTGAAACCGCTTCTAAATTCCCTCATAGCCCACGTTTCCATTGTGTACAAATGCCTGCACAAAAGATTTCAAATATGTGACCGCATATTGACTGACTTGATTAAACTTTATTTTCACAGAAAACAGAGAAGCACATATTAAAAAAAAAAAAAGGGCCTAAATACTGCTATTACAATCATGCTTGAATTCTGTATGAGCCATACTGACTTATTACAGTAAGAGTTAAGCGTTGTCTTCCCTCTCTGCTGGACATCCGTTTATCGCCCGGTATTTTTTGATTTGACATCAACCCATTGAGAAAGGTGTGTTCCAGACAAAGGGCAGACAGGACTAAAAACCCAGGAGGGCAAGCCTGACTTCGGTGACTGCTGTCATCAATCGGCTATGCCCAGTTTAAACCGATGGTATAATTAACTTTTTCAGGAACGCTCAATGGAGATCTTAAAAAAGCAGCCTCCCCATTATGGTGCGCTGCTTGACTTGAGGCGCGTGCCCTGATATGTCTCAGTGAGGCTGTAGAAGCCTGTTACTCCACAGCTGAGCCATAGGCGTTTATTTCAGTGGGCTGGACAGATATTCTTAGCTTGTTTGTGTAAGATGTGAGTGCTGCTGCACCACATCAAGCTGTAATGACCCTGTTTTTTAGAAGGCTGTCAGCTTATCATGATTGGCTCTATGGACTCAGCAGTTTGGGAGGGCATGTGGGTCATAACAGCACATGTACATAGCCTTTCCTGTGTGTCCTCAAAACCTTCTGGAGTCACTTTACTGAGATCCATGGAGGGCTGGTGAACACTGACACCTGTTGGTCAAGCGGCACTCGTTCAACTCTAATTTCAATGATCATATCCCATTTTATGGGAATAATTGTTAAGAACTGAGCAATACTTTCAAGGCTTGTATGTTTGGCGTAGTTTATTTAATTAAAACTCTGGTTCTTTTTTTTTTCTAATTCATAATTTATTTTACAGGGATGTCGTTTTCCTTTAACCTTTATATTGCACTACTATTTGGAAATTAAAAATTTCAATCCTAGCGTGTTACTGGAGGATATATGTTGTCTATATAAGTTTTTCATTTTTGTGTTGCAAAGGTCAGTGAAGTTACTGTGTATTACCATATAGGGTTTCTCGACGGTCTAGGTTAAAAAAATTTCCAAAAATAAAAAGTATATAAGAAATAACACTTAAAGAAACATTTATTTAGGAACAAAATTCAAATCCATGTGGGTCCTACGAGGCCATTTTGGATGTCTGTTGAAGTTACCAAATGTGGTTTCTTGCCCTATAAAGGGTTAATATTGTTTAGATTGCAGATATCTGAGATTGAAGAAGTGTGAGTCATTTAGCAATTATTAGAAATGGTGCAGTTACTGAGGGAAGAAAAAGTCAACTTCTGGAACATAAATTGCAACATAGTGAACAGGACAGGCGTGTTATAAGATTATACGTTTTGAGTGTGCATGTTAATATCTGTAGAATCTACTCACTGTTTGTGTGTTTTTGTGTGTGTGTGTGTGTGTGACAGCTTCGAGCTGATGCGCATGTGCTGGCAGTACAACCCCAAGATGCGGCCCTCCTTCCTGGAGATCATCAGCAGCATCAAGGAGGAGCTGGAGCCGTCCTTCCACGACGTCAGCTTCTTCTACAGCGACGAGAACAAACCACCTGACACTGAGGAGCTCGACGTGGAGGTGGAGAACATGGAGAACATCCCGCTGGACCCCGCCTCCACCCTGACTCCACCTTCCTCTCAGGGGCTTACAGAGACTGCTACTCTGCCCTCCGCCCCTATGACCTGCACCTCGGTCCCGACGCCTTCCACCTCGCCCTCTTCCTCTACAGCATCCCCAGCCTTGGACTCACACTTCGACAACACACAGCCGTACGCACACATGAATGGCGGCCGCAAAAACGAGCGAGCGCTTCCGCTTCCACAGTCGTCGGCCTGCTGAATTGCCCCCCACATGCACACGGTATCCTGTTATTTCCCTCACCCATGTTTGTGGTCACGTACTTTTTTTTTTTCTTCTTCTTCTTCTTCTTCTTCTTCTCAGTCGGAGAGACAAACTCAAGGAGCAAGGATAGACTCGATACCCAGATAGACAATGATAGACAATGTCCTACTGTAAATCAGTACATTGCTTACTTATTTTTTAATGATGGTTATTATTATTTGGTGTTGTTTTTGTTTTGTTTTTTCATCCCAGTGGAAGATTTTTGTGTGGGACACAGAAAGGCTGCGTAATGCTCTGGCAATATTTAAAATGACTCGCGTAACCATCACACTGGGGAGCTGCAGCAGAAACTTCTTTTGTATCATATTTTGTTGCTTTTTAATTTCCTAGAGGAAGTTCAAAGAGATATAAGCATATTCTCGGCCAGAGAATTGTATTTAAAAAGAAATGTTGCGTATCAGCCAACAAGCCCAACTTCTGAGCACTTTTTAAAGGGCTTGTGTGTGTTTGTGTGTGTGTACATGTGTGTGTGTGTGTGTGTGTGTGTGTGCGCGTGTGCATATGCCTAGAGGTGTATGTGAGTTTTTGCAGTATGAAAACGCACATATTCCTCTCTGCCATGCCACACATCTCTCCCTCACCTGCTCTCTTTTTGGTCACATTTCTCTTTCAAGGTAGAGTAGTGAGCATCTCTGCTTAGGATCTCTTGTTCTCATGTCAGAACTGTTGCCTGGTTGGTCATGATGTCCTCTGCTCCATCTTTTTTCAGTAAAAAAAAGAGAGCTGGGGCTTTTTGAAACTGCCAAATGTTTTGCCAAATCAATACTTCTTTTTTCATATTTATTAATCAGCGTGTTTATGTTCCCTCCTTTTCTTACTTCCCACATTTTGGTTGGACAAGAAAGTATTGCAGTCAAGAAACTACAGCTTTTACACTGGCCTCATGCTTCTTTTTCTCTCTCTCTCACTCTCTCTCTCTCTCTTGTTAAAGCAGTTGCTCTGCTCTCCCCTCTGGCAAAGCGCTGATTGCCCAACTGTGACATGACCATGTCCACTCCAGCATCCAAGAGATGCATAGCCTCAAAGTGTTCTTTCAAATGACATAAAACCAGTCTGACAGTAAACAACCACGACGTACGTGCTCCAAGTGCTGAGCCAGATAAGAGGCATACAAGATTGTCTCGAATAACAGTTTGGGCTTAGAGGAGCACCAGTTTTGGCGCTTGTTTGCAAAGACTCTGAGGCATTGTATACAGCAGGTATTTTGTTCGACCAGTTCTCCGTCTCTACACAAACCCGCCAATTCTATGAAGGTCTTACAGTTGTATGTTAGACCACCAGCTCATTTACACACATCATTGGTTTGTCACTTTTGATAACTTTTTTACGGCTCTGATGTTCTTTGTCTGTACAGAAAGAAGCTGCTATTTTATCCTTTTTTTTTTCTTCAAGGATGTTATATATATAACTATATAAATATATATAAAGAAATCCTTCAGGTTTAATATTTTATGATCTCCACTACAGTCCATTTTCTTATGCTTTATACTCTTCTAGCAAAAATGAAAGAAAAAAAAAAAAGAACAAAAAAAAAAGGAAGAAAAAAAGTATATTTAATAAACAGATTTTTTTCCCCCTTCCGCTGAGAGGTTGTCTAGATTGCCACATACAATCCATTGCCTTCTGTTTTTAATGTATTATTATTATTATAATAACTGTGTTTGTGTAGGTTTTTAAAAATGCCCTTGATCTGTGTGAGTAGTTTTGGCACCCTTGTACCAGTTGTTTAGAACTGCACCAAGTCCTGCCCCTTAGGTGCGACTGAATCTCAGGTCAGAGTTAAGATTTTGCTCTCTCCACACATCCTCGTCCCAGCTCCTCCTTCTAACCTGTTGCTTTGTCTTCGATGTAATGGCACTCTCTCTTGCTGCTCTGCCTCCTATACGAGTGATGTAAAGTCATTTTTCTGCCTCCCCCAGTGCTTCATTCTTAAGTCAAGTCAAGGCTCAACTTACTTAATTTTGTTGTGTGTGTGTGTGTGTGTGTGTGTGTCTTTTTTTTTTAGTATCACTATCACCCCATCTGTATAATTAGCATCTGACAGGGCTACTTGGGTCATCTTAGGTTGCCTTACAAACCCAACCGCTCGTCTGCGCTCTGAAACAACGTGCTGCTGTAGGCTGCGTTCTCCAGCACGTCTCAGCACAGTCACGCGCGCTCAACGGGCACAGGCTTCTCTGATGAAACATCTGGAAACCAAATACAGACAGGGTTGGATTGAACTCCAGCACACTGGTCTTGTCATTTCAGTAAGAGTGAAAAGGGTTTGAGGTTTTTTTTTTTTTTTTTCTTGAAGGATTTCTCTTTCTATTTTGAGAAGTGTCGCCCATGTATAATTTGTCCCTTTATAGAAGGCTGTTCTCCTCTCCTGTAGGGTTATTTATTCTATTCTTCTTATTATTATTCTTATCTTTTTTTTTTGTGATGTAAGTTTAAATCACTGTATAAATGGCCCAATGTATATGAGTTTTTATTTGTATTTTCCATGATGTCATGACTGGGGGACTTTTTTTTTTTTTTTTTTTTTCCATTTCCTTGAAGCATTTATCTACCTCACTCTTTTTTCTTTTCTTTTTTTTTTTTAAAATTATATATGTATGTGCGTAAAAAGAAAAAAAATCTCACTATTTTCTCATATGTCTGTAGAAGACAAACCTCAGTCTCCAGACAAAAAAAAAAAAAACAACCTCATCAGCATCACAAACCACATGCTCTCAGAGAGGACTGGAGAGAGGAGGGCCGTGCAGCTTACTGCGACTATGACAGCCATCCCACATCATAAATGGCCACGTTATCTAATCGTCCTTTCTCCTAAAAAAAATCCCGAAACAAAACAATTATATATATATTATAGAGGTATAATTGTAGGTATTGAACCGATCGTGGGCTTGAAAAAAATATCGAAATCAATGCCTTTGCGTATTTCCGAACATTTTTGGTGCCCTGATGAAAATGTTTTTACGTGTGAGTGTAAATGGCTCATGTGTTTATATCAGAAGTATAAATAGGACAGGGCTTATAATATGTGGGACAGAGCCGCATAGCTTTAGCCATCCTCTCTCCACTCAATAACATGATTTCCGCAACCAGGAATCCTCAGATCATGCAGCTGGCTTTGAGGGTTTGGCGTTCATGGTTTTATTCAAGTACTGCTGTGATTGATTTCCTGCCTAAACACAAACTGTCGAATTTCCAAAGCAAGTACAATTAAATGGGGGGAAAAAAACATTATGTATATATAAATCTTAAGCCAGCAAAACCACTACTTTGCATTGACTTTATTTATTTGGCCAACCTTGTAATTCGTGATCCAGGAATGAAACAGTCGCAATTTGTAACTCTTGTGCTATAAACATCATCTTATTCTGTTTAACTGTCCAAGCTTTTGCACCAACAGAGAGCAAGTACTATAGTGCCATTCGTCCCTAGCGTAACTCTTAACATCTTGCAGCGGACTTACTCATGAGTTCAGTCTGCATTCCTCATTAAAAAAAACAAAAAAAACCTGAATTTGGCTCTTTCAGACTGGCTGTATTAGCACTGATCTGACCTGCCTCACTTTCAGCTGTAAAAAATACCACTGCGTCATTCCTTCACTTTTCTAACACTTAACACCTACAGACCAGCCAAATATTTAACCAGCTTCCATTGCAAACGTGTTTAACGTTATCACTTTCAAGATGTGCATTACACGTTCTGCTTGTAAGAAACTCAATCTCAAATCAATATTCTCTTAAAAAAGCACCACAGAATGTGCATTTGGGAAATTGGTTATTGGAAAATTTGGCCTTCTGAAGACTCAAAGTTTCTGCATGCTGTGATGATTTGGTTTAAAACTTTCTTTCTTCTGTTTGCACCAGACATTTCTCGTAGTCGTCAACCCCATCTCCTTTCCCAGAGATAAAGAAAGGCGGAGGTTTCTCAGCCATCGTGTCTCTGTTCTGAAATGCTGCTCCCAATTTTGCTGCTCCTCCGTCTGTTTTAAGGCCTCTCCATTTCGACTGGCCATCCGGAGCTTTGGACAGGTGCTCGGTCTCTCGGCAGAACGATTTCTGCAAACATGCTTTTACTAAAATGAACAAGGCGCTAGAAAATCAGAGTATGTTTCACACTTGGCAAAGGACTTCGAAGCACACAAAAAAACTTTTTGCGCTCCGTAATATCTCACCAACCCTGAAAGTTTCACTTCGTAGCACTTAATGTTCTTTCACTCTCTATTTGTAATAGTCTTCTGTAAAAGGAATTTCAGGGCTAAAAATGTGGCCAGTGATGGGGAGACCTGGTTGAGAGATCAGATTGCTGGAAAAATATGATATGGGGGGGGGGGGGATTCAATAGCGTTCTGCGTGGGACAAGACATAATCCAAATCACCGTTCTTTGAAAGGCCTTGTACTTGTATTGTTGCATATGTATATGGATGGGAGTGTATCACATGTAGATGTAGTGATGTAGATTTTGATGTCTTTATATTGAGGAAAAAAAATGACTATAGATCAGTGATATTTATTTGTTTGATTTTTTTTTTCTGTAATGAAATGGACAAAAGGGTTGGCTTGTTCCAAAGTGAATGTCAGTTTTTGTTGAATGCTGCCAAGGTCCCTAGTTAACTGTAGGTTACAAATCTACTACAGAAACACAGACACAAATAGGACAGTGATGTCCAGTAGATTACGGGTAGTCATGAGAGAGATTTAACATGACTAGAATTGTTTTTTTTTTGTTTGTTTTTTGTTTTTTTTTTAAGAGAAACGTTTACAGTAGATATAGCGCTTCTTGCAATGACCGTTCTTTGCAAACCTGAAGATTGATTGACTGAAAGAGTTTGGTTTGTTTTGATTATTATTTTTTTTTTTTCCAAGTATCATTCATTTTTTTTTTTTTTTTTTTTTGTTGGATTTCCTCAGAATACAAAACCTCAGGTTTAGAGAAGATGCATAGGTGCATTTGAATTGCAATAATGAGCTTGAGGTTTTATATACATCACTTTCCAGGCACTGTTATTTTGCTTGGCATTCCGGATTAAAAATAAAATAAAATGTAAAGGGGCCTTGTTCTACTGTACTGAGATATTTTCAATCAATAATGCTTTGAATTTTTCTTTTTTCGCAAAGAACTCTTATCTCTGTCGTTGAACTGATTGGTGGAAACTGATTTGGTGAAACAGCTTGGCTGGTACTCTTCTCGTAAATTATGTATCTGAGGCCTCCTCGCTTTATTTTTATTTTCTCCTCACTTCTAGTTCAGATGGTATACTTTTTACATGACATTGGCTTAATGTGTATCTGACGAATTTTCATGTATTTTCTTTTTTTTTTCTTAAATTTTGAATTAAAAAAGTAAATGGGACAGAATGCCAGTGCGGAGTTTTATTTTTTTTTTTTTCCTTCTTTATTAATACATTTAAGTGTTTTTAAACTATA
Organism: Synodontis membranacea; assembly: GCA_025674565.1. Classification (NCBI taxonomy): domain Eukaryota; kingdom Metazoa; phylum Chordata; class Actinopteri; order Siluriformes; family Mochokidae; genus Synodontis; species Synodontis membranacea. Next base: position 23,246,316 of record JAOVYU010000042.1, read on the forward strand.
CTGTTTAAGCACTATTTAATTCTTTGAGTGTCGTTAGCTGCGTCCTCATTCTTATGCTGCGGGTCAGATCCTTTGTGTGTCCAGCTGGCATATCATGACCTGGATAATGGTCTGGAGCTGAGGTACAAGTCTTTCGGGGCTTGCCAGACTGCCACAGGCAGGCACGTGGACGAGTGCCGCTCTCCTCTGCCCATAATGGAGGGAGACGTAGTATACAAAATCACACAGGTACCTGCAGACGGAGGAAACACGCATTTGCACTTCAACTCTTGTTGTATTAACAGATCATTTTAGCACTGTTGCACGGAAATGACGAGAAGAAGTTACAATGGTAGAGTTTGTAAGCACTCCATACTGAAAACACAAACCTCCCAGCATCCCTAGAGTAGATCACATCCGGTCCAAGTCCTTTCAAGCTCTTGGCAATTGACCTCATGTCTATAATCGAGTCCAACCGTTCTGCTCCTCCTTGAATACAACAGTTATCAGCTGGACAGATTCCACACACGTCTCTGTCCTTATAGCCACTGTTCTTGCCTGTCTGTTCCAGAATAATGCAGTTGGTTCCCGAGGCAATTCCCACATGGATAGCAACCTGATCACCAGACAGACTGGATATGGTCAGGAACAGATACTTGTTTCAATTTGTCTACACTGTTCCTACACTGAAGAAATCTTTTTAAATGCAAATACCTTCACATTTCTGTAGCATTTCCTATTACATGATTACAAAGAATATGAAATCTGCTTTAGACTTTTTTTTTTCCCACTAATTTAAGCTTTTAATAATTTAGGGGTTTTTTTTGGCAGATAATTATATTAATTTAAAGCATTTTAAAACCTTAAGAAAGTGAAAAGGAAAAGATATAAAAAGAGATATAATCTTATATTTGGTTTATGGTAAACTTATAATAGGAAATATTAGATCAATATAATACTACATTCAAGGTAGTCTCAGTTGCCAAGACAACATTTAGTAAGAACAACTTCTAAGACACACCCTGGATGAGATGCCAGTCCATCACAAGGCACCATGCACATACACATTCACACATGCAGGCAATTCAGCTTAACCAATCCGCCTACCAGCAAGTTTCTGTAAACATAAGAACACAAAGGAAAGAACATGCAAACTACACAGACAGTGACCTGAGTTCACCACTGATGCTGCCCCACCAACTTCATTCATTTGATTATTCCATTAAGTCAAGCGATTCTGTGCTTTTCTTTATGTGACTATGGAGCTTTGCAATTTCAGAAAAGACATTTGTGCACTGTAGAGGGATTCAAATGAGCAAGACTGACTCATTTACTCATGTTGTAGCTTCATGTAGGAGACTAAGCATTGCAAAATATTTCCCACAACAGCCAGGGGTTGAAGCGTCTGGGGCAAATAACATTGTGTCAGAAATGTAAGTAATGTCCTTGTCAAGCGTATCAAAGCTGTCTCCTTACCTTTGGTTTCAGATTGTGCCATATTTCAGCAATAGCTTGTTGAGCTTTTGCGTAACACACAGGAATCTCTACAACGTGAATCTCAATGTTGGCTCCAAGACCCATCTTCTGTAAACCCTATGAGAAATCAACCAAATATTGTTTTTAGCCTCATTTCAACATGGAGTGTCGGCTGTTCATTGTGACCCATTATCCTTTGGGATAATTTGGGGGAATTTATATATATATATTGCAATCTAGTCGCATTTTTGCTGAAATTTCAGAATTGCAGAAATGTGAAAAGCACCATAGGTCATGAAAAAATAAAATAAAAAATATATACTATAGAGCACACATTCTCTGTAACGCTATGGACACTGTGCTGTGAATTTTTACATTTATGTATGTATGTACAGTGGGGCAAAAAAGAATTTAGTCAGCCACCAATTGTGCAAGTTCTCCCACTTAAAAAGATGAGAGAGGCCTGTCATTTTCATCATAGGTATACCTCAACAATGAGAGACAAAATGAGAAAAAAAAATCCAGAAAATCACGTTGATTTTTAAAGAATTTATTTGCAAATTATGGTGGAAAATAAGTATTTGGTCAATAATAAAAGTTCATCTCAATACCTTGTTATATACCCTTTGTTGGCAATGACAGAGGTCAAACGTTTTCTGTAAGTCTTCACAAGGTTTTCACACGCTGTTGCTGGTATTTTGGCCCATTCCTCCATGCAGATCTCCTCTAGAGCAGTGATGTTTTGGGGCTGTCGCTGGGCGACAAGGACTTTCAACTCCCTCCAAAGATTTTCTATGAGGTTCAAGGTTGCTTTTATTGTCATTTCAACAATATACATGGTACAGTACATAGTGAAATGAAATAACGTACCCCA
>JAOVYU010000042.1:23248783-23266955 GCA_025674565.1 Synodontis membranacea
TCTCTCATCTTTTTAAGTGGGAGAACTTGCACAATTGGTGGCTGACTAAATACTTTTTTGCCCCACTGTATGTATGTATGTATGTATGTATGTATTTATTTACTTACTTACTTATTTATTTTAGATTACACAATTTTGCAAAAGCACTTAAGCGTCCAGATCAACAATATGCAATGATCAGCCAAAATTAAAAAAAAAAAAAAAAAAAAGATTTTTTTCCAGATGGGTATAAGACTCCCTGTCATACCCATCCTATAATAACTGAAAAAGCTATTTCTGCATTGTTTATTTAAGTTACTCAAGGTTAAGAAAAATCACGTCTGGGTACAATAGACCTTTTTTCCCAAGATCATCATCATCATCATCATCATCAACTCCACAATAATCTGCTACCATCATCATAATCATACCAACATAAAACTGATAAACAACCTTAACTGCTTCCCAACTTGGATTCACCAAGTATTGTCGGAATGGACCAAACCCTGAAAACAAAAAAACAAAAAAAAAACAAAAACAAATTCGTATTAAAATAACAAGGATGAAGTTAAGGTGAATGTAAAATGACCACAACATGGGCAAAGTTTCACAAACAGTTGTTTAACAAGCTGATCCTTTTCACACACCTGTAAGCACAATCAGCTCTGGTTTATAAGAGTCCATCTTTGAGAGGAATACAAAAGCTTAATAGCTTACTAATTATTTACGATTTGAAAACGAACTCACACGGAAATTGAAATTGCATTTGAACTTCTGTTCGTTACGACGACTGAATCCATGTCTAATGTCTATGTCTGTCGATGTTCACATGACTCGGTTCCTCGGAGTCGATTCGTGAACAGCTGGTTCTTTCTAGAGGATTCATTTGCGAACGAACACGATTTCTGCCTCCCATCCTGAAAGCTGTCCTGCAGACTCAAAAATTTTTTTTTGCTCTGGCTTCTATAACATAAATGGTCGTTTTTGTATAATGTTTAACAATATGATGCTCCCATTTAGACACTGTATTTAGTCTATGAACCGGTGAACTTGAGGTAATATCCCGGGCATCACTCAGTACTCCTAGTGGTGAATCAAAGGAATCAAAACTCCTAGCTCGGATCACTTAAGTGTGCCGTTCACAAGAATCGAATCTCTAAAGTGACTCGCTGCATGCAGTAACTCTTGCACAACTGATTTCAAGAGCAGTCCTGCACTGTCCATCTTTGTCCACACGGGGGAGCCAGATCCCATCACCGGGCTCCTGAAAGTGTTTTCCTCGCGTCTTGTCTCTGAGGAGTGGATCATTAGCGCGCGCCTCCTTTCAGCACCTGAAAAGTCTGCTTTAACCCCGGAGCCGCACAGCCCGTCCTGCACACTTACCGATGATACCGAAGGCATAGCTTCCTTCTTAACTTTTTCTTTTTTTTCTAAATCACTCTTTTTTTTTCTTTTTTTTTTCACAAACTTATTAACAACATGTTTCGGTTCAAGACGTCGTTCGAGGGCGAAAAGCTTCAGCTGCAGGAACTGAATCAGAGGCTCGGGCAATACCTGTCCAGAGCCAAAGTGTTAGAGCAAGAAAACGCTCGCCTTATAGCGGAAATCAACTCGCTCAGGCATAACAGGGCCACAGAATGGGAGAACACGAGCTGGTCCGAGCTGAGAGAGATGAGAACGCTGGTGGAACAGATGTCTTTGGAAAAGGACAGAGCCGAGCTGGAGCGAGAGAAGCTGCGCAGAGAAGTGCGTCTGATCCAGGCCATGCGCGCCGACGAGTCCACGCTGAGTAAAGCTCTCGATCTGGAGCTGAAGGGTTGTGAGAAGCAGCTCCGTCAGGCCCTTCAGACTAACCGAGCGCTGGAGGAGCGCCTGCTGCAGCTGCAGGACGAATGCGCGCTCCTGCAGGATGCTCACACGAGCGAGCTCGCGCACCTCAGGAAGCAGGTTCGAACCCGGAGCTTACCTGTAGTCACTCGGACCGAGCACGGGCCACCGGCGTTTACCTCGGCAGAAGTCCAGGAGTATGTCCTTAGCCTGTCTGAAAGCTGGATAGAGACAATAGAAACGTATCGGCGGCAGGTGGAGGACATGGAGGAATCCATCAAGGCAGATCAGGCGAGGCTCGAAGATATTGGCAGAGAGAAAGTGGAGTACGCTTCAGAGCTGAACAAGCTGCGGGTGGAAATGGAGAAACACAGGCAGGTGCAGCTGGAGCTCGAGCAGCATCTCATAGACATGCAAGAGAAGTTTAAAGAAGATGTCAGTCAATATCAGGTGTGTGAACAAATTATTATTATTATTATTATACATTTATTTATTTTTTATGACTATTATTATTATTATTATTATTATTATTATTATTATGCATTTATTTATTTATTATTGTTATTATTGTTATTATTATTATTCTTAAGAGCAGCAGCATGTTAGTCCCTTTCTGGGAATAATATGACCGCGCCCACTCAGTGGAGAACCAACCACGCCCTTTAAAAAAATAAATCACCGTAGGCTAACACAAGCAGCTGGCTTAAGAACTGTCACAACTGAGAATAATTCACAGTTAAGCGTTCCTAGTGCAGTGATTAAACAATACCTATCCCCTCTGAGTTGTTCCGAAATCAAAATATAGTAAACTATAATCTCCCAAATGCATTTGAAAGAACTTTAGGCCATGCCAATCTTTATTATCAGACCTAAATGTCTCGTCTTTAAGTTCGCTGTCACTGGACACTGTCTGAGTCGCTTACTGTACCTTCTGTTCCTAAACAGGATAAGTCGTACTCGCTGTTCACCTGAGCGACACAACACTGCTGCTCTGTGTTCCCTTATCAGACAAGGTTCCAAGTACAGTAGACCCTTTATCCACTGAAGTATCTAAGCCTTAAAGAACCCTTGAAGAACTATTTTTCTGAATGTGCGGGTATTAATTGGATACGCCAAATTATTTTTATTTGCCTTCTTAAAAAAATGTCAGCCATTCAAATTTTACTAGAGGATGTTGGGGGGGGTGGGTATGGTCCTTTAAGGGTAGCTTAAAAAAAAAAAGGTTCTACGTGGAACCCTGTTGGGTAGTACAGAGCATATAAGGGACAGTTGAAGAACCCTAAAGAGTGTACTTGTCACTGTAAGTTAAGTATAGTGGTGTAGATCCAGACTGCTTTGACAACCCGTACACAGGAGAGGATTTAAAGGTTACTATGGCATCTTGTGGGCCTGATGTGCCTGAGTAATCATTTAGTGACCTACTTTTAGGCAAGTGGCTCTGAGCCAATTACCAGGCATCAGGCTTTAAATGGAGCAAATGACAGCGTAATAGAGTAAGGTGTTGCAAGAGATCCTCAACAGGTGCATCAGCACAACTGGAAATACATGAAATACCTTTTAGCATTGTTCTGATAGCCCGCAATCATCCATTTGAAGAATACTACGTTATGTTATATTAGAAAAGCACACCAATACCAGTGCATTCACTAATCACTTCAGGTTTCATCTTCATCCTTGTAGCGTGAGGCAAGGATGCTCCTGGAGGTCGTACCTGACCCTGTTGTTTGGCAGGAGCAAAGCTAGGCTAGAATAACAAACTCTAAAAGTCCTCTTCTACAGATAATCGTTGAAGAACTGGAGCAAGAGCGTATGGTTCTGGCTGACACCATTTCGGCAAAGCTGAAGGATCACCATGAGCTCCTACAGGTCAAAATGGGGCTTGGCATGGAAGTGGCTGCATACAGGTAGAACTTCTTTAAAGATTACAGTACATAGTAATGTATGCTCTTAGAAAAAAACAGGTTACAGCTAGCAACCTGTAGAGCAAGGCATCTAGTCTTTTCCAGATAGGGCCGGTGTAGGTGCAGGTTTTCATTCCAACCAAGCAGAAGCCACACCTTGTTTGACAGACTATCAAGTGTGTTTTAATAGACTATCAAGGGTGGCTCCTGATTGACTGGAATGAAAATCTGCACCCACTCTGGCCCTTTGCAGATAGGATTGGACACCCCTGCTCTAGGGAATTATCTTAGAGGTTCTGTATAAAACCATTCAACAAGTGGCTTCCCTTTCAGAGAATCGAAAGCTATAAACCGTTCGATATCCTCAAAACATCCATCTAAATTATTAACTCGTTTTCTCTACGTAATGTACCAGATGCACCAAGAAGAGAAGCTTTGGTCTGAAATGTGTGATTATTTATTGAGGTATAGGTCCATTAAGGCAATCTGGTAAAAATGTTAGCGATCTTGATCGATATTTGCAGTTTCAGACATTGTCTATATTGTTCTAAGACAAAAATATTGTGAAATTATGGACTGTGATTTCTAATCGGTGAAAAAACAAAAACAGCAAAAAGCACACATGGGCATTTGGGTTCAGAGCCCCATGTTGAAGAGCTTTGCTTTATGGGTATTCTCCTGCATGTTGAAAGCAAACAGGCTCTGTTGTTTGTGAAATTATGAAATGTTGTCGCATGTTGTCAACGGCCTGCTTGTTTTCATTTATCAAAGATCTGTTTTCAAGTGTTTACAGTAACTCTAACACCGTACTCAAAATGCCATGTCATATATATAACACATAGTTCTGAGATATCTTCGAGTATTGATAGCCAGAGAGACTCATCTCTGTCCAGATTTAGCTTTTGGAGTGTATTTTTAATCAGTAGAACTGCAGAGCAAATGCTGCCTGCCCTTTTTGGCAGAGCTATGGACATTCATCCCCCTCTGTGGTCAGGGGCTTTAACTCCATTGTGAAAGAATGACTAAGGGGTTGAGGCAAAATAGGATCAGAGCAAATGTATGTTTACATGTTAGTTGTAGTTCTTGCAAAGGCATATATACTTGAATAGATGCAATGCCAAGTTTAGTTGTCTGAAGTTGCTGGAGAACGTAGCAGTAGTGATTTCAAACTATGCATTATATTTTGGATATTATATAGAAAGTAACTGACTTCAAAAATTATGAAATTAAATCTGTCTACTTAAAATAAAAATATTACAACATGCAGTAAACAGTGATGAGCTAAACTAAGTCAATATTTGGTGTGATGACCCTTTGCTTTTTAAAAAGAAAAATCATAGTTCCAGGTTCTTTTTTTGGAGCAAATCCCAGGAGCCTTCATTATGGTTTTGTGTCTGAAAAGTGGTCTCTTACATCCCACATGTTGCTTTCTTTACTGACATACAAACATTTTTATGCTTGCAATTATTATTATTATTATTATTATTTTTTTTTGAAAAAGTAATGTTTGGAAATATGAATTGTTTTTGTACAGAATCAATAAGGCAGAATTCATAAAATGTAATTTATAACACTATTTGTACACAAAAAAAATAGGATGCCTAAGACTTTTGCACAATGCTGTATATATCCAGTTACAAGGATGGCATTCGGACAGGCACGTCTACTCACCTCCCAGTCATGTACACAAAGTGACTACCAGACCTTTTATAGAAGGCTCCAGTGAGTCGTTCCTCCTACCACCACTTTCCTTCTTTGCTGGTGTTTGCCAATTAAAAAAAAATAAAAACAAATTGGATCCTTTTCTTGATTTATTTTTCTTACCATCATTCTTCTAAAGCTTCCAATTTTTGTCATCCCACTTTCTTATTTCTAAAACATCTAGCCTGTATTACACTGGAATATTTATAATGCCTTCCTTGTCAGTGCAGTAGAGAATGCAAACAAGATTTTCTGTGTCTGTCACAGCTTCACGCTCTAAGCCATAATGGAAACACAGCACATTGTGGTTGTTATTTTTAGTTTGGTCATTCAGCAGATCCCGAGGGAACATCCACTGGGAATATACTGAACTGTATTTCCACAAAGTGTTACTCTAGCATTGTTAAGGTAGGTTCCAGAAAACGGACAATTAAAAAGGTATCGTGAAGAGCAAACTGTAATTTGTGAAGGACATTTTGTATCCGTGTACGTATCTTGTCTTCCTTTCAGTTTAAGATTTTGCTTGGTGATGGCAGAGCAAGGTGGTCTGCATTCTGAGGCCAGGTGAAAGATATAATCCAAATGGTTTGGTTGAATTTTTTTGCAAAGAAAATGCCTAACCCTTGATTTTATGCTTCTCAGGGCACTGCTAGAAGGTGAAGGTAAACATGCCCAAGTGAGGTCTGACCAGTATTCAAGAGAGAGAATAATAGGTACAGCGGGTTACTTTTTAATATGCTGATTCACTCTCTGTAATGTTCAGTATTTAGCATCGTTAAATGCAACACTGAGTAACACTGAAAGATAATATTTGAGTGCCAAACCATGCCTTTTCTTTTGCAGATATCAAAGTTCCAGCCCATCCTTACACTTCAAGAGGCTTTACCATGACAGCTAGTCAGCCAGAAATGAGAAGGAATTTAAAAAGTTATGATGCCTGGAATATAAAACCCATTTCCAGCATAAGAACCTCCACTGTATCCAGGCAGTTTGATTCTGACAAAACCTCCAGAATTTTGCCTATCACTGTTCCGATCCATGCCCACCAGAGTCCTGCTGCAAGAAGAGACATGGTTGCTTTCGCCAAAGCAAAACAGGCTTCAGGTTCACCAAGTGCAACCAAACTGGATGCCTCTGCTAGTATAACTAGCAAAGAAGTGAAGGAAGAACAAACGGTAATCATCAAAGGTGTGCCTAAAACCCCACCAAGGAGTTCACCGGATCATTTTCAGAAAGAAATACAAAACAGATCATTCCCCACTACCTCATCAACAGTCGAAATAAAACCAGTGAGAGTCGTGGTACCACCAATGATGAGTCTGGACACTAATGCAGAAACACCTCAGAAAGTTGTTGATAAGAAAGATGAAAGAAAAGATGAGAGGAAGGAAGTAGACCATATCAAGGGGACAGTGAAGTCAGATGCAGTACCATTTGTCCAGCATAAGGAATCCAAAGAAGAATATGAGAGAAAAGTTGTTGATAAGAAAGATGAGAGAAAAGTTGAGAAGACAGAAGTAGACCATATCAAGGGGACAGTGAAGTCGGATGTAATACCATTTATCCAGCACAAGGAATCCAGACAAGAATATGAGAAAAAAGTTGTTGATAAGAACGATGAAACAAAAGATGAGAAGACAGAAGTAGACTATATCAAGGAAACAGTGAAGTCGGATGCAATACCATTTATCCAGCACAAGGAATCCAAAGAAGAATACGACACAAAAGATGAGAAGACAGAAGTAGACCATATCAAGGAAACAGTGAAGTCGGATGCAATACCATTTTTCCAGCACAAGGAATCCAAAGAAGAATACGAGAGAGACTTGGAAGATTCTGGAAATATGGGACCAAAGGCATTTGCAGGTCAGGAAAAAGTTTTGGACACAGTGTCCATGGAAGAAATTATTGAGAAGGTCATAAAGCCTGCTGGCTTTGATACAAAGCTCAGCTCCTCTGCTGACTCAAAGATTACATACCATGTAGAGAAAACAGAGGAGGAGGATGGAAGCACCAAAACTCAGATAGTCCTGCAGACAAAAGTGGAAGAGGACCTGGATGTGTCAGACAACTCAGCTCTTGAGGAACTCCTTAGTAAAGGGGTGCATAAAGTCTCTCTGGAGGAAATTGAAGGAACCCCAACAGGAACCATGATTCAGAACCTTCTGCGTCTTGGTCTTGAAAGTGAAAGCTTAGAAAACAAGTCAATTAAGGTGGAGATAATGGAGGCACCACTGGAATCCTTTAGTAATGAAGGAGGAGATGAAATTGAAGAGACTGTAGAGGTTAAGTCCAAACCTTACTTACAACCTTCATCAATGTTCTTTCATATTGAAGAACCAGAGAATGAACCTCAGCCACCTAAACAACATGAAGAAGCTGATGAATCTGTGAAAGCCTCAGAAGATGTCAAGAGTGGATTTGTGCAGGTGCAGGAAGTGTCCAAAGATGAGAGTCTCCCATTTTATACTCAGGGCCATGAAACACAAGAATACTTTGTTTCCACCCCTGAAGACAACATGTCAGAATCAGAGGAAGGTGGAGAATTTATGTCTTATGGACATTATGGAGTAGTGGAAGATCTTTCAGACGAAAGATACTACCAAGAAGAGCGTCTGCCTACAAACACAAGGTACTCTGATGAAGAAGAAAATAACAGGGACTCACCTGAATGTGTCAAAAGAGACACCACTGGAATAACAGAGTGTATTATTGAAGAAGAGGTGCATGTTTCTCCCAGAATGCAACAGTCCATGCTAGAGATCCTGAAAGAGGAGTCATTGGACCCCAGGGAACAGCTAAAGGGAGCACTGGAGCAGCTAGAAAGCACTGTGTCTGGAGCTCTAAAAGAAGAAATTGTTTCTTTCACCAAAGCTGGTCAAAGTTCTGAGAATCTGTCTGTCAACATCCAGAAGGTGCAACAATCCCCAGACAACGGAACAATGACCATTGTGGCAGAGCTTAATATTTCCCAGAGTCTGGAGGATTCTGGACTGCTGCATGAAGCAGATGACCCGTCACAGGAACAGGTGATGGCAGCACTGCAGTCCTTCAGCTCTGACCTCCAGCAGGCGAGCAGTGCTGGGGTTGGTGGAGAGTATACCATCAGACTCTCCTCAGAGGAGGTCCAAAAAGGGGAAATGCCATTAATGAGCAGCCTTGAGGAAACTGAAGGCTTGTGCTCAGGTAGTGAAATCAGCAAGACAGAGAAAGTCATCAGACTGGGGCCTAATGAGAGATCTTTTACGTTCCAAATGGATTTTAACAAAAGTGCATCTGCGGCAGGCATAGAAGGGATGAGTTCTCAAGATCAGAAAGATATTGGAGCCAATGTGCAAGAGTCTCAACAGACCCAGAAGACTGATCCTTCATTAGAAGTCTGCCAAGAGAAAAAAATAGCTACTGTTTATCTTGAAAGCCCCCAGGAGGATTAAATGAGATCCAGATAAAACCACCTATAACTGAAATCCAGATAAAAACCACCTGTTATATAATCAGGTATAGAGAAGTGTTTGTTGTTGTCATTTTTTTTACAATACAGATAGAAAGCAGCACATATCATATTAAAAGGTTTGTTTGGTGTGCAATCAGCTTTATGAATCCTAACTCTGTGCTTTTCTTTTTTGCTGCGCAGGCCTCAAGGAATTTGTTACATTTGTTACATGTCTTGGCCTGGAATGACGATAATAAAACAACATTCAATTTAATTGATTACAAAACATCACTATCTCTTGTAACACTACACAAATTATTTTCAGACAAACTTCAATTCAGTTTGCGTCATGTTTATGAGTCTGCAATTTTTCCTTTAATTATTTTTTGCATTTTACATTTAGCAGATATTCTTTTGATCTACCGTGTATTCTTTAGCGTATATACATGTCATCTTTTACTTTGACGATGACACCGGTTTGCTGTAACACATGGTCTATAGTTACCAGAGGTGTGGACTTGAGTCACATGACTTGGACTCGAGTTAGACTCGAGTCACAATTTTGACTCGACTTGATGAAATCACAAAAGACTTGGAACTCGACTCGGGACTTGCATGTCTTGACTTGGGACTTAACTCAAGACTTGAGCGAAAAGACTTCAATTCAGTTTGCGTTATGTTTCTGAGTCTTCAATTTTTCCTTTAATTATTTTTTGCATTTTACATTTAGCAGATATTCTTTTGATCTACCGTGTATTCTTTAGCGTATATACATGTCATCTTTTACTTTGACGATGACACCGGTTTGCTGTAACACATGGTCTATAGTTACCAGAGGTGTGGACTTGAGTCACATGACTTGGACTCGAGTTAGACTCGAGTCACAATTTTGACTCGACTTGATGAAATCACAAAAGACTTAGAACTCGACTCGGGACTTGCATGTCTTGACTTGGGACTTAACTCAAGACTTGAGCGAAAAGACTTGAGACCTACTTGTGACTTGCAGAACAATGACTTGGTCACATGGACTGTGTCACAGTTAGACTCGAGTCACAATTTTGATGACTTTGGACTCGACTTGATAAAATCACAAAAGACTTGGAACTCGACTCGGGACTTGCATGTCTTGACTTGGGACTTAACTCGAGGCTTGAGTGAAAAGACTTGAGACTTACTTGTGACTTCGTCCCACCTCTGATAGTTACTAAGGTCCACAGTTTAATCTAGTGTAGATTCAAATATATTTTGCATTTACGAACAGTAAGAAAACGTAAAAACACCTTAATAAATACACAGCAGGGGTGCCTCCTTTCACCTGTGCTTATTCTGGTTCAGCATTAGTTGCCCAGACAACCACTAAACCTGTTAAATAAATGAGGAATATAATTAGGTGTCTTTGAAGGAAATAACCAAGCACTGTTGGAACCTAGTGCATTACAACAGACTTGATTGTTGCCAGAACAATCAAGTCTGTGACTACCAAAGATTCTCCAAAGACTCTCCTTCCTGTCCTTCTTAGGTCCTTTAATCCTTAAATAACATTAGCATGGCATTCACTAATCCAGCCTCCTTGTGTTTCAAAACATTAGGGCCTTTCCACTGTTCCAGACTGAGTGAAAAACAGAGAGTGGGATAGATAGAGGAAAAAGTGAAAAGCAGGCTTCCCTTAAAAAGCTACAGTGTTGTGCTAGTGGTCGCTGAGGTAGTGTCTAAGAGCATGTTTGCATAACAAGTGTATTTTGGAACACTTACTCATGCTTCACACGATGGTAATTGAGGGAGTGAGAAGAAAAAGAGAAAGTGAGTGAAGCGTCTTTGCGGTTCTCTCATAACACGAGTCCTAAAGAGTCGTGTATATGTGGGTATTAAGAAAATGTGTTGGTGAACACTGTTGTATACAACATTTAATAACTATAATTTAGCATAGTTATTTGATATTAATAAATACACAGGTCTGGTTTTCACACTAGTAGACTCTTAGAATCAGTTTCTTTCGTGTTGGCTCTGAAAACTTTTTTGCTGTGCTGTAATTTTTTTTTTTTTTGTAAACTTTTTTTTTGTCACATGGTTTGTCATACCTTATCCCGATGATGAAATTATGAATATATAACCACTGTAATCTTGGTAAACCAAAGCTTTGTTTAGCAGTAAATGTGTAATAACTCATTTAAGACATCATCATTTTGAAAATTAGCATTTCCCAGATAACAATATGCCTACATATAAAGTGATTACACTTCATTATTTATTTTCAGTGTTAATGCAATAATAATAATAATAATAATAATAATAATATTTGATTATATTGTTAATTGAGGTTTGGATTGAGTTTTGGCTTTTCTGCTTGTGTGCTTTTTCCAACTAATATAAGGTGTAAATTAGAAGTAAAACTTTTATGCAATACTTACACAAGGTGTTTTTTTGGGTTTTTTTTGGACTCCTAACACATTCTCTTCCACATTGTGTGTTAATTAATTCATTCTACGACAAAAATAAAGACAAACCTTCCTGTGTGCTTTGGAGTCAGTGTCCTAAATCTTTAGGTTTGGTCTGTATAAATCTAAGCCTATGAATCTAAGCCACACTCTTTGGCCAGTATTTTGACTCGTTTCTGAGGGAAGTTGATGGAGTACCTTTGCTGGCCAAGCCAGAATCTCTCAGGAAGAACAAAAAATACAGTGGAGGATTTCTGGCATACTATAAACATGGCTTTCTTTCATTGCCAGAAGCTTTCTGCTCCCAAAATTGAATGAAGGTGAATGAATGATTACTTTTTCTCTAAATTTAGGAATGTTAGCTTTCACTTCCAATTATGAAAACAGCCTAACCTTTGTCTTGAGCCTTTGGTCCCAGCTGTGATTCTCACAGACATTTGTGCTGCTATAAAAGGGAATGAATGTGTAAGATAATACATCATGGCAGTTCTAACATTAATGTCAAGTATCTGTGCACTACTAGGTAAGTTAGAGGAAAGACTGTCTGCTGACTCAATTTGGCACACGTATATAGCACCAGGTCCAGGGTACTTTGTTTCCACAAATAAACCTTCCCTCAGATTCACCTTGTAAAGTCCAAACAACCCTCACCACTTCCACTTGGACCATCCTTTCCTCTCAGTACTCAGCTAATAACATTTACCCTTTATCTAAGGAGCAAGGCTGAGCAAGGATATCAGGATACTTCAGACATAGCACATTTCCACAATATTTACTCAGTTGGAAGTGGAATAGAAACCATAGCAAAACATTCCATGATCACAATTACATCATGTTGCATCAAGGATATCTAAAACTCGGACAATAAACATACTGTTCAGTGTTTCCTTAATGAGCGGCGAGTTGGAAAAACCTTGGAAGCTTGGGACAAACTCTATAGAGTGTTTTCATAACTGGTGTCTCAAGGCAGGAATGACGTAATGGAGGCAATTTTTCACCAGGAAAGCAGTTGTAATGCAGTGTATCAGTGTTTCCATGAATGTGTTTATGATGGACATAGCCTATTGTAATGGACCTTGCAGGCTACTATCTTATCAGTGGACTTATTGTATCTTCTGTAACCATTTTATCCTGGGCAGGGTCACAGTGGAACTATCATGGGAATACTGGGTGTAAAATAGGAATACAAGGGATTCACCCTGGATTGGAATGACAGTCCTTCATAAGGCACCATGCATACGCATGTTCACGCCAAGGGACAATATATCTTAGTTAATCCATCTATATGCCTGGTTTTTTTTGGGGGGGAAGGGGGGGGGGGGTTGGAGCACACCAGAGAACTTAACCCACTTAACCTGAACTGGACGTACTGTAGGTCCACTAAATTATCAAGTTTATCTTCATCAATTAATTGTGATTCTCCACTTTGCTGCCGGATGTTATCCAGTTTTGTAAGCAGAGGTGTTCAGCTCTGGGCTGCAGCTGTTGTCCTGAATACAGAACTAAGAATCTGATCCATGCACAAAATTATCTAGTAGCCAATGTTTAGCAGCCTTAAGAAGAGCCCACCGCTGATACACAGCCTGAAACCTGGACCTGTCTTGCACTTGGATACATCAACAAAACAACATAGCAACAGAGGGCCTTACAGGAATGTGAAGGTCCTTTACAAGAAAGCAACCACTAAAATGCTCTTTCCAGGGCTTTCTGAGCAATAGCTATGAAAAAAGCAGCAGTTCAACAGAGAATACGCTAAAGTCATTCTTGATTTTTCAGTAGCAGTAACATTCCTATTTCAGGTTTGGTGCCAAGAATAGATGTGGAATATGTGGGCACATGAACAAAGACCCAAAGTCTGTGATGCAAATAATGACATAAGGAGCAAAATTAATCTGTAATTATATGCGTGCATCCATACAATCTTGACTATTTATTTATGAATGCCACTTATCCTAGTATGCCCTTTTAAGGCAAGTCTGCTTTTGACTGACCTTCTGAAGTCTCTGAAGTTAAACTCCCTTGGCTTCAAGTAAAATGGCATAGCAGAATGTCAGTCTGTATGACATTTTACAGCATCACCAGGCCAGGATTAGAGCACGGTCGTGAAATCACTGTGCCCTGGAGACTCAGATCAAAATAGCTGTCACCACAATCACACTGGCACAGTATATATAATCATCACTGTCATGAGCTTAGCTTACCACATATTTAACAGTTCTCCCTGGGAAAAAAAGTAAATAAGTAACATGAGCACTCGCACAGAACTATCTTCAGTGACATGACTCTATATTCTGTGTGCTCTGTAGAAAGAAAACCCCACCGACTCTTAAAGCAATGCACATACAGTATACAATGTCTTGTATAAGTACTGTACACCCCATTTTTGCACTAATGACCAAAATTACCCCAGTGATTAACTTTTGGTGGAGAACCTCCATTGTTATCTATAATAATAGATTATATGGTGCTTAGTCAGATGTTTAAGTGTGTGATTTTTTTTTTTTTTTTTTATAACCAAACCTTGATTGATACTTTTCAAGAACTTTGTTCCAGACTTGGTTTTATAACTTCTCTGTCTTGTTTAGATATTTTCTCTAAGAAACTCTGAAGCCATCCAGGAACAATTGCATTTATTTTATGGTTATTAATTATTCAATTCGATTTTTTTCCCTCCCACTTTGATATTATTGTATGATTTGGGATGATGTGAACTTCATGATTCAAGTTCAAAATAAGTCCATTTCTTTGAAAGATTGTTACACTACAAAAAGGAAAGTTCAACTGTAAAAAAAAAAAAAAACAAACAAACGTAAAAACAGCCCTTATATTAAACAAAATACTGTTATCAATATACAGTATAGTCCTGTAAAAATACAGTGAAATTTGTAATTACGGCAAAAAAAAAATCTGTAAAAACGCTGTAAATATTAATCATAGTTTAGTATTATAGTAGCCTATAGTAGTAAATAGTAATTATAATATTATAGTGGCATCTCTAAGATACCTTTAGCATCTCTAATGCTTCCCGAATTAATTTGAAATAGAAACATATCTGGCTGTTTATGATGGTGCCTCAGTCACCGTCACTCTTCACAGTTTCACAGTGTCATCAGAAATGTAAGAATCTAATAATTGGAATATTTCAGAGGTCCAGCCTAAAGAACCATGAGTCAGGAGTCCTGTGATGAGCAGTTCGGATTAGTGTCACACAGACAGCTTGGTGTGAAGGGAGGCAGGGTGATAATGTGGTTCTAAAATGACAGCATATTTCGGGGATGTGCTGCACCAGCTCTCTGAGTCACAGCTCGGCCTCCTCATGCCTCAGTGAGGGAAAGCATTATCAGTTCATAAAGCATTACTAACACATTAGATGTAGATATACTGTAATGTCAAAACATTAGCATTCATGTTGTTTGTATCTCCAGGATTATGTCTCCTCCGTTCTATATTTGGTTTTAATTAAGTGTACTCTACAGTACTGGAGAAGCTGGAAGACATGCCTGACCCGTGAATGTCACAAAAGTTTACAAATTTCTCCTACGCTGTGCTTACTAGCCAGCAGCCTCTTTCTGAGATTATATGCAGTGGCCTTCACAATTATTGGCACCCATTGTAACGATTAGTAAAGAGGGTCAGAAAAATCCACCATTTGAAAAAGCAAATCCCTTATCCAATTATTGGCATCCTTGTGTTTAATACTTTGTACCACCTCCCTTTGCCAATAAAATAGCACCGGGTTTCCTCCTGTAACATTTTATAAGGTTGGTGAATATAGAGCAGAGCATCTGAGCCCATTCCTCTTTACAGAATCTCTCCACATCATCCACGGTCCTAGGCCCTCTCTTGTACACTCTCCTCTTCCACTCACCCAACAGGTTTCAATAAGGTTCAAGTCAGGGGACTGAGATGGCCATGGCAGAAGCTTGATTCTGGGCTCAGTTAACCATTTTTGTGTTGATTCAGACGTATGCTTTGGGTCATTGTCCTGCTGAGAGGGAAGTTTTAGTTTCCTGGCAGTGGCAACCCGGTTTTGATTTAAAGTGTCCTCGGATTTCACGGAGTCCATGACATCATGTACTCCAACAAGGTGTCCAGTGTCTTTGGAGAAAAAAAGGGCCCTGCAACTTCACAGAACCTCCACTATTTTACAGTTGCTTTAGAGATTAATGAAGCAGTTAAAGGTAAAACTAAGACAAATCAATCCTTTGCATTTAAAACTGAATTACATCCAGGAGCCACCATAAATCCAGACATTATAACACTTCCACTATCCTGATCACTAACTGCACCTGTCACCTCTTCAGCCTCCTGTTCACATTTTTGGAAGAATTGACGGATTTCTTGGCTGGCTCTCTTAAATTGTCTATTATATTCAAACTAATATATACTGTACCCACAGGTTTCCATGTATATATCTTCCATATATGAGGTGAATTGTGGTCCTGATGCGCTGTTATTCGGTATACCAAAGCATCTGGGAAAATGCTGAAACAGCCTGTACCATATGAGCTTGTAAAACTGAATCTTGTTAATAAGTGATGGTGAATGTCACAACAGAGAAATCACTTCTAGAACCAAAGTTCTCCAAAGTATGTGAACACTTTACATTAAACTCTGACATAACTTGTGTTTTGATGTGAAGAATGGTTTTACTTTGTAATCATCTGTCTTTGACTTTCACTTTGACTCGTAATCATTCATTTGTGGCCAAAATAAGGAAGTTGAAAGGGTTGAACCATGCTTATTCATTGCTGGCTATTTTAAACGTGCAGTAAACTACCAAAAAATAAATAAATAAATACTTGACTCACAAGCAGAGAGATCCCTACTGTACAGAGCTATATTCATGTTGTGTTCATTTTTATGGTACCCTCCCACCATGCCTGGTAGTCCTCTGAAGCTGGCAAAGAACTACCTGTATATAGCTCTCTGACCTCTTGAATGGAAATTGCATAGAAGGAAGCTAAACACATCCTGCTGCGTGTACCTCTTCTGCGTGTACCTCTTCTTCTTCATGTTTCCATTGGAAGCAGACAATTTTACCTGGATACTGCAGATTTACAGAAAAAAATCATAAGGCCTGTCCTATACTTGCCAGGAGAGAGCTCCATTTCTAAACTGCCTTTAAAAAAAAAAAAAAAAGAAATCACTTGCAGGCTGCTGTTGGACAGGAGAGACTATGGCACCTGACACTCGTACCTGTAATGCGTCATGTTTTCATATACAGATTATCATATTTATCATAAGGCCAGGAAGAAGATGATCTAATGATATGATGCTCTAAAGCATTTTGTGTCAAACTCAAGGCCATTCATCTCATTCAAACCACATGAACTACAAAAAAAATTATAATAATAATAATAGTGGCGTAAACATTGTAAACAGTGTTGCTCTGAATTCATATTTGTGTTTAATAGACCTGTTTTCACAGTGAAATTGAAATTGAAGCATCCATGGCAAATTTACAGATTTAGCTCTTTTTGGATACAACAATGCAAGCTTGGTCCACTTGAATTTGGGAACATCCATTGCCAGTAACTTCGGCTGAAAAAACATCTCCATGGCATGATGCTGCCACCACCATACTTCACCACGGGAAACTGTTAGGCGATGAGCAATCCCAGGTTTCCTCCAGGTGTAACACATGACATTCACTAATCGTTTCATCAAGTCATAGATTCTTGTTTCTCAAGATCTGAGAGCGTTTTTTTAACTCAGAAGTAGCTTCCGTTTGGCTGCTCTACCTTAAATATGTGATTCTTTTATTGTGGCAGAAATGCATTTTCTTTACTCTACCAGATTATCCTCTTGAAGATGCACAAATATTTTGGTCCCCTTCCAGAAGTATGTGCTTTGACACTGGTATTTCAAAGGTCCATGGGTAACTACACTGACTTCATGGCTTGTTTTTACTTTGACACTCAGTGTGAACTTTCTAATTTAAATTTTAACAACATTTCAAATGGAAATGTTCCCGGGATTAATTCTGAGTATCATAGCAAAGGGTCTTAAGTAAATGTGATATTTCTTTCTCCCCAGTATGTTTAATAATTCAGCTACACAATAATATGCAACCTGAAGCCTCTGCTGAAAGGTTGCGGTAATCACAAAAGCATCTCTGAACTCAATGTGTGTGTGTGTGTGTGTGTGTGTGTGTGTCTGTCTGTGTGTCTGTGTGTCCCTGACTGTGTGTTTGTGTTTTCCACAGTGCGTCTCCATCTGTGTGGGATGCTGATAGCAGTTGATGGCTGCTTACACACCATCGCTTTCCTGCTGCTAATTTACTATTAATAATGCTAAAAGAGAAAGGATAGCTATATATTGTTAATGGTAATTTTACTAAATTCTATCAAGGACCAGAGACCACACTGGTGACTCACTCTGTCCTCTTTCACAGATCTGTGAAACAAATAAAAAAAAGACAGCATGCCAGACTGTCACTGGAAACTAATTTCCTGCTTACTATAGCCTTTGAGCCAAGTATACAGTTCAAGCTACAGGGTGTTTTTTATATTATTATTATTTCGAAAAATCTATCACAGAGTCATAGAACAAAAAAAGCAATCTGATGTAAACTCCTTGGCAAAAAGGTTTTTTCTCTTTCGGCTAACGGAGTTTGTATAATTCTAACAAGCTTTAAAGTAAAAATTTGGTATGACCAAATTCAATACAGCCTGAAGCTTTCTTCAGGAACAGTTCTCTAGGCTCCTTGAAGGACATTCCAAAGCTCCCCTTTGGACATTGGTCCATTCTGTTTTAAGATGATCCTACACTGCATTAATGTTGTGATCTGGGCTTTGGGGAGGACAATCAATGTGTCAGGTCCACGTCGGCTTTGGACTACATGTCCCATGTGTATGGACTACAAATCAAGATGGCCGACGTGCTCATGT
>JAOVYU010000042.1:23267055-23282587 GCA_025674565.1 Synodontis membranacea
GCATTACTATTTTTGAGAGTAATATGTAATATGTAATATATTACTTTTTTGAGTAACTAGCCCCAACACTGGTTGTTTATAGATGAACCTTGCCTGTTTTGTGGATTACGTCTCTTGCCTCACGTTTAGGATTTGTCTGTTTGATTGTGGATTTTAATAAAACGTTACAATTCACTTCCGCCTCCTGGGATTCTTGCGCATGCATCCTGCTCCTTGCACACTTCGTGACAGATTGCTTCGCCCAGAAACATGGATGCAGCGGAATCATCTGAGTACCAGGGAAAACCCATGTATGCCACCAGTTTGAACCTGAGCATGCCAGCCCCGTATAATGGGCTTAAGTATAGCCCTAAGGGGTTCTTGTTACAGTGCAGGATCTATCATACCTGGTGGAGCCCAAGCCTTCTGATATGAAGTGGGTGTGTACCATGATTAAATGGCTGACTGGACCAGCGCATCAGTACTCGGAATATCTGATTGACATTTAGCACCCATGCCTGGAGAACCCAAAGGACTTTGGGGAAATATTACAGGGGTATTGTACAGCCCTCCAGACAGGAGCTTCCCTTGATATTTTTTTGGGGGGGGCTGTAAGCACTGTGGAGCTAACCGGGCAGGCCGAGGGAGAGGCCTGCAGCGACGAAGGTGCTCCTGAAAATTCCAGGAAACTCCCACAGCAGGCTGAGAATGCGGCCTGCACACCAGAGCTCCCTCTCATGGTTGAGGAAGAGTCCGACAGCGATGACGACCCTTCTGAGTGGACCTATGAGGAAAGATGGGGCATGGAGGAGGAGTTCTGGCTGACCGAGGAGGATTCCAGCAGCGACGACGAGGATGCTCCTGAAATGGCTCCTGATGTTTCCGGACAGGCCAAAGAGGAAGCCTGTAACCCGAAACTCCCACAGCAGGCTGAGAATGCGGCCTGCACCCCAAAGCGCCCTCCAGTGGCCGAGGAAGAGGCCACAGCACCAGAGCGCCCTCCAGTGACAGAGGAAGAGGCCACAGCACCAGAGCGCCCTCCAGTGGCCGAGGAAGAGGCCACAGCGCCAGAGCGCCCTCCAGTGGCCGAGGAAGAGTCCACAGCACCAGAGCGCCCTCCAGTGGCCGAGGAAGAGGCCACAGTGCTAGAGCGCCCTCCAGTGGCCGAGGAAGAAGCCACAGCGCCAGAGCGTCCCCTAGTGGCTGAGAAAGAAGCCACAGTGCCAGAGCGCCTCCTAGTGGCCAAAGAAGTGGCCCCAGCTCCTGAGCCCTCTACTGTGCCAAAAGAGGAGGCTTCTGCTCAAGAATTACCAGGTGAAGACAAGACTGTCTTCATGTCCGGGTTCCAGTCCGAATCAGAGTTCCAGTCCTGGTTCCAGTCCGAATCAGAGTTCCAGTCCTGGTTCCAGTCCGAGTCAGAGTTCCAGTCCGGGTTCCAGTCCGAATCCGAGTTCCAGTCCGAGTCAGAGTTCCAGTCCAGGTTCCAGTCCAAGTCAGAATTCCAGTCCGGGTTCCAGTCCAGGTTCCAGTCCGAGTCAGAGTTTCAGTCCGGGTTTCAGTTCAATGTCATCGCTCCGCTACCGGGCTTTGAGGACTACATTGTCTCCCCGCCTCCGGGCTTTGAAGACTACATTGTTGCCCTGCCTCCGGGCTTTGAGAGCTACAGGGTCACTCCGCCTATGCACCTGGGGGATTACATCATGGCTTCAGCGCCAGCCACAGAGTCCGTTCCTGCTCCTACATCAGCCATAGAACTCACTCTCGTGTCTGTTACTAGCTCTAATACTACCAAGGTCGGTGTCCCTGGTTTATGGACTAATTTCATGTCAAGTTTCATGTCTAGTTTCATCTCTGGTTTCATGTCTGATGTCATGCCTAAATTCATGTTTGACTCTATGCCTGAGCTTATGTCTGACTTTTTGCCTGCCTTCATGTCCAACTTCATGTCTGATCCGAGATCCAAGTTCATGTCGGACTTACTGCCAGAGTTAATGCCTTATGTTATGTCTGATTTAATGCCTCATTTTATGTCTGACATCATGTCTGAATGGATGTCTGAGATCAGGTCTAAGCTAATGCCTGTGTTCATGCCTGTGTGCATGCCTGTGTTCTCACCGAGACATAATATCAGGCAGATCTTATGCCAGGCTATACCTAAACCCACGGGTCCAGGTCCCCCGGACTTTTCCATTAGTTGGCGCTCCGGTGGAAGCGCCTTTGGGGGGTCTGTCAGGTCCACGTCTGCTTTGGACTACATGTCCCATGTGTATGGACTACAAATCAAGATGGCCGACGTGCTCATGTGACCAGGCTCCTTGGACCACTGATTGGAAGCAGATGCTTCCAATTAAGAGACTCTGAGCACGGTTTAAAAGGAATGCTCACTGCGTGCTTCTTGGCGAAGCAATTAACTCAGTCACTGTGTTTCTGCCGAGCGTTTCCATGGTTATGATTCTCATGTTTTTGACCCAAGCCTGTTTCTTGACTTCTGCCTTTTGTTTTGCCCATGTATTGTTGTTTATAGATCGCCTGAACCTTGCCTGTTTTGTGGATTACGTCTCTTGCCTCACGTTTAGGATTTGTCTGTTTGATTGTGGATTTTAATAAAACGTTACAATTCACTTCTGCCTCCTGGGATTCCTGCGCATGCATCCTGCTCCTTGCACACTTTGTGACACAATGACTAATAGTGTTCCATCATTTTTATTTTTTATATTGAGCTATGCAGGAAGCCCGAAGATCTTTTCACCTAGACTACATTACAAAAATACAAGAAAGTCATGAATTTAAGGGGACTTATTATACAATATGCTATACATTTAAACCAATGAGTGGGATAAATCTAACCACTTAATTACTGCAATCATCAAGGATGTAAATTACACAAGGCTAACTGTTCAATGTTAACGCGCTCTTATGTTTTGTTTTGTTTTTTTAATAGAAACACAGTTAACAAGCACTTGTGTGGAAAGCCCTGGTGGCTTCTTTGACTCCTACATCAGAAATACCAGGCACTAGGCCTCTTTTTATGGGTGGCTAGGGAGCTGGAAATGGCCAACCAGCCCTACCTTCCTGGCTGAAAAGAAAGACCATAACACAATGTGCTACACTGTGCCAGCAAAATCTGCCGCACTCCCGAGGGATCCCCGGCAGAACGGAAGGATGTAATAAGTGGGCAGAAATCTAATTCTGCATACAGGGCAAAATATAATTAGGAAATTTGGCATGAGCTGCAAAGTTGTTTTTGAACCGTTGCGCTTAGTAATCATTACCAGAATACATGTGACGTAAAGTTCAGAAAGGCCTCAAAGAGGGGTAATGTTGCACAGCAACCAAGAAAAACACAGAAAAATATACACAGTGATAAAGGAGGAAGGGGGGGGGGATATCAATACATTCATCCTAAAAGTAACAAGATACACATGTTGTTGAGTGATCCGTTGAGCTTTATCTGGTGATCACGAAAGTGAAAGAACAATGCATTCTCTTGTAGTGCAAGTTCTTCTCTACTTCATTATGTATGGCTCTGTAGATGACATCATGGTTTTTGTAAGAAAGCAAAGCTTTCATTTCCGTTGTCAGTTAACTCTAAATCATGGCTGGGGAGAAACAGAGAGCTGCTGTTGGATACTGTAATACAGAGACTCATCCAATGCATATTTCTCACATGAGCTTTATGGAGCCCCTGTGAGGTTGCTTCATTGCTGATGGATTTTGCTGGGAATGTGTGTTTAAAAAAAACGAGTGTTACTGTAGTAGATTTTGGACAACTAATGGAAATATAACTCTTCCAACACGGTGAGACTTGGCCATTCTCTATGCCTTTCAATGTCATAAAAGTAGCAAACACATGATCAGTTCAGGCCAGTATGATTATTGTAAACAGATTACCCAAAACTATCTTTCTTTAATATCCTCATTAGCATTTATTTGCTGGTCTATATTATACATGGCCTTAATTACAATAATTTAATGAACAAACGTTCACTGACAGGTCATCATAATGATTTCTCTCCATTATTACCCTTGACTGTTGCCACAATAAGTCCACTCCTTCAGTGTTCTAATATTAGCTTCCTTGCATTGCATAATTTTCGATGTAGATAGTATATAATATGGCTTGGAAATAAAGAAAGGAGCATCAAATCAAGTGTTACTTGCCGTTATTAGCTTAGATTGTTGTCGATTAGTCTATATAGAGACCTAGTGCACAATATTTAGTGATATTATCCACTGAACTGATGTCAGATTTTCCTAGATTTGATCTGATAGTTCACTTAGCAGAACTTCTCAATACATTTTGAGTAAGAATAAAATTGTGCTCTCTCTCTCTCTCTCTCTCTCTCTCTCTCTCTCTCTGTGCCACACCCAAACTTCCAAGAATAATAATAATAAAGGCACAGAACACTCTGAAACTCACTGCCCTATAACCCAGGCACTCAAAGAGCAACTATGATGAATTGAGATTTGATGTACTTCCACTTGCACAGAACATGCTGCGTCCTTCAAATATCACAAATGTCTTGTAAATAAAAGCTGTGCGGCTGATGTCTGTTCTGATATAGCAGCACCACCTTGTGGTTAGTGAGTTTTAACAGACGAAATGGGTTTTTGGAGAGATCAAATCTTAGTAAACAACATTCCCATGGGTACCAAAAGACCCCCACATTACAGTAAAGCCATGCCATCAAAGAGCAATAAAGAGCTACAAACGAAAAACTTTCAATTGAAAACAAAATATTGTTTTGCTTAAATGGCTCACATGAACCTTTAGCTCTGAAATCATGCCAGGAACCGTCGAGACCTGGTGCTGGATACTGGATACTGTAGCTGTCATGGGAAATAAATAGAGCAGAGCATGTGGTTAACTGAGGAGTTTGCTCATGCTGGCAAGGAAACAAAGCCTCTTGTAAAGATCAAGAAATATCACAAGTAAAAAGTGACGTGTACAGTGGTGCTGGAAAGTTTGTGCACCCTTTAAAATGTTCTACGTTCAAAATATGACCTAAACTATCATAAGATCAGTCACTAATACAAATGAAACCAATAATATTATACTTGGTCATTTATTTATTGAGGGAAATCATTCAATGTTACATATCTGTGAGTGACAAAAGTGTATGAACCAATAGGTTTGCAGTTAATTTGAAGGAGAAATTAGTCATAAGCTACTCTTGCCGGAGTTCCTGCTTGCACGCAGCATGCGATATACACTCGTCATAACCATTAAATGACAATGAGAATACCTACTGTAACAACAATCTGTCTCTCTCTCTCTCTCTCTCTCTCTCTCTCTCTCTCTCTCTCTGTCGAGCTGCACATGCTACCTGAGATACCAGTGATTGTGTCCCCCTGATGTCCTCTTTCTGGTTGGAGTTATCATCACTTGACACGCTCTCGCTCCTGTTGAGGATGGTCCCGTGTGAACAGCCTCACCATTCACCTAGACGGTGATAATGATGTTGAACTGCTGCTTACATGCACATTGCTGCTACAATGGCTTAAGACTTAAATTACCACAAACAGTCTTGCACTCAAACCTCATCACTCAAATCATTAAAACAGTTGTAAACTTCAACAAAATAGACCTTATGTTTAAACTATATTGAATTATGTACTACACAATGTACTTTTTTGACCATACACACAGTTGCATAAGCACCTTATTTGTAATCGCACTATCCCGTGTCACCCAAGTTTCTTCTTCATATTGTAACGTGGGTGCTAGTTGATCGGAGGCCAACACAGATTTTCTGGGGAATCCCTAATGCAATGGCTGGGAACTACTTTACTGTACTTGCAGTTCTCACAGAAAGCATGCATTAGAATTACCACCACTACACAGAACACATAACCCCAAATCAGCTGAAAAACCCTGCCCCTTCCCTGACTCCGTCACACTGCCCCCCTCCAAGAAGTGACTGTCCTTAGGCACTTTAGCACAAGTTACAGTCTCTTAAGCGTGGCGGCAAAATGCCTAAGTGTCTGGCTTAGCAAGGCAGGATTGGGTGCACAGTTCTGGGGCGCCTCTCGTTCCCAGGTGCCCCGACCATTCTCGGCGTGTGGCTGGTAGGGTGCGAGGCGGTCCTGGTGGAGTACCACCACTCACGCTCGTCCTGCCAGCCGTACCCAGTACACCACATCTGAAAGCCTTTCTAGAATAACACATGGCCCCACCCACTGTGACATTAACTTGGGTGACAGTCCTTTTTTTCTCTCGGGGAAATACACCCACACACGCTCCCCTACTCCAAAGTCCCTGCCCCGGCAGTGAGCATCATAAGCACCCCGCTGCTTAAGCCCAGCGTCTGCGATCGCTTGCCGCGCGAGTTTGTGTGCTCTCAAGAGTCTCTCTTTCAAGCAGAAATAGTAATCCATACCAGGTCTTTTCAGTAGCTCCGGTTCCAGAGGCGGACCGAATCCACTGGGGTGCGGATCTCACGGCAGAACATTACTCTTGCACAGTGGTGTGGTAGGACCAGAGGACTAGCGGTAGATGATCGTCCCAGTCGTGTTGTTGGCTGCTGGTGAGTACGGCGAGCTGGGTCGTCAATGTCTGATTAAATCTCTCCACTAGTCCATCGCTCTGGGGGTGAAGAGGTGTGGTGCATGTCTTTTGAATGCCCAGGCGCTCAAAGATGGCGGCGAACACTTCCGCCTCGAAGCTCACTGTGTAGTTCTTCCGGGATGCCAAAAGAGCTGAACATCTCCTCTACCAAGACTCTGACGCTGTTGTTGATGCACTCTGATCGGGCAACGCATACGCCTCTGGCCCCTTCGTGAAGTAATCCATAGCGACCAGGGTGTAGCGGTTCCCACGGTCAGAGAGAGGAAATGGCCCCAGTATGTCCACTCCCATGTGCTCCATAGATAATAGCGTGCTTTGGGTCGGATAATCCAACACTGGGGCTGTCACTAACAAAGCCCTTAGCTGTGCGAATGCGTGTGCTGCATTAGCGCCCCAGCTAAAAGTTTGATTTTTCTTTGTCAAACCAGGCAACGGGCTAGTGATGGTAGCAAAGTCTTTTGCGAACCGCCGATAATAAGAGGCTAGTCCCAGAAAGCTCCGAAGTTGCTGTACGCTCGTCGGCGTAGGCCAGTTTCTCACCGCCGTTACCTCAGCTGGGTCAGTAGCAATCCCATTCATGCTAATCACACGTCCCAGAAACGTCGTTTCATGCCGAAATGCAAATGGCATTTCTTTGGATGCAGCCATAAGTTCGCTGTGCGCACCGCCGTAAACACTTCCCTCAGGTTAGCCAACGCACCGTCAAAGTCTTTCCCGTGTACAAGCAAATCATCCAGGTAAACAACACAACACGAGCGCAGAATGTTCACAAGTACTTTTTCCATCAACCGCTCAAAAGTTGCCGGAGCATTACAAAGTCTTGTCTCCGGGGCTAACTCCACTTGCCAATACCTGCTACGGAGATCCAGCAAACTAAACCAGCGTGAGCCGGCGATGTATTCCTTCCTATCATCGATACGTGGAAGCGGATATGAATCTTTGCGAGTTACATTGTTTAATCACAGGTAATCCACACAAAAACACCAAGGCCCATCCTTTTTTCTCACAAGCACCACTGAGGACGACCACGGGCTGTACGCCGGTTCAGTCACCCCGGCCTCAGGCATTTCTTGTAACTTTTCTTCTGCTGCGGCTCGCTTAGCTAGCAGCAAGAGTCGCGGCCGCAAGCGGATGGGCGGTTCACTTCCAGTGTCGATGTGATGCTGTACTAAGTGTGTGCGTGCAGTCAGTTTCGCTAGCCACAAAATGTCTATAAAGTCATTCAACAGTGTGCCAAGTTTCCGCCTCTGCTCGTCGTTCAACCCCATGCTGCTGCGTTCAAACAGATCGTCCACTGCACACGCTCTGTCCGTTACCGACTTCCGCCTCCTCTCCTCGTTGGGGAAAAGGATGTCTCTTGCCTGTGCAGAAAAAGTAACTGACCATGACAGATGTTCCGGTCCACTAAGCTCGGCTATGCCAAAGTCTGCTCGCAACTTCCTTTCTGTTAAGTCCACCACAGCCCGTCAGTGTACAAGCAAATGCAGCCCAATGATACAGCTGTCCTGAATGTCCCCAATGAAAAATTCATGCCAATATGTACACCCCCCCCCCCATAGTCACCTGTACCATCCATTTGGCTCTCATCTCGTCCTGCTCACCAGTCACTGTAGTGACCGTAAAGTCTCATCATGTTCACTGGCAAAATGCTCCGTACGGCCCAATAATCTACTCCGAACCAGAGAAACAGTTGAGCCAGTGTCCACCAAAGCACTACAATGCACCAAATCCAGGACACAGTCCACAAATAATCCGCGTTGGTGCCCCAAATGTCCCAACTGCAAATCAAATCCACTGCTCGGGGAAAAGTTGCTAGTAAGGGAGGTGTCTTCCCCGCGATGCCTCCCCCCTCTAGTTTAACTGCTGCTTGCGTATGATGTCCCTTGGCGAAGAAGCCGGACAATAGCGAGTGATGTGTCCGTTCTCCCCACATCAAAAGCAGGCACCCCGCTCGGCGGTCGCACACCGTCACTGAAGCCCCCGGGACCGGCTGCGGCTCTTGTCATCCTCCACGTCGTCTCGATTGTGCCGCCGCACTTGCCGCCGCGGGTAGCCCTGCGCTCGGCAAGTTCTTTTGCCGTTCTCTGCGATGTCATGCTTGTGTTCCCGTACCTATCGCCACGGGTCACCCAGCACTTTCGCCGTCCTCCTCGACGATCCTCGTACCTTTCGTTGACCAGGTAGCTCGGCCATGATCGGCTTGGCACGCTTCACTTCCTCCAGCGCTGCCTCTAGCGAATCTGGCGCCGTGAGACACACATGTTCACATAGTCGTTGCGGCTGTAACCCCCGGAGAAAAGCTTGAAGTGCCAGCTCCTCCTGTACTTCGCCTGTGAAGTCAGAATAACCTCGACCGGGAAAGGTGCCTTAAATCAGCCATGAACGCGCCCAGCCTCTCACCGCTGCGTCGCTGCCGGCTGGCGAGTTCCTCGCAGGCTCTCTCTCTCGGCTCCCTTCTCCCAAAGCGGCGCTGCAATGCACTCTGGATCTCTGCCCAGTCCTGCTGTTTGTGGGGCAGGAGGTCCTCGAGAATTTGGAGGCCGTGTCCTTCCAAAGAAAGCGCAACACGGACGGCGGTTTCCGTGGGCAGCCAGCCTTGCATGTGGGCAGCGAGCGCGTCTCTCCCCTTCCAAGAGAGAGCGCCCCCCCATAGCACTGGCCCCATCTGGCAGGTGGTTGCTTTTCTTCTGTAGCTTCGACAACTGGAACGTCTGGGAGACGAGCTCTTCCATCTCTCCTGGTGTTGCTTCCATCTCACACCTCTGACATCAATGTCACATGGGTGCTAGTTGATCAGAAGCCGACACAGATTTTCTGGGGAATCCCCAATGCAATGGCTGGGAACTACTTTATTGTACTTGCAGTTCTCACAGAAAGCATGCATTAGAATTACCACCACTACACAGAACACATAACCCCAAATCAGCTAGAGACGATAAACACAACACGCATTTGCAAAACAGTGAACACTGGAACTACAACCACTTTATGATATGTTATGATAAAGCCAAAGTACAGTACACATACCTTAAACCCTAACCAGCACTCCCATGTGTCTGGTCTATGGAATATAAACACACTCACAACCCCCCCAGCTGGCTGTAGAGGGGAAGAACAAGCAAGCAAAAAGGCACATTACCACATCTAGGTGTGCAAATCATTGAGGATATATAGCAACTCACATTAGTTCTATTATATTTAATGGTTACTGGAATATGTTGTAAACAATAATACCAAAGATATAATGATATATTTACATAAAATGCCTAGGTACAAATACATGGCTCTATACAGTTCACTACATTAACAAGCACATATAATCACACAATAACTGTAGCCCATTGAATCCTATCAAAACATCAGACATTACAACAGGGAAACATTGGAACTCAGTGGCGTTGACTGTGGCATGGTTGCCTGTGCCAGAAAGGCTGGTTTGGGTATTTCAGAAACTGTTGATCTTCTGAGATTTTCATACACGACAGCCACAGAGTTTACACAGAACGGTTCAAATAGCCAAAAGCATCCAGTAAGTAGCAATTCTACAGGGAGAAATGCCTTGTTGATGAGAGAGGTGACAGGAGCCTGGTTTGAACTGACAAGTAGGTTACAACAACTCAAATAACCAGTCTTTATGAATGCGGTGAGCAGAAAAGCATCCCAGAAAACACCACATTTCAAACACTGAGGCAAAAGGGCTAGAACAGCAGAAGACCACATCAGGTTCTACTGCTGTCAGCCAAGAACATTAATCTAAGGCTACAATGGCCAGCGTTTCAACAAAACTGGACAGTTGAAGATTGGATAAACAGCACTTGATCTTTCTTAGCCAGAATTCCTTTTCGGTCTGAGCCATTTTTTAGGAAATTTTTTGCATTCTTTTTTTCTAAATTAAGAGACTTCAGCACTGTGGTCGCATATAAATTGAAAGAAAATATTACTTTTAAAAGGCTGCCTCTGACAAAATATTGTCCCTGTATTCATATTCATACATCAAATATCATCTAATTAGCCTTGCATTACACTATTATCTTATATATTAAGTAATAGAACATTCATGAGTAAAGGTTTTTGGTGATGTAAGACATAATACATAATAATAGTACTGGTTTGATGGCTATTAAAATATTATTATCATAAAATAATAATAATAACAGTAATAATAATAATAATAATAATAATAATAATAATAATAATAATAATAATAATAATTTAAGTGTAATATTAGTAGTTAGGCCATGAGTCATGTTTATATTATGCACTAGACATTTAAAAAATGGTATAAAAAATGTCTAACAATAAGCAACTTTTATTTCCAGAAAACACTTTAGACCTTTAAATCTCACACACTCAGTAAAATTATAGAACTCTTCTATTGTACTGTGCAATATTTTTTTTACATTTTCGGAATCTAAACATTAAGAATGGCCCACATTTCATGTGTCTTTATTTTATATATCAAATTATATGCACGCAGTTACCTATACCATAAATGTTGATCTGTATTCTTGGAGACTGATCTTTAGATGTAGGACTGTAGAATGTATTCTGGAGTACGATTTACATACAACAAGTACTGAATTCAGATTTTACACATAAGCATAAGTTCTAAAAATGCACAGATGAAACAATCCACCCATTCAAGATAGCATGGTAGTGTAGGTTTTCTTTTGCCCTCCTCCCTTTCCAGCATGTCATTTCAGCACTTCTCTTGTTTGCTTGTAATGTTTGTTTTATTGTTCATTTACCTTGTGTGAGAATGCTGCACATTTTCACCATGTCATGTAACACAGTTTCTATATTAAATTTGTTCTGTACATTTCTATTAATAAAATATTACAACGAATAGACAAATGATTAGCTGAGCAATCGACATGACCTGTACTGCACTTTTATTGGTAGAGAAAGAAATATAATTCGGAGGGATTATGTACTGTAGGTCTGTGCAGAACATATAGAATTTGAATCAATACAACTTTAATGCTGCTATACATGCACACAAGAGTACAAAGAGCAAAATATTTTTTCAGTGACTCAGAGTCATGCAACCAGTAGAAGAAGAATATTAAAAAACAAACTACAGTGTGACATTTTGCAACATTCCAGTTAAAATGTAATGCAGATGATGCCGTAAACCTGAATTCACATATAAAAACGATTTATAAAACGGATTTATATAATATGGAATTGGATATAATGTGGATATAATAATGTAGATATAATAATGTAGATATAATGTATCAATGAGAGTACATGAACAGTACAAAGAAGTATTACGAAGAGAGTCAGAAAGAGCAGGACTAAGAATATACAGATTTTCAATGCTTAAAGCATGACGCTACATGAGAGCAAAATGGACCTAGTTGGTCCTACATTAGGCCGCACATATTTCCTTCTCCAGTGTCAGAATGAAAAAAGTTACTGCCTTGAACATTTATTTTGACTGAAGCCATTTACTCCTAATCTTTTGGACAAAGAGATGAAACAGAAGAGGAAGTACACATGAACATGGGATGGACACAGCTGAGATGCCAACAGGGAGTCACTGAGAGTCTGTGTGTCCCAACAGTGGCTCAGTCTCTCTGTGCCAAACCCCTGAGAGGGACAGGAAATGCACATGCAGAAGTTTGGCAGGCCTTATCCATCATTTAAAGCTATTCATTGTCTTTAGAAGCAGCGCAGGCCAGTTTATTGCTTTCTATATCAATCCTCTTTTTAATTTTGCAATGTTATTCGGGTTTTTTTTTTTGTAAAATTAGTCTAAATATTTACTAAGCATGGTTAGGCCCAGAGCACATGTTATTTTTCTAAGTAGATTCAGAGAGCAGTGGTACAGTATGTGGATGTGCTGGTATTTATAAAGTTGCTGAATTTTTCAATGTCCGTCTCTTAAAATGCTGCACATTTTAGCTCTGGAAATATATTACATTAAAAGAGACTCGTTTACAACCTTGGATAGATCTGTTCTTCTACTGGGCCATTTATTTACTCTTGTACTGCTTTGAACATGAGTTTAATTATCCCAAAATTCTGCGGTAGAAAGTAGCAGGTCTGTGCAGGATGCTGCATGGTCTTTTGAGGCAAAGGAATAAACGCATTCCGTCAGTGCTCGGAAAATGGAATCTCTTGGAACTGGAATGTGATAGGAACCCTCACACGAAAGCATTATTTGTTTAAACTCATGTGTGTTCACAAACATGTATCTTAAATTAATGATTCCTCTCAGATAGCTTATATAGACTGGCTTTTGTGTCAAATCCGTTAGCAGAGTGTATTTTGCAAAAAGCTCTATATTACTTATACATGACCTAAGTTTAGAAAATAGGGATTGATAGTGTGAGCATAATGGTCTGATATACAAAGTATTAGAGGATTATAACACTATGCTGGCTAGCTCTCTGACTTAGTTCATGTTAGTGTAATGTTAGGAACTTAGTGGCATGCTTGTTCCTGACTACTTGTTACAAAACTCGCTTAGAATATGAAAATGGAAATCAAGATTCTGATCAGACATCTTACACCAGTGGAGTACAGTACAATATAGTAGAACTGACCAGTGAAAAGAAACTAATGAAGTAAAAGACAATAACTGAACGTTCTGAAATGCCAACAATCAATCCGTTTTTGTGTAGAAAGCTTATCTACAAAATAGTCAACACATAATTCTGAAGGCAAGTCTGGCTCAGAGGCAAAAAAAACCTGATTGGTTATCCACCCATGAGTGGAAATGTTCACCATTTTTATTTTATTTTATTTTTTTATTATTTTATTTATTATTTTATTATTAAAAAAAAAATTATTTATTATTTTTTTTTTTAACCAATTTCCAATATAGTCCCTTCAATACAACAAGTAACCATATAAGATTAATTTCTGCACACTTCATGCATACTTAATTTGGTTATATATTTTACTTTTGGTGTATATTTTGTAACCCACCCCCCAAGTGATGCTTCTCCAGAACTTGTGGTCTTCATGAGGTCTTCATGAGGCTTCATGAATCCTGTGGTCTTCATGAGGCTGTTTGTGAAGGTATTAAGAATGTAAGCAAATATAAATATATTATTTGGAATAAACAGATACAGAACAGATGTGTTCTAAACAGATACAAATAAAAATAGGTGCTTTTTTTTCCAGAAATCTGGACAGCACATTTCACAGGACATCTGGTTGAGACTTGAGGGTTTCATGGAGACTGGTATCCCATGGGATACATCAGAAAAAATCAACAAAACTTATTTTTACCTTTTTGCTTCCATTTGTCTTACTTTTCTATATTCATAAAAAATAATAATAATGTGGGCTGGTACTAATAAATGATTAAAAGAACAGTCCCATGCACATTTCTATTTGAAGCCATTTGTGCACCTGAGTGATGTAGCTGAGGTCGAGAAAGTGCCAGAGACAGAAATTGCACATCATCCTGACAGTGCTGGTATTTCTATATTTGTGTTTTTTCCCTAGTATTTCTGGGGACATGGTGGTAGTTCATATTCATACAGTACTTATCCTAATATACAGATAACCACTCTTTACAACCATGGTGAGCAGAAAAGCATCTTAGAACACACATGTTGAACCTTGAGGCAAATGTGCTCCAACAGCAGAATATACTGTATATATGTACAGTATATATATGGAGATCAGTTTTTGAGATATTCAAACCATCCCATTAGGTGCCAACAACTGAGGTCACAATCACAGTCTAAGTCACTGTCATTACATTTTGTTACAGTTTCATGCGAACATTAAAGGTTAACTATGTAGCATTCAACCATTTGAATGCCCATCCATCACACCTCCCTTTCCAAACGTGGCCCTCATGTGACCGTAGTGCACTTCCAAATACTTACATTCACAATCCTTTGCTTCTTCCCTGTTAGATAAATATGACCCTTTATTTTTTCCAACCAAGTTTCAACCTTTTTAGCCAGCACCAGCCAGCACCTATTCCTCTTATTTTGTCTTTCTTATCTTCCTTACTTTTTCTTTTTCCTACCGGATTCATGCCACCACTTGTAAAAATGCAGAACACAGGCGCTCTCTAGAAATTAGTCCTTTCTGTGCTACTCCTGTAGAGGTGGACCTGCATTCTATACAGATATAAAGGTTACATTCTAAGCTTACAAAACAACACAATTCATAATTACAGGTAATTATACACTAATAATAACATACTCATTTCCCAAGTCTGTTATGGAATAAATACTCCATTTCTGCTAATGGATACCCTCAAAATCCTACATACAGTAGTGGACCTTTAAAGTGGACCTGCATCTGTATGATGTGCATTGTGCTGCTGTCATGTGACTGGCTGACTGGATAACTACATAAAAGAGCATCTGTACACGTGTTCCTATTAAATTAGCCAGTCTGCGATCATTCCTCACTTTCAGTATTACAGGATATTTTGTGTATACATGGAAACGTATTACCAAATGAAAGTCCATTTCATGTCCAGGTGGTGTAATAGTACAGAATTGTGTAAATGTTGAGGGTGTGTTTGCTGCTAAACCCTATATAGTGACTCTGGGGTGTTCCACTGGTCTGACTATGTGGCCTCTAAGATAAAACCCATCATCCTGAACCATCCTTAAACCCCCTGAGGTATGCTCTGTCCATCCAAAGAAAATTGTCAGGAGAAAAAAAACAAGCCTTGCCACTATTTACTAGCTGCTCCGTTTGTGTCTTGTATTCATAGAATCCCTATAAAGATAGGTGGCAATAATAATAAAAAAAAATCCATCTATCTGCAAAGTGTATAGCTTTAATTATTGAAAACTATTATTATTAATAGTAATTAATAATACTATTAATAATAGTATTGTTTCTATTATTACCCTCCCCCACACACACACACACATGACATTCTGGTCACACCTCTGGTGACTTTACAATTACAATTATCGACGAGTGACCAGCTGGTTCAAAAAGTCCCGCGCAGAGTGGCGCGCGCGCTCACGTCACCCCCCCCCCCTCCCTCCT
>JAOVYU010000042.1:23322803-23337942 GCA_025674565.1 Synodontis membranacea
CATTTTAAATCAAAATCTTTCTGCCTCTTCCAAGATACTAAAACTGGTTCGTCGTTGGAGCTTCCAGCAGGACAGTGATCCTTAGCATATTTCCAAATCAACACAAAAATGGTTAACTGACTACAGAATCAAGCTTCTGCCATGGCCATCTCAGTCCAATGACCTGAACTTCATTGAAAACCTGTTGGGTGAGCTGAAGAGGAGCATGCAGAAGAGGACCCTGGATGATGTGGAGAGATTCTGTAAAGAGGAATGATGTCAGATGCCCTGCTCTGTATTCTCCAACCTTATGAATTGCTATAGAAAACTCAGTGCTGTTTTATTGACACAGGGAGGTTGTACAAAGTATTAAATGCAGTGATGCCAATAATGTGTTTTTGTTGAAAATAATTATTTCTTGTGGAGGGCTTTGTTTTTTCTTAATAAATAGATTTCAGTTAATGGTTGGATTTTTCTTATTTTTGCAGTGTAAGATTAAGCTAATTCATCTTTTTTCTGACCCTTTTTACTAATCGGAAAAAGAGGTGCCAGTAATTGTGGCCGGTACTGTAAACAAAAACATTTGCCCTTCCAAGCAGGCACACTTTTAATATAATTAGACACACACAGGCTGACACTTTAAAATGGCTCTGTTCCCTGGGTGCTATCCAAAGTCACTCTGGGCCAAGTAGGGAAGGAGATGGCATTAAGGACTAATTGGGCTTGGCCTGGCCTTATGGTAGTCATGCATGGCTTCTGAAAATAAACCCAACTTCTCGCCTATCTCTTTCATCTATCTGGCCTTCTCTATCTCACAGCTTGTTTTTGTTTTTGTTTACACATTCTTCGTTTTTCTTAGTTCAGTTCTGCATATTTAAAGGGTTTATAGGCAGTTTATGTTGAGTGAATGATGAGAGGTCAGGAATCAGTCAGTAATGGTGCGTTAGAAAAAATTAATTTGTAATATGAAAATAACATATAAAAGCCTGACATCAAACAAGAGGGTGTGGGTTCATTCATGGGAGAGGAAATTCAGAACAGTCAGCTGGTGCGGATTAGAGAAATGCAGCGCTGTCGTCTCGGTCAACATACAAGATGAAAGCTCAGCTGTCACTGAGCATTATTTTCCATGTTGCCTATTGCACACCTACCTTTAATGTTTGCTCTGTGTGTACTGCAGGTGATGCTGTCTGGTTTCCTGGACAGGAGCTAGCACAGTCTCCTTGGGACCTGATCCGTAAGCGTTTGAGCCAGCGGATTTCTATCCACCTCAAAGGTACTTTATGCAAAACACAACTAATGCTTCTTTTTTCAGTCTCAACCTGATATTGATTTATGCATAGCACTATGTTTTGAGATGGTAATAAAGTATAGAGCTTGGAAGCTGACAAAAGTTCTTGTCATTTTAGTTGTCTACTACAGTATATTGAATAATGGATATGACCTCAGAGTGTAGACTTTAATTTGATGGTATGCCCATTAAAATCAGGTGAATGGTGTAGGAATTATTTCACTTACAATTAGGGCTCGAGTTGATCAAGTGTGGCATCTGCATTTTGAATCTGTTGATGTTAATGCTTAATATGTAGTCCAACGTGCTGGTGAAGAAAGCTAAAAAAAGTCTAAACCAACACATCACAGATACAGCAGAAAAACATTAGATATGTCCAAATCAACTATTTGGTACATTCTTAAAAATGAAGAATGCATTAGTGAGTTCATGAACACCAAAAGGACTGCAGACTATTGAAAACAATTCTGGTGAATGAGTAAAAGAATTCTTCCCTTGATGAAGAAAACCCTTTAACGGCAGTTTGCCAGATCAATAACTCTCTCCAGGAGGTAGGCGTATCTGTGTCGAAATAAACAATCAGCAGAAGTCTTCACAAGAGTAAATAATTTATATTACCATTAGTAAACCTTCAAAACAGGAAGAGGAGAATAGAGTTTGACATGAACAAAATATCAAAAAAGCCTGTACAATTCTGGAAAAACATCCTATAAACAGAGGAGAAAAAGATCACCTTGTACCAGAATGATGAGAGTGGTCATAATTCAAAGCATACCACCTCATGTATCAAGCATGAGAATTGGCTCCCTTGTATTTATTGACTATGTGACTGATGACGAAAGAAACTGAATTCTGAGGTGTGTAGGGCTGTATTATTTGCTCAGATTCAGCCAAACTCTTTAGAACTCATTGCACGGTGTTTCAGAGTACAGATGGACAGTGAAATGAAGCAGCCTTTTTTAAGACAAACAAGTGTTGTGTTCTGCAGTGGCCAAGTCAATCATCTGACCTTAATCCAAGTGTACTGCATTTCACTTGCTGATTGCAAAAAGCCTCTCGAGCAAGCAGGACTTGATGACCAATGCAAGATATTAGATAAGGTTTTCTTGGATGTATTTAATACATTTTTATGTTTTTTCCTTTGTTTTGAAATTGCTAGGGGTAAGATTTCAGATTTAAAAAATTTCACTCTACTGCTCAACTCTTAGTGTAAATCCCAGAAGATCAAATCTCAAAAATACAAATTTAACCCTTTAGGGTTCTCTTGAACAAGTTCAAAGAAAAATGTAAATTTATTCAATTCACAACAGCATTTTAAAAAAATTAATGTGCTGTGCATATAATTAAAATATATAAAATACTCATACTAAAATTCTTTTGTCAGCTTCCAGGCTATAGAAAAAAAGCATCTATAAAGAATTATTCAAATTGCAGATAACGATTATCTAGAAACACGACCCTCTAATATAGCCCATTATGAATGTGTGAGATATCTTATCCATAGGCATGTCTTTATAGCACTCCAGTATGTGCTGTCTTGTTTAAAAGCACATTAAGGCAGTTTTCAAGTATCAGTCAAGTGTTTCATCAGAGTAAGGGTGTGGACATACAATCCCTCTTAGGTCCTCGGCATGCTGATTTACAGCTGCTGCTGTTCTTTTCCCTTCGTATCAGGTCTGTCAGAGAGTGCTCTGGATGAGATGACCTATGACTCGTTGATCCCACTCCCGCTGCTGCAGAATTATGTGCGCCTGGTACGCGGCATTTAACACACAGATTTGGTAGAAAATGTTCCTTATCTTAGGGCAGCAGTCCTATTTTTAGATATTGAGTGCCCACCCCACACACAGCAGTATGTAGCCTGTGCAAAGTACTAGTTAATTCAGGCAACAAGGAAACACTGATTCGTTAAATTTAAGTGAACTCAACGCTTCTTTTTTTTACCCCCTACCTTTTGGATATAAAGGTTGAACAATATCGTAATGTCATTTTCCATGGACTGGAAGGAAGTTTTCAGGAGTACATCGCCAACCAGATTTCTCACCACATCAAGGTAAGAGAAAGAACAAAAGTGTTACATGTGCTAAATTTATGTTATTAATTGATTAATAAAAACATATATGCCTCTCTAGCAGCAATTCGCAGCTAAAGCTGTGATACATTTAGGTTTGGTCATAATGTATTACAGACAGGCATAAAAAAAGGAAGGTACAAGTATATAAAGTGTATTAATAAGATATTGGGGCACTTTACTGTTTCTGCTGACAGTCTGGTCATTTCCTGCATTGACATTGTCAGTCACCTAAAGAACAGTTGCTGTTCTGTTCTTTTTCTTTGTATATTACACTATTGTACAAGCATCACAGCCAATGAATGTGTGCTTCTGACCACCATATTTCCAGCCTTATTTACTGATGACTTTCCCATAGATCTAGTTACAAATGCCACTAGTCATAGTGTAATGTTAGGTGTGAGCTATGTGGCTGAAACACCTGCCATCCATGGCTAAATAATGATGCCTCTTTCAAAGTCATCTTTTCTGTTATGCAATCTTGATCCAAAATTGAGGTCAACTGGGCCTGCTCAGCATTTTAATACATGCCACAGAACACAAAAGCTTGTTTATTGTTTTATTGTATCAGAGAGTACCTCTGTCTGGAAACATCTGCACTCGTTGTATTCTTCTATCTGTTATTCAGTTTTGTTTTATTTTCTCCTATCTGCTCAGCACAGGCAGGAGGCTATGGGCATAGGCTGTGATGTTATCCGTGTGGAGATAGAGGAGGGTCTGTCTAAAGATCACCTGCTGGAGACCTTCATCAATTGTGGTACGACCTTCATTACAAGTACTAGATTTATTAATATTATACCAGTCACTCTGTATTAATCAGCTGTTGTTGGTGTGTATAATCAAACCAGGGTACTTTGTTGGAATGTGTTGTGTTGGGATGTGTCAGGGTTCCTGGTGTGTGTTCAGGAGCCTGCTGTAGGCCGATGTGTGGTGGTAGTGCTGGAAGGGCTGGAGAGAGCTCACTCCCTTAGTCACATGCTGGAGAATCTCTGTGAGGCACTGGAGAACCGTGGCTCACTCTACTCCCTCTCTCTAAACCACAGTGAGACCTTTATGCTTCCTGTCATGGACATGTAGTGGAACTGGTAGCTAACAGTAAAAATAAAATGTGGAAATACAAGAGAATGAGATGTTACACTGCTTTTGCCATCTTGTTCTGTTCACTGTTCAGCAGTGTTCTGTCTCATAATACGTTCATAGCAGCAACAGTTTAGAGCATACATCTTTTAATACCTAAATCTTATCACGATAAGAAAGTCAGAGTGATTCACTCTTATTCAGTTTATATCGATTGTCTGTTAGGTTATGCATTGACTACAAAATCCTGCATATGATGCTTTAATTCATAAATGTTTTAGCCCCAGCATATCTTGCTGATCTCCTGAAACAATATAGCCTAAAACACGCACTCTGAGCACTTATCTCAACTTCATCCTCCTCTAAAATATCATTCCAGAGAACATTAGAAAATACAAGCTATAAAAAATGTCAATGATTTGTGATAATCATAGAATACGTTGAGTATATACTTTGTTATCTGAGGCACTTCTGACTTGCCATCTTTTGGCCAGTAGGTTTAGAGGGACTGTACTACTTCCAAGAGGGCAGTTTTCTGATTGGCACACTGGCCAAGCCACGACTTCAGGGTGCTGAGTTGCGACTGCAGCAGCATTTCCGCTGGGTGCAACTGCGC
Organism: Synodontis membranacea; assembly: GCA_025674565.1. NCBI lineage: Eukaryota > Metazoa > Chordata > Actinopteri > Siluriformes > Mochokidae > Synodontis > Synodontis membranacea. The sequence continues at coordinate 23,327,838 of JAOVYU010000042.1, forward strand.
TGGGACACCGAGCCACTTAGAAGCATGCTGGGACGCCACCTCCGCAGGAAACTTCTAAACAAGGTCAGCCCTCTTTTTCCTAGTCCTTGTTTTATGAGTTTTTGTTTGTGTTCCACTATGAAGAACTGTTCCATTTAATCTGGTGGGAAAACCAGCTGAATACTACTGTAAGTAAAATTAATTACTGAAAAGAGTAGTGATAATAAGCATTGTCATTGTTGGTAGGAGTTAATACTGTTAGGAGCATCTGTGTCTTTTTTCTTTTTTTTTTCTTTTCAATTTTAACATTTTTGTGCTGGGTGCAGTCTCAGGGCCAGCCCTGGACACCTGATGATCCTGTGCACAGAACTCTGTCCTGGGTGTGTTCAGTCTGGCAGCAGCTTAACAGCTGCCTCTCTCGCCTAGGGACCCCTGAGGCCCTGCTTGGTCCTTATGTTTTTCTCTCATGCCCAGTCCTGCCAGAACAGAGACATGCCATCCTGAAGTGAGTGCATCTGACTTGCACACGTTTATCTTTTACCCGAGGTCACATTTCTATGTCCATGATTGCCTACAGTCTCTGTTCCACTCTTTATGCTTCCTCGCAGGTGGTTGGCGCGTCTGTGGAATGTGCTGGTGGTCCCACGCATTGAGAATGCTGTCATCTCTAGAGTAACAGCCAAACACTCTCCTTTGCAGCGACGGTCTCCTAGCAACAAGGGCCTAAGTCCAGGGCAGAGGGCGGTAGTGCGAGCAGCTCTCAACATTGTCCTGAATAAAGCCGTGCTGCACAGCTGCCCACTGGACAGATCAGGTGCAGTATTTATAAAGAACACTGAGGTACAGTAACATTGGAAGCATTGCAGAGCTTGCCCACTCTGAGGTGCAGTTACACACTTCAGGGAAAGTTTCAGATGTTATGTGCTGCAATGACAGCTACGGTAACACGTTGTGACTCAATTAGCGATCTTTTAGCAAAGCTATATGTTTTTGTAGGTCAAACCAAATGCAAAATTCCCACTATATTTTAATTTCTGTAACATTGCTTTTCTTTCTTTGTACTACCATGCTGCTATGTTGCTAAATGACTTAATCAAGTTATTATGAAGCCATAAATTTGTGATTAACTTGGCAACATAATCCATATATTAAAGTACAGTACAGTTGTCAGTTCTAAGTTTTGTAGCTTATAAATCAAGGTTGTACCTTTATATGGTATGTAACTATATACAATCTCAAGCGTTCTTGTAGGATACAAAATTTTTCAGTACTAATTGGATTCTCAGGAATACTGCATTTCTTTAAATGCTCATGTGAAGGATTTACGAATAAATCGTCGATAAACCCATTGAATAGCTGTGCAGTACCACATTGTGACAATAACATGTATAAAGGTGAGGTACTAATGCATTCAGAGAATTTTACAGTTGCTTCTTTATGTGTGTAAATGCTGTTCAGAGATCAACCAGCTCTTGCCAGAGTTCCGAGGTGGATGTTTTCCACTCTCCTCCATTAGCTACTCCTATAGGAAAGGTGGGAGGAAAGGGCGTGATAGCACTATGTGGAGAAGATCCAACACCAGTCCAAGAAAAAAAGCAAGTCCTGCATCTGGAATAGGCTCAAACAGCTCTATACAAGAAGGTCTGTTGTCAGCCCCTTCAATTATGTCATGTTAAGGTCATTTTCCAAAACTGAGTATATTTTTTGTATAACTCACTGCATATAAATCAATTAGAGTAACACATCTATGTTTTTTTCCTGTTAGGTTCTGTATCCAATTCAGACGTTCATGTAATGACAAATGCCAACCATCCCAGGTTTGTATCACCAGCAGAGGGCACTGTTCACTTAAATATACTCCACACCATTATAGAAGCATTTTGGTTTATTTGGGTAATGAGCCTGTGTGACCTCTGAATGTGTTTCACCAGAGTCAGTGATGGGGATTCGGCTGGTCTCACTCTCTACTCTGATGATGAAAGTGACCTGATCAGGGAACTACAGACTTTGTGCTCCAGTAAATCTGAGCCTGATATAAGCAAGGTAATTCAGTATTCCACTCAGTACATATTGCTTCAGGTCTCTACCCTATTGTTCATAAAACAGCATTTTAATAACAGTTTACGATCATAGCAACCCTTTTCTTCCCAAAACCTTGTAACTCAGCATTGTGGAACACCACAAATCCCTTGATGTCTGTTAAAAACATGTACTTATCTTCTGCTGCAGATTGCTGCGTCCCAAGAGGACTTTATTATGCTCCCTGGCCCAAGTCAAGATGCTCATAGGAGCAAGGTGGAGCATGGCTACACTGGACTTCAAGCACAGGCCAGCAGAGAAGACAGCAGTTTGGACAGCACGCAGCCTCCAGTGGAGCAGGTAACACCAGCATGGCTAAAAACCTAGCCTTTCATTAATTCATTTGCAAGCATGCTTCCTAAAAGGATTGATTTCAATTTATTAAAACTTGCAGTACTAATAAGGTCAAATGAGTGGCTCTAGAATTGGTGGCTTTACAGTTGGCTGTGTAGCAGGTTGCACACTGTTGTCGATTCAATATGCATCCACTAAATTGAGACACGAAGAGGGTTCTGAAATCTAACCTACATTTTTGTGGAGTCATTAATCATCCCAGCGTTATCTAACCCTATCATTTCCACTGGGACACTGTAAGAACCCAGATATTCATATTCAAACATATTACAACTACTGTGCAGCTGAATTGATTATATTTGTTCTGCTTAATGCATGAATTATGGATGGTTTACAGATTAATAGCAGTCATTCAGAAAATGTCCTCCCCTCCACACGCCGAGTGGCCAGGCCCAAATCTCAGCTGCCAATCCCCAGCAGCAAGGGGCACCATCAGACTCCCAGCAGCTCCCACCCAGTCACTAATACCTCCACCCCAGCTATCAGCAGCAGCATCCGTCCCTCCCAAACACACAGCAGCAGAGCCCAAACGAGCAGCAGAACAAGGCAGACACAACCCAACAACAGAAACAAACAACCAGAAGAGGAGATCTGGATCCTTAACTCCAACTTCCACAAAAACTACAGTAACCGTGAATAGACTCCCGTTTTCCAACCTTATATCCCCACTCTTGTAAACTTACTCCAAAGTGTGTTACTGACAGCTTTTTAGTATTTATAATAAATGTTGTCCATACTCGTTACACTATATTACCTTGTGTACTTTGGGACCATAGTTTTATTATATTTCAGTGTTGAACTATCAAGTTTGAAAGAAAAAAAAAAACTGAGGAATTAGCCTATGAAGGCTAATAAAAGAAGTGCTTTGTGAACTTTTAAGTGATCAAAGGAAAAACTGAGTCTTGTTTTGATGCCAATAAGTATTTTGAGATAAGTATTTTATGTTTAAATAGTTGCAAGATTGGTTCTACATATTGTTAAACTTAATCAGGGTTTTACCAAATATGTGTAAATAAAAATAGCAACTTAAATGTTATATATATATAGACTAGAGGATGTGGTGATGCGCTTGTATATTAAAGAGCTTAAAAAAAGAGAACTGTACATAGTGTTTGTAATATTGCATTTTGGTCGATTTTTCTCACTTGTTTCAAAGTGAACTGAATGTGGCAATAAGTAAAGTCATTGCATCACAAGTCCTATTCTTTCGTCTGTACAGCCATAATGAGTAGTTTTAGTTGCCCATAGAATGTGTGCTTGAGTCAGGACTTGCTTGAACTTTGACCCTTGTGCAGAAGCCACTGCTGAAATTGAAATCAACATGAATTTTTTGATCTGTTCTTCTCTAATGATCACTTAAGATAATCAAGTATTATTTTAAATTCACCATTGTTGATATGTACAGAAGAGATTATAGGCAATCACTGATGTTGAATTGTGAGATAGGTGTCTAATGAGGTTCACAGAATTGTCCTGTTTCCTCCAAGCACAACAATTAAAAATGCACTGTTACCGTTACCAAAGCTGTCGATTTTTTTTTTTTTTCTGAACATAAACATGCTTGAGTGTTATTAATTCCAGGTGGAAAAGTGGGCAAAATTAAAAACAGAAGTGAACTTACCCACATAGTGTCAAAATCATGACCCACCAGTGAACCACTGCGAGCCACTACACCCTCCCAGATGCTGTTCAGAGGTCTCTTCCCTCACTGTAAACTCACGGAAACCTCACTGTAAATCTCACACATTCAGGGGCATTTAAATCAGGTCATTTTTTTAAGCCTTTTCTGTCAGTGGAGCATTGGAGTGCATAGACATGTGATGCAGCATTGTCCTGCATGAAGTTCATGGTCTTCTTGAATGCTGTCGATTTCTTCCTGTACCACTGCTTGAAAAAAGCACCTTCTAGAAATTGCCAATAGTTTTGGGAGCTGAAAGTCAGTCCATCTTAAACCTTAAAAGGTCCAACTTGCTGACTATTATCAACAAATATCAAATAACGATCTCCTGGGTGTTGTATCCTTCTGGTAAGTTAGAAAAGGCATGTCAGGAACATATCTGCTGAAACTTCTTGAAACTTCATTAAAGCTAAGAGTGAATATTTTTGATGAATGCAGAATTGAAGATTTGACGCAATTAAAACAATTTTCAATTTATTATCTCTTGAAAAAATAAATTGTTTATTTTCTCACAATGTTAGCATCGTTTTGGGCCGGTTGTGTGAAAAAAGAAAAGGCAACACTGACAAAAAACAGTCCAAAAAAAAAAAAAAACAGTTTACATTTTGTTTCTGGCCTAATTTGTTAGTAGATAAATAAAATTCCTAAATATTAAAATAAAAGTAAAAGTTATAGTTGTGTTTTACTAAAGCACATTTTGCAGTATTTTACAGGATCAGGTTTGAGGCTTGTGGTACTGCCATTTCAATAAATAAGTTGAGAAGATTTACAACTGTCTGTTCTGAAACAACATCTGTGAATGACACCATGAGGAACAACATGATAAAGTGTCTTATTTACTTTTTACAGTGGGATGATCATGTCCTGGTCCCGCTATCTCCTGTTATGCATGCCTATGAAGTACCGTAAATTATATTTATTGCATATATAAAAAAATTCATTTATTGTACCATAATCGTATTCCAGATCATCATACATGATTAAAAAAAAAAAAAACAATTCAGAATGAGTGTGTAAAATGAGGACATGTACAGTACAGGACCAGAGTCCTACGTTAGCAGGAGCATATGAAGGCAGAGTCTCTGCAGTGTCTGATTGACTGGGGCTTAGAGACGAGTGTCCTGGATGTCATCCTCGGTCTCCTCCTGCAGTGTGAGTGTGACCGAGCTCAGTTTGGGCTGTGGCATGCGCATGCTAGAGTTACGCCGGGGGAAGAGTTTAAGGCACTCAGCTGGACTCATGGCCTGTTTCAGATGGCTGGTCTCGTTCAGCAGGCGCTGGATTGACTCGTAAGTCTTTACCTTGCCTTGCTCCATCATCTACAGCAAGAAGGTGAACATATGTCACATGGCAAATTCAAGTATCACTGTAATTGTACTGTATTGTTCATCTCAAACGTGCTCATATTAAATATATAACTAGTATAAGAGAATGACATTGTTAATCTCCAGTATGAATGCTCATATTAAATATAATTAGTATACATAAATGCCACTTCGACTTAAGACTAAAGTGTCTACATAGCCACAGTCTTGGTTCAGAAGGCTGTTTGTCATGATGTAACTAAACCAACCTGAGGTAGCTTCCCCACTTGCACCAGGAACTGTGACTATTGGCTGCTGATACCACTATGTTCACACGGTGAAAGAGTGAATAATGGTACTATCCAAGAAATTCATGTTTAATGACTCCATTTAACCACTTTTTTACACTTATGGTTGGTACTAAAATGCGTCTTGGGTGATCTGATTACAAGTGGACATGCGCTAAAGTATAATGACGTAATTAAGTAAGTGTAGTGTAATGTAGCTACAGCCATGCTGCCCTGGGGGTGCCCGATCTCGCCTGTTCTTGGAAGCTAAGCATGGGCGGGCCTGGTTAGTACTTGGATGGGAGACATCCAGAGAAGGCCAGGTGCTGTACAAAGACCCAGCCACAAGGGGGTGCACACTCTGGTGTATGCCTGCGTGCTGGTCCCAAGCCCGGTTAAATGGGGAGGGTTGCATCAGGAAGGGCATCCTGCGTAAAAACTCTGCCAAATCGGACGTGCGGACAAAAGATGTGGCGACCTCTAGTTGGGAATAGCCGAAATAGGAAGGAGGACGAGGAGTGTAATGTAGCTAAGTGTAAATGACGCCAAGACACATTCAAGACTCATTCACTCAGATCACTTGCCGAGGTGGTCTGGGACGCACTGGACCACATGGCTATTGTAGTGTAAACACTAGTGCATCCTGATGTGTCCCCAGCATGAATATAACAGGAGGTGGTTATTTTGGTGACAGCGTGCCAAGGTCAAAAACTTAGAGAGCAGCACTCATATACATATCTGGACTGCAAGAAAATTATGAAAGTTTAACGTGACTGTGTACAGGGACCTTTCAAATTCTAGTGGAGGTGACATAGGCAGTAATGAAATCGGAACACAAGTGGAAACCCTGGACACACATGATAGACACAGGTGTAAACAGCGTTCTGTCTCGGCTTTCCACTTGTGACCCAAACGCCCAATAGACCCTTTAGTGTAAACAGGGCCTAACTTGTTCCTTCCACCATTTGGAATTAGACAATAAGAGGTGAATAAATCTGTTTCATTTGCTTTTCTATTGCGCCTAACACTATACAATGTTAAGATTTTTTCCTCATGAAATATCCCATTATTTTTTGCTTACTTTGTGGAATTAGTCTACGTAGTCTATGGTTTTCCCAGTTTTGTAGATCTGGGAGGTCTGAGAAACGTGTATTATATGTCATAGGTAGTATATATGTGTGTGTGGCAAAAAGTATGTGGACAGCTGACCATCACACTCAGCACTCATATATGGGATTTCTTTAAACTGTTGCCCCAATGTTAGAAGCACACAATGATCTAGAATGCCTTTGTATGCTTTAACATCAAGATTTCCTTCACTCTTCCAGCATGATGGTGTTCCTGTGCACAAAGCAAGGTTCACAAACCCATTATAATCGCTAATGGGAGGTTCAGCAATATCTCAGCATATATGGATGCGATTGATTAAGTGTCTAAGTATTTATGGAAATACAGTATAATGCAACAACTGACATCCTACTGGGCAAAATGATCAGAAAGCCTTTCGATTATAAACATAAACTTAAAGCTTAAGAACAGAGAGAGAGAGAGAGAACAAAGAAATAAACAGGGCAAAGTTCCCATGACTGGATACATTTTACATGTGGTCCTTATGGTATCTTCTCTTCCTCATTAACAACTATCAACATTTTTACCAGTTTTCCACTGCTAAGTGGTAAACATCATAATTTTTAATGCTCTTAATAATTAGTTAGCTAACAGTGGCAAGACATATTGATCTGTCTTGTAATGTACGCAAATGCTGAACTGAAAGCCCATCCGAACTGTCACCAATATGAGAGAGTAACCCATCTGCCTTTGTTGTTATTTGGTCATGGCTGCCATGTCAGTTTTTGCATATAGTACTGTGATTTTTAAAGCTTTCAACTCAGGCAAAGGGTGTAAATGACCTGCTGCTTAGAAGCCATGCTTGTTTTCTGCATTGTTATTTAACAGGGCTACCAGGTTACGGACTGCATCAAAGATCTGCAACTGATCATTTCTGTCTCATCATGCATTTTTTGCAAAATTTAGACAACATCCTTCTGCTTTGCCCAAGTTTCTGACAATTAGGCTCAGTTAATTAATCAGTATTGAAAGTACATTTATATATATATATATATAATTACTTATAAATGCTAATTTGATAGTATTGCTGATAATAATGACATAATGTCTAAATAACTTTCTTGCAGCTAGCACCCCAACTGACAAAGAAATGGAATCAAACTTATGTAGGTGCTGCAAAAATGATTGTTTGTGCTGGTTTGATGGAGGAAGTTTGCCAACACAGATCAGGAGGGTTTTGCACTTTCTGTTTTTCTTTACCATGAAAAGCTTGTTTTTTTTTTTTTTGGTATAATTAACTTCAAGACAGTGGAAAAAAGAGCTGGTGAATGAGTAAGTGTTTATAGCATTCTATAACGTAAGTGATAACAGGAATTAACTTAAAACCGCAGACGTTCCACAACATTAAATGTATTAATAACTACAATCTGTTAAAACATACGAAATGGTAAAACAGTAACACCATTTTGTGTTAAGCCACATCAGACCACCTTGTTGTTGATTTTCTTACAACATCATGTTTTAATACCTCCGCCAAGGATATTATGTTATCGGTGCAGTTTGCTTGTTTGTCTGTTTGTCTTCACAAGATTTACCAGCCTTTTTTTTTTTTTTTCATGAAACTTTGTGGGCCAAGGAAACCCCATGCTGCTCTGCAAACTTAGTTTCACTTTCACTGACGTTGTGAGATACAGCACTTGGGCTTGGTGTTAGTCTGTGCTAAACAATGCCAAACATCTTAAAATCCAATAGATGGCAGTAAATGCAGTAGTGACAAAACATAGCCAATGTTGAAATATGATGACTCCATTGGAAATATATCCAAACATATAAAGTGGTTGCGGTTGCAGCTTTGCATATCAGAAGAGCCGAATATTGTCCTTGGCGGTGGGCTGTGTCCATCTAGTTCTAAATGCTGTAATACACTATATGTACAAAAGTTTTGGGACACATCTCAATCAGATGTTTCATTCAGACCCATTGCCCATTGTGCCATAAAATTAAGCACCTATCCAGGCAGTCTACATTTACAAACATTTGCAGTAAGTCAGTTCGAGAAATTTCTTCCCTGCTACGTGTTCCACACTCAACTGTGAACGGTATTACTGAAAAGTGAACAAGTTTAGGAACAACAGAAACTCAAAAAAACAAAGTGGCAGACCACGTAAGGTCACGGAGCATAGTGCGTACAAGTCTATAACTGCAGAGTTCCAAACTTCCTCTGGCATTAACCTCAGCATAAAAACTGTGTGCCATGAGCTTCATGAAATGTGTTTCTATGGCTGAGCAGCTGCAATGCCTTAAGTCACTAAACGTGAAGCCAAGCGTTGGATGGAGCAGTGTAAAGCATGCCACCAATGGACTTTGGACAAGTGGAAACGTTCTGTGGAGTGATGAATCAACTCCACGTTCTGTGGAGTGATGAATCTGGGATTGGCGGATGCCTAGAGAATGTCACCTGCCTGACTGCACTGTGCGGACTGTAAAGTTTGGTGGAGGAGGGATAATGGTATTGGGTGGTTCTTCAGGGTTTGGGCTAGGCCCCTTTGTTCCAGTGAAGGGAAATCTTAATGCTTCGGCATACCTAGAGATTTTGGGCTTGGTATGCTTGGTTGCTTATGCAATGGTTGGCTGAGTTTGATATGAAACCTGACTGGCCCGCATATAGTCCTGACCCAAACCCCATCAAACACCTTTGGGGTGAACTCGAGCAGAGATTGCGAGCCTGGCCTTCTCGTCCAACGTCAGTGTCTGACTACACAAACGCTCTTCTGAATAAACGGGCAAAACTTCCCACAGACACACTCCAAAATCTTGTGGAAGAGGAGTGTTATATCTGCAATGGGGGACCAACTCCATATTAATGCCTGTTGATTTAGAAAGGGATGTCATAAAAGTTCCTCTAGGTGTAATGGCCAGGTATCCCGAAACTTCTGTCCATATAGTAAAACACAACCAATTCACACTGTTATTTTACATCACAAAAAAGTTACTTATTTAATTTTTATATGAATCATTTTTATATTGGGGACCAACAGCAGTACCATGGCTACTGGGTTTGCTAATTGTGTTCGTCAGCTTGAGCCAGCAGAGCTCTTGAAATAAAAGTGTAAACAGAGAAAGCTTTACCAGGAAGCACTGGCACTCAAGCAGCGGTTCCACCTTGTGTTCACACAGTAAGATAGTGCAGGAGGAGAAGGACTGCCTTAGCGTCTTCTTCAGTACCTTCACAGTGCTGCAATCCATCACAATTACCATAACACAACTCATCAGGTACCATAACAAAAAGCAGTATAGTAATTAATGCTACTGTTATGCTGGTGGTTGACTTACATGGGGTCAAGGTGGGCACTAGG
>JAOVYU010000042.1:23346257-23362708 GCA_025674565.1 Synodontis membranacea
TGTGTGTGTGTGTGTGTGTGTGTGTGTGTGTGTGTGTGTGTGTGTGTTTACTTCACTAACCAGATAACCACACGGTACACTGTTAACTACAGTTTCATTTTCTCATACATTGAACAGCTCTGCTAAAGTGTTTTTCCACTTCGGTTTGGGAAAATATTTTGCCTATATCCTGCATGCTAGATGCCTGGGGTTAGACGTTTCATTAAGATGATACGATCTGTGTCTTTAAGCTTAGGCTCTACGATTCAATAGGTTGAATCAAGAGAAGGGCTAGTTTCCAGGGCCTGCGGAACAATGGGAGTACGATCATTTCTGACATCTCTTACCTCAATATTCTCCTCATCCATTTCTCCGGTGATGTTGTAGACACTGTCTTTGGATAGTCTACGGGTACAGATGTCCAGCTCGGAGGCCAGCTCACCCTGGGGCACAATGGACAGGCGGCTGTGGAAGGAGGACTGGAGCTGGTCACGTCTACCTAGACCCTGTGTGTTCGTCATAAAGGCCAGCACAGACTGCCTCCTCTGGCCTGCCATGTGCACTCCGTGGTTGTGATACGTATCATTCACCATGAAGGACTCATCCACCAGCTCATTCTCAGGCACCAGGGAGAACTTGTGGTCAGGCAGTGGTCGCTTGGCCTCTTCTTCGATCACCTGGATGTAGGAAGCCTTACGGTCGGCCGTCAACGGGTTGACGATCACTGAAGCCTTCCTCTCGTCTATGTAGGTGGGAGGAGCCACTTGCCGGTAGGAAGGACGGTCGGGACGTATCCCTGAAGTTTCGTCCACAGATACTCTGCGTAGTGTCTCGGTGAGGATGGAGCAGCGGCGCTCAGCAGTGATGTTGTCGTAGGCCTCCAGACCCAGCAACAAAGAGCTGAAGTCTGGCCGCCGAGACTGCAGCTCTGAGAACGTGCCATAAAAAAAACTCTCACCGTTGTGCAGCAGCAGGATTTTGTTGGCCCGCTTTAGGTGTTCGATCTTGTTGGTGACCACAATGCGGGTCTTGGAGGCCATGAGCCTGCACAGACACCTGGGAGAAGGACATCTGCTTATGCATGGCTTAAAACTAAACAGATAATCAATAAGCTCAATGCAATACATAATGCAATATATCGAAAGCTGAAGTCATATAGTAACTAGCGCTAAATAGCGGTTAACTGAAGAAAGGTCTACCATAATTGTGTCACACTGCACGTGATAGTTTTCATATTTGATATACATACTTATCAAATATCTCTTTCTCTGTAGCAATATCTAGATGTGTGAAAGGTGCATCCAGCAGGTAGGTATCAGCATCTCTGTACAGAGCCCTAAGAGATCAAAATAAAGCGTCTTCATTCGTTCATTTAAAATCAATTTTCTAGTAATGCAAATTAAATGTGAACGTATTAAATGTAAATTCATAGGAACGTTTATATAAACCCTATGAGGAAATAATGAAGACAAACAGTGTATTATATACAGAAGCAACCAGTTATTCATTTGTTAGGTTTCAGTGATGTTCTGTCTTTATCACAAGTAACAGATAGTGCATGTTACGATATAACTACGGAATAAAATGGACGCCAGTTTAAAAGTTTGCATTTATGTTTCTGAATGATTTACAAATATTTTCTGACAACTTGTTTGCCCTCTAAAGCGCTTTCGGATCCGCTTGGTTATATCAGTCCACCAGCTGACAATCATTATCCGCAAAGCATTGAAATTGGTAAATAATTCTTGAAAAATTACTGAAATCAGATCTATACATCAATAGGGTCATTGTAGAAATTATGCCTTGGTTGTAATCCCTGTCACAGATCAGATACAATCCCATCATTGCATTCAATCTTTGGAATTTCTTTGCCGATATACTGCAAAGCTAGGAATGTGTTCCATTCTCCGAGCATGTACCTGGCTAGGGCGACTCGTGCTTTCTGTCCCCCGCTCAGGTTGAGCCCCCCCTCTGCCAAAGGCGTCCTATCCTTATCAGGAAGAGCAGCCAGGTCCTAAGGAACAAAGCACAGGAAAGTAGAAAGCTCCAGTGCTTAATTCAAGTAATCTCATGATTAGTTCTGACGAGCACAGAAAAAGTCAGGCGACACTGGGAAAAAGAACAAGTTTCATGCAGCGAAAGGCATGATACAGTATATGAGTGCAATATATTGTACAGAGACATCACATACGATGAGGCGATATAAAATCATAAAACACACACTATAAGCACAGGCTGTAAACATTACATACAGACACAGAGATAATAAAGGCAAACGCCCACTTTCTACACTGATAAATCTGACTTACAGCCACCTTTATTCAACATCACATCTTATATGAAGATGATATGAAAATTGTCCTGGCACATTATTAGGCTTGTCAGCAGATGAAAACAGATCACGAAAATAGATGCACAGATAAGGAATGAATAAATACAGTAATGACATTGTAACGACTGACATAACTATCTTACCTCCTCCTTGACACCTTTTGTCCAATTTTGGAGCATCAGGGGAAAGAAATATATCAGTGGTTACAAAAGGGCTTATTTGAGACAGACTGAACTGAGTTTGCATGGAATTTTGCAGTGGTTTCATGACATGACATGTATAATGAGTCTGAAATGCCATGACACAATAAAAGTCAGACAGACTACACGACACAGCCCCATTGCAGTCAGTTGTGATGAAGCTAACGGAGTTACTGGGTGTTTCTTTTTATGGTTTAAAGAAGACACAAGCATATTTACGAGCCGGCTCGGGGAGGGATAACGGAATACATGGCAATGGAATACAACGGCATTATTTAATTAGGATACAAAAAAGAGTTGATTCCCTAATCAAAAACTAACTAACTAACCAGAGTTGATTATTCCACAAAATGATTTGCCTCACACAGCAACCAAAATTCATTGGTTTGTAATACAGACACCCTGCTGCAAAAAGTGTGGTAAGTGATAAAAAAAAAAAAGGGATAAACAGTAAACAGTGTGCATAATGGTCACCTTGAGTTAGTATCTGATAAATACCACTGCTATTTAAATAAGCCTAGTTAAGAAAAATGAATAAATGGTTTTTTTATACAATATATACTGTATATTTAAAAATAAAACTAATCGATTAATATAATCGACTACCGGAATAATCGTTAGTTGCACCCCTAAAATACATTTTAAAACAAAGAACGATATATTACCATGCACACGTGCACACATTACAACACTTCACAAGTCTCACCACTGCGGTCTCGTGGACTGTGAAATCCCAGCTAGTCTTACAGTCGCCAATTCATTATCATGGCCTCTGTTAAAAATATGCATTCACTGGTTGGAACTTTATTTGCCATTATTTTGTCTTTAAAGCAGAAAAAGGGGAACAGCATCACAGTACGGCGCACTGCCTTGCTGCTGTGAAAATGCTGTCATCATGCACATATTTGTTATTCAGGTAATCCAAAAGTCACAATTACTTTCATTTTGTGATACTTGGATTTTGCCACTGACTACATTTATATTAACAGGTCATTCTAACAGTAATTGCATTGGAAAACATTTTAATGTAACCCTTTCTTCCCTGTTTATGACGCTGTCAACACAAGATCATGAAGATCATGCACTGTAAAAAAAAAAAAAAAAAAAAAAAAAAAATCATGCCAAGATGTGGATTCTTTCCATTTAGCATACAGAGACACCACCTTTCTTTAGAAATTTCTTAAAACGAAAGAAAAAAAATGGCTTAGGGAAGCCACTGTCATCTCAATAGCACTGTTAAGACAGTGTCATTAACAAGCAAGTGTAAGGATTGCAGTCGTTATACTGTAGGTTAACCTGATTCACTTTTCCTGGAAGGAAAACTCTAAGTCACTAAGCAAGAGCCTGTACGGCAGATGCTACCTATAATCAATACCTGTATAACTGTATGTATAACTGTTGACATGGTGAAGCTTTCTTACATTTACAGTATGGAAGGAGTCTCAAGCGTCACCATTTTGCAACGGACGGTAGGTTTTCCGCCATGGGAGAGTCTCCAGAAGAGAGAACCTTGAGGTTTCCTGTTTCCCAGTAACATGACATGATGGAATTATTATTTTTTTTTTTCTTGTCTTATTAACTTCAAGAGGGAAACAATGTAAGACTGGTGATGGAACTGCAGTTTATAACTGGAACTAACTTGTTTTATTAACTGTATATGATAGGTGAAAGGTTTCATGATGGGATAAAAGTTGGTTGTGAGTGTCATGGATTTTGGTGTGAGATAAGCAGCTTGTCGAGGAACGAATGTGACTGTGCGGTCTATGAAGCATGTCAGATCTGCGAGCTTCTTTTCACGATTAAACCAGGGCGCTGTCACTCAACATGGCTGTTGGCTGCATACGACTGGCTGTTCTGGTATCAAGAGATTGCAGGTGAGGGGGGGGTGAGTCATATTGAGTAATACGACACAGTAATGCAGCATTGTATCTAACAAAGATTCTCAGTTCAACCGCCAGCTGAGCATTCCGAGTGGCATGAGATTAGCGAGACAGGGTGAGACAGACAGACAGACAGACAGACAGACAGAGACTGAGGGCTTTGAAAAAAAAAAATAGAACCAAATGTGTGAGGTTCATAAAAAAGAATTACGAGCAGGGATAACGGAGACATGGAGGAATAGATGAGAAAGAGTGGGAGTAAGAGAAATAACAAGACAGAAAGATCAAACTAAGTCATTATTCTTAAGAATTACCTCTTCTAGCTGGCATGCTTTAACCACTTTGGTATAGCGGTATTCTTCATAGGTCAGCCCAAACAGGATGTTGTCTCGGATGGTGCCAGGCATGATCCAGGCAGTCTGGGATGAGTAGGAGACACGGCCACTGTGTCGGATTTTTCCCGAGGAAGGGACCAGCTCGCCCAGGATGGTCATTAACAGGGAGCTCTAGCCATACAGATGATACAGGACAGGTTAGAGACTCCTAGAGGTTTTTCACTCCTGAAATAGGTCAAGTGTTTCTGTCTCTGCGTAAAGCGCCCAGTGTCTTACTTTGAATATTTAATGACAATAATAATAATGATTTTTTTTTTTTTTTTAATTAATCAAGAGTGTGATCCTACAGTACCTTCCCTGATCCTGTGGATCCAGCCACTGCCAACATTTCACCCTTCTCCAAGTGCAGGCTGATATTCCTAAGCACGGGTGTTACGTAGAGGTTGGTGAAGAAGAGTCCGTCTCCGTTTGGATAGCCATTCGCTTTGTTCTCTTGCTTAATCTTCTCAAAGAGCTCGCCGATACCCTGCCATTAGCAGAAAGTCTCTCAAACACAGCACACCTCTACACTGTTAAATGTCTTTATAATATCTTTGTGATTATTAGAATTCTGCATCCAGCTGAGGAGACAGATTGCTTTTTACTGTAGTTAAAACCAGGTGAATTGACTATTCATAGGGTGTTAAAAAAAAAAGAGTGAACGAGATCCCATGGCACAGCATGCCATGCCCAGGACTGACAAATGAGATTTACAGGCATGTGCCTCAGTCATATGCTTATCTGACAAATACGACATGGTATAGAATGTTATAGCAACTGTAAAAAAAGATCACGCTAAATACAGCGGTTTGTCATAGTTATGGGTAGACTGAACTGTTCATTAACGTTTCTATTGTCACGGGCAAGGAGGAACGTCCTACAAAAGCACATAAAGCACTTGTGCTATTGCTCTGTGCATTTTCACTGGAGCAAGGGAGCGCGAACTGCCCTAGAATAGAGAAGTGGGTGTGACTCTGGTTTAATCATTGACTTCTGTGAGGTTTTGTTGGACAGCAGCTCACTGATTAATTTCTGCATGTGTTTCTTATTCAAATGGGGCGCGAAAACAGCTGACAAAAGGACACCGCAATTAACCGCCTCTTCCCACCATTTAAACTGAGATTCTGCTCTGCTTTCACTGCCTACGGGAGCGACGGTCTGAGAATTAGGACCCCAACATTCATGATTTTCCAATAAATGTTTGGGGTTTTTTTTCAAACTATTAGCATTTCTGTTTTTTTTTTTTGTTGTTGTTGTAAATTTCCAGACTAATTCATGACATCCAAGGCTTGACGACTAATCTACAAAAAAAAAAAAAAAAAAAAAACACTATCCCCAAAAGCTTTTTTCAGATTTTGTGCTTGGATATTAAAGGCTACAAAATGTGAATGTGTTTTGACATTTTCAGATAGCGAGAGGGCAGTTCACTAAAAGACTACCTCATCCCAAGAAGCTGTGATGTTTTCAAGTTCCATGTCTCTAATGCTGAGATCATACTCCATCAGTTTGTATTCTTCTTTGTTCAGAAAATCCTAAACAGCGAACAAGACACACACAAAAAATGAACATTTTTGGATACAGTCTGAGATAGAAACAGTTACCTTGGGCCTTGTTTGAGGACAGTACAAACAGTTATTCAATGATACAAAGAATCCGCCATGCTGTGCAGGGCTGAACCACAGCGCAACAGTTCACGTAGTTTTGGTTAAAGGCTTGTGGCCTGAATAACAGCTGCCACTTTTGAAAACACGTTGTTAGACATACCAAGCTTAGATAGTTTTTTTATCAGTCTTGGGGGCAGTGCAGGAATCTTTAGAACTATATCTTTTCCTTTGTTCGCCTTACAGTTTGAAGACAGGAGTACGTATTGAAAACAACTGCTTACTTATTATTGATATATTGATTCCACAGCATCTCATAAATTCAACCTCAGACAATAACCGTAAACCATGCCACGAATAAAGCATGGGCAGCTGAGCTTGACACACATGTCATGTTAGACGAAAAATTCTTTACCTCAATTTTCCAGATAAGCCTGATGGTGTCGTACCACATCTGGATGGACGCAGGCAGCTGGCGAGTGACCGTCATGCGCAGCACCATGCAGTATGACAGAGTAGTGAAGATGCGTCGCACGGTGATGCCCGTGGTGAGGGCTTGGGGCACCACCGCTGCCGTGATCACCCATATGGCAGAGAAGAAGTAGGCAGAGCTGTAGAAGTAACGCAGAGAGCCGATCTTCCTGGTCAGCTTGACCTCATCCCTGAAAGCAGTCAGAATGAAAGCAAAAGAAAATGCATTTAATTTCCATTGACGTCCGAATATACTGAATACAAAACTGAACCTTAAAAGAGCTAGCATCCTGTTTAACAGGAAATACACCACATTTTTCACACCTGATAATACGGACAAAGGCACAATAGGTGCAGAGTAACAGAAAGTACAACAGTAATGAACAAGGTCTGAAACTGTATTTAAGGAAAAGAGAAAGTTTCTCGCCTACAAGACATTTTCAAATTCTGATAATTTTCTAATAATAAATCTTTTTTTTTTTTTTTTTTTTTTTTTTTTTTGCAGTGTTAGAAATACTGTTTTTATCTTACTGTCTGATATTTTTGATGATGGTCTCCATGATCTCCTCCCAGCCATAGGCTTTCACTGAGTGCAGATTCTCCATAATCTCCGAAGTCAGGGCAAGACGCTTATTAGTAAGCAATATCCTTTGTGCTCTTATTAATGATAATAAAAAAAAACATAAAGAAAGAACAAAATCAGGGTGGAGATAGTCAGTGAGTGATTTTAATTAAAACATTTTTTAGTCATCTGGCTGGGCAAAGAGATTGAACATGAAAGAACACCTCGCCTGTCAAATACAGACGCGGCTGTAAATACAGGAAGCATGCTGTCTCGAATTGAACAGAGCTGAAAAGATGCCAGCGCAGCTCTTCCCATCTATGTTTACATTTCTCAAAAGCACAAGGCACGCCAAAGGTTCTGATTAGATCATAAGATCTGAGCTACCTGTCCTAACTCATCATCATCATCAAAAAAAAAAAAAAAGCCCTACCAGCATCAGACTCGGGTGGAATGTGGGTTTTGGCAGGAGTGATATAACGAAGTAGTAGGAAAACGTTTACAAATCTGAATACAAATGTGAATAGTTGATAAACCTACTTGTAAGGTCCCATTTTATGAGAAAGACAGGCCTGGATGACTCCCAGTAGAGAGATTGCAGCAAGGGCACAGAAGCTGTTGAATTCTATCAGCTCCCAAATTAGTCCCACACACAGGATACACTGCAGAGGAGAAATCCATACAAAGTGGGCCATGCCCAGGCTCTGTACAGAACAAAACACAGTTTCTGGTTCATTTTCAGCATACTCTGAGGTACGTTGAATCACTTCACACATTTAAGAGCCAATATAGTTTCACTGGCAAAAGCAAGGCAGCAGCAGGAAAGAATCAGCTCGTTTCATATTATTAGTAAGTACATAATAGTCAACGGAGCTCGACAACACTTTAACTATCAAATTATATAATGGTCACATGACCTAGAATATTATGAACAGAGGAAGAGCGTAATAAAGCATCGGGAGACTTTATTCCATTTTTGTTGGCTGCCACAAAATTAACCTTTGAAAGAAATGAATGCTTACCTGTCACTTCATATTGCACCTTAGTGCAAATACAAATACACACACACACACACACACACATGCAAGGACAGTGGTTGTTAGCAAGAGGAAAAGACTCAAAAAAATGCCACAAAAAAATATTACCATCGTATTCGGTACATCGTTAACAGAACGCTGGGGCATTTGGCCTCCCTCAAAACTACACTTAAAAAAAAAAAAAAAAAAAAAAGGCAGAATCTGCGTATGTTCTCTGAGACCGTTTCACACCCGCCACATTTAATGCAGGTGATAATTGCCTCAGAGAACTTGCAAAGTGTATCAAAATTCTTCACCCTGGCTCAACTTTCCTGAAGGGTTCTAAAGTTCAACCTCCATGGCTTCACTTGCACAGCAAAATCTGAAATGTAATGCTTTACCTATTGGCTTTCAAATAAAAACAGAAGCTTTAAATTGTGTGTTAGATGTTTTCTATAGTGAAGCAGTGCACTAAAGTTATTGCATATGTGTAAAATCCCACTAAATATCAGTTTATTATATATGATATTACTTGCCTGATCAAACTTGCACAGGTTGGCCGACATCAGGCTGATCAGCTGCCCTGTACTTATCTTGTCCAACACTCTGCTGGAAAGCTTTAGTGTCTTAATACCAAGAATAAAGAAAAATCTTTTAGTCTCTAACCTAGCAGCATTTGACATAACATAACAACATTTGCGCTTACTGCAGCACACCTTTTTATAAATTAAGCTGAAAAGGGCAATGCGGATCTGCATGCCCAGGTGGTGCAGCCCAAACATGGCGGGCTGCAGCAGGAGGAAGCGGGTGATAAACAGTAGGCCTAGACCTAGGGCCAGGAAGTAGCCCTGTTCTCGCTCTGGCTCATGGTTGGGGTCGAATGAAGCGATGATTCGACCCAGGAGCTGCGGCTGCACGGTTTTTGTGGCTTCCTGTGCAATAAATATGGGAACAAGGGACTAATGTCAACGTGATTCCACGTAGTGATCTAATTCTCATAATGCTGAACAAAATACAGTATATGTCTTGTGATAGCTATCCACAAAATGCTTCTACAATCAACAGACAATTAGATAACACACAACACATAGCCTTAAAGTACACACAGGGTATTTGTCATGAAGACGGTACCGGAAATACACACAAATTATTCATTATGTGCTGAACAGTCAATATATTACTACTGTATTTTTCCCCAAATTGTGGCATTTTCTTCATGACTAATGACAAGCTAGCACTTGTAATCTGCATGTACATGCAGACTTCTGGACTTTTTTGTTGTAGCACATACACAAGCATACGCACAAGCTTCAGATAAAGACCGAACATGGCAGAGCATATACTGTAACACTGAGTGCAAATATGCATATAATTAGACATTTGACACTTACCCCAAAATAGAGGAGGACACCAAATAAAATAAAGGGTCGAATGAAGCATCTGGAAAGTGCCCGTAGGAGACTGGGTTTTTTCTTTGCAGATATAACTTCTCTGTCCCATTCTCTGTGGGGGAGATACAGGAAGCATAAAAGGAACAATTAAATACCTCCCCACATCCTCCTATCCACTGTAGAAAAGAAAGAAAAAAAAAATGGTGGAGTAAACATTGTTCAGGACGCTCGTATATATCCACGGTGATTTTGCTCACTTATTAAACAAGCCAAAGAGCCTTTCACAAACAGGAGACTGCTCCGAGCTCTTCATTGTAGAAAAAGTTCAAATTCCCAGAAGACACGTGTTTGAGGACTTAAAAATACTGCACGGCATCTATCACCCACTAGGGGCCTGGCACTTTAAAAGGTCATGTTCGATGCCCGTTAAATTGGCACCGCAACCCAAGCAAACATATTGTTGGCTATGTGGAACATGGCAAGCAAGAGGTTTTACTGGAAGAAGCAAGGTGGCATTTACCCTGTTACCCTGAAACACCACATTAATTCTTTGACTCAAAGGCATGACATTTAAGCCTTTAGACTTCTAGGGCAGACAATAGGAACTGGAGCAATGTGTCCTGTTAGCAGTTCTTCATGGGGTAAACATGGTCATGTTTAAGTTTTGAGGCACACATCCAGTCGTTCATCCCATCACTGAAATGAAGAGGCGCTAAGGATACTAACAGCACCTTGACACTAAAGGTTGAACAAATTCCAGAATTTCACACATAGCCATTTTTTTAGAATTGGTAGCAATCGGTAAGGAAAATGCACTTTTCTTTTTTTGGTTAAAGCTTTTACTGAAAAAAACTTTTCTTATTAAAAGCACATTTTCTTATTCCACACAACTCGGATTGAAGCAGGAGTCCATCTATCTTACTAAAAGTTAGGGTCTCGACTGGTTTCTTATGAAGGCGGAAGCATTCGCTCTGTGGCTTGCTTTAATTTGCTTACTGAATACAGAGGGCAAATGCAGAGTGCACGTCTATTCATCAGGTTTACTTACGGAGGTTTAGACAAAATATCAGTGCAGACGGGCTAATAATCAATGAGTTACCTGCAGCAAATCTTTCTACAGATAATATTTGAGTGCACACATGTGCAAGTGGTGAACACACACACACACACACACACACACACACACACATATATGTATATAGTAGAATAGTATAACTATTAAATAGTAAATCAAAATAACACTATGTAAAAATGCCGTGTTTGTTTAAGATGCCCCGTCTCAGACAGTGAGGATGCAGTGATAGTGACAATTCTCCCAGACCAATCAATAATCTGCAGAGTTTTCACATTAACTTTTGGTATCGCCTTGGCTGACCAAAAAAATAGTCGGGTCGAGCCAATACCATGCAGTGGAAAAGAGCCATTTTGCACCATTGTGGCTGAAATAATAAAAGGTACAACAGTGCTCACAATGTACCTTAATACTGTTTTGTTACAGTTTTGTTCCTCTAGCTGTTATAGAAACCACCCCATTAACAAATGTTTTATGAAACACGAAATCCCACTTTTGTCCTCTTAGTATTACCTGCATTCTCACACCTGAAAAGGAGGAGTTGTGGTTTCCTTAACTGAAAATCCTGAACACATGCTGCACATAGTCAGTGATCTACAAATTACACATGCAGTGCACTTTTGGAAATCTCCCACATTCGAATGAGCCCAGCATTCAAGCATGGTGTGTCGAGAATACAAACTTTTCCAGACGTTCTGCAAGCACATCCGCGGCGTCGTGCGACGGAGCCTGATACACATCTGACGGCTTCAACTTTTCCCTAAAGCCCTTTCGCATAATAGGGCTGGTCCACCTGCAAAAAAGCCAGAAGACGCTGTAAATAACAACAAGGCCCATTTTTCACACCATAATTTCTCAATGCCATCACTGATGACTATCAAGCTGCTTCGGTGAGGTTTTTTTACACATCATTCATTACACATGAAAACTCTAAAGCTGCTGTTGATTTGATTTTTTTTTTTTTCATTTTTTTTTTCATTTTAATCTAACAATACTAATTCCTTTGTGTGCCGTCCTCCTTAAAACACTCACTTCATTCTAATTCAATGTGAATTAATGACGATGCGTCTACACTATATTTGATGTGAACCTTATGGAAGAACACGAAAGGGCTTTTTTTTTTTTTAAAAAGCAGGTTTCTGAAACGACAAACAGATGGAAAATTTCTTTCTGACAAGAACGCTCTTTAAAAAATGTAATAAATTTCTTGCCTTCACCTGAAAATGTCTACATATTGTACCAGGGGCATCGTTGGGCATATTTTTGAATGTTTTCAGATTCCTAAAATGATTTTTTTAGCCCCCCACCTCCCAAATAAACATATTTTGATTGGCATAAGTGGGTGTGGGTGCAGGTTTTCACTCTAACCAAGCAGAAGATACAGCTGATTCCACTTGATTAATCAGTTGATCTTGACTTTCAGTTGACTCAGCTGTGGCTTCTGCTTGGTTAGAATGAAAACCTGCACCCACACCGGCCCTCTCTGGACAGGTTTGACACCCATGGCGTAAGTCGTGAATATCTTTTTATATTATGTAATAATATTGTATACACTGTACAGTACTGTACAGTATTCAATTCCAACATTTCTTTTCTCTAAATTCTTATAGCCGGCTATGTTTAGGACCCGGCTGAAGGGGTTGCCCTAAACCAGTATTTGAGTTGGTTACAGAAAGTGAAGGACTTCAGTAAGACTTCTGAGGACCACTGTCTATATAGACTGAGACAATGTTTTAGCCAAAGCCGGACCTTTCTGAAGCTTTACAAAAACTTGATAACGTGAAAAAGAGAAGTATATTTTAAAGTAGTCATTACAGTAACGTTACACTAAACACACTGAGCTTGTTAATGAACGAAACTGAGAGCAGCGGGGCCGCAGTGAACGGGCTCTGACGTCACCAACCTCGCACCGTTAATCTATCTGCACACAATGAGTCTTAAAGGAGATAACACAACACTGACTGACTTTAATACTGACTTTAATACCATATCTGCAATAACACCTGTATCTTTATACTGGTGGTATTGCTCGGTTGGGGTTACCTGGTGACGCGCTTATTTAAAGGACTCACCTGTTGTTGTTGTTGTTGTTGTTGTTTTTACAGTATGATGGAAAGCAGATTCGTCAAAAATGAAAAATAAGCAAAAAAAAATAAATAATGTGTACTAATGACGCAACAGGTTGTTTTTGGTCGCCCATGCGTATGTTTGTAATAAATGGCTGTTCCAATATTTTTAGTATCTTGTACCAATTACGAGAAAGAAAAACTGCACATTCGAAGCTCAGAAATTCGCGTGCATTTAAAATGAAACATTATTTCATTTCATTTTATTTCATGTCGTCACACATGGCACAGATTACTGGAAACACCTTTGTAAGGTACACCACATACAGTACACCTGCTTCACACTAACGTTACAAACCTGTCATTTACTACTACTCTCTCTCTCTCTCTCTCTCTCTCTCTCTCTCCTGAGAGTGTATAGATTAAGAGCAATATCTACACTGTGTTTCAGTCTCCAGCTGGACAGTAGATGTGAATTAAAATTCAAATAACTCGATTTAGTTTGGAACACTTTGCATTTGGTCCTTACCAGAAAAAGTACCCCGAAAGGAAGCCGGCATCATCCACAGGTGATCTCTGCATCCTAAAAGAAGCCCGGCGGCGCCTCCGTTAAACACGGAAACCGTGCTGTTTATACATGAGGAATCCTCTCACAAGTATGCACTTTCGGATTATTCGATTATGACTCGATTCGATTCGCCAGCGCGTGGATGAGGAGAACCGCGAGGAAAGGAGGGAGCGCGCGCGCCCGCGCGCGTCTGTCGCCGCGCCGATTCTCCAGGAGAAAGCTCGGAGTGCGCGCGCGCTTCGGTCAGAGCGTGAGTGAGAGACGGACACTCTCGAGCAGCTCACAGTCAGAGATCCCACGGTCATGTCACTCCTACACGGACAGGTTTTTAAAGAGATGACCATTGTTTAAAAAAAAAAAAAAAGAAAGAAAAAAAAAAGAGGAGGGTGGGGGCTGACTTTATTGCGGGGAGCACGGTAGACAAAACACGTGAGGTGGAGTTCACGCCTTAATCATGTCGAACTGAGAGGAGATCATTCACTGTCGTGCAGAATAACAAGAAAGCAAAAGATTTAAAAAAATATATATTTTCAAGGTTGTTTAGCATGGATATTACTGCAGCATGCGGGTTGATTCTTAACGTACAAATCCACCAGTGATCAATTTCATGATGGGATTAGGAATGAATATTTGCTGGTCAACACACTTAAAAGTCATTTATAAAAAGTAATTATGAACCACACCATATTATTAACCATGTATTAAACTTCATATGTACACAATGGACCATGACACCAGTATGCGATCCTTCCCTAAACTTTTGCCACAAAGTTTGCACACACAGTTGTATAGGATGTTGTTGTATGCTGTAGCATTACATTTTCCCTTCACTGGGACTAAGAGGCTTAATGACAATGCCCCTGTGCACAATGGGACTCAAGCTGAGGTTGGTGTAAAAGACCTTGAGAGGTCTACACAGAGCCCTGACTTCAACCCCACTGAACACCTTTGGGATGAACTGAAACGCCGACTGCACCCCAGACCTCCTCACACAACATCAGTGCCTGACCTCACTAACACTGATGTGGTGAACGGACACAGATTCCCACTGACATGCTCCAAAATATAGCGGAACGCTTTCCCAGAAAAATAGAGCTTACAGTTTTATTACTGCAAAGCAGGACTAAATCTGACCTTGGATGTTTAACAAAAAACATACGAGTGTTATGGTCAGGTGTCTGCTAACTTTTGTCCACATAGTGTATGAGTTTCAAAATATAATACCCAATTATCTGAGGTGATGCTACAGGACAGCCAAGGCATCAAGTGTTTGGTGCTCTGAAATTGAAGGCCCCTGAGGCTTAAGTCTCTTAAGACTAAGAAAATGTTACCTGTCTAAAGCCAGGCACCTCAGTTGCAAATTTGGAGTGACCAACAACATGTCAGTATTATTCACTCATACATTCAACTTCAAGTGCTTTCAGGGGCATCCAGAGTCCACAGGATCCACAGGATGCTATGTTTTCAGGAGTTGTGAGGAAATCAGAGAGGCTTGAGGAAACTCACACGGACACAAGGAGAGCATGTGAAATGTCATACTGACACTTACCTGAGTCAAGGATAGACCTGGAGACGCTGCTGCTACGAGGGAACAAAATGTTAATAAACTGCAGTAGCGTTTTTGAACCTATGTGATGTGATGATTATTAAACAAGTTGCAGAAGCATTTGGACTTCATTCAAACCTGGCAATAACATCATCGCAATAACAGAGCATGTTTCACCTTTTTCATCTAATCCTACGGTTATCTTGTGACATATGGTAAAGTGGGGCACCTAAGCTCAAGTGTGTTAGCTAGTCAACAAGATTTCTAAATGATCTAGCAGATTTGTCCAAACTTTTGAACTGGTACTGTAATTTCTTTATGAATTAACCGACATTGTGATATATTCAGGCAACAAAATAGAAATTATTGTTATTTATTTTCCAAATTTAAGGAATAGTTTTAAAAAGTGGGCCAAAATGGTTTGGGTTTCCTGGGACGGACTTTAAGGTTGTTTGCGGGTAGTATGCATTTAGGGAAATCCTGAAGCTTCAAACATAAATGATCAATAATCGAGTCCTCTCTTAGTACACTTCCAGGGTACTTTGGTTGTTCCTCAGACAGAACTCTATGTAGAACCCTGCACCAGAAGAACCCTTTTTAAGGGTGTAGCTTATGTTTGAGCTTTTTAGATAATGTCAAAAAAAATAAAAAAATAAATTCAGCCAGAATGTCTAGCTAGATTTCCAAGTCAAACAAAAGTAATATTCGGTTTAAATAACAGTGTGTTCTGTCCAGAAAGCGTGATATTAGCAACCAAATAGTGATGAAAATATGCACACCTACTGTACAATTAACACGGTGAAATAACATTCAGTGTAGATGGGGGGGGGGCAATTCAGTGAGAATGTACAAAGAGTCTTACAAAGTGTGGGAAATGAAAAAGGAGATTACTAGGAAGTGAAATCAATGGAGCAGGGATTGGTTTCACGAAACATGTGCAGAGGTTAATGGTGTAATCAATGATTAAATATATTTCTCTTTAGTAGGAAGGGTTAATCTGTAACACTGTAACACTGACCCTCACTTATATTTAGCCTGGTTCTAATGTTCAATGTTTATACTCTAATATATCTAACACTCTATTCTTATGCTGATTCATTTGATCATTTATCCCTAGAGATTACTCAGCAAAAGCGTATATCAGGATCTGCTAGTCAGGGTCACAGCCACACAGGCATGTTTTTGGTTAAATAGGAGAAGACCAGACAGGCTTCAAGAAACCCATTTGGACAGAACATATAAAATTACACACAGACCAAACTCAGGATCAAGCCGGAGACCTTGGTGCTGTCAAACGTCACTGCTCTGATCGAAAAATATGGTTTCGTTATTTTTAAAATGATATTTTTAAATTATTTATCTGTATACAGGTCCAATGACAAAGAAGACACAT
>JAOVYU010000042.1:23413310-23435981 GCA_025674565.1 Synodontis membranacea
CGATCTTACACACACACACACACACACACACACACACACACACCATGGAATAGTGTAAATTTAATAATCGACAAGTGGAGAAAATCTGGCACAACCCAGACATTTCTAAGAACAGGACGTCCCTCCAGATTGATCCCCTGACTGTCTCCATCAAATCCTGCTGATCTGTTGTGTTACATATCCCATTTCATGCTTAATGAATAGGTCCCCTAATCTGGTTCTGTTCTTTTGCCTTTTAACCACTGTGGTCGAGATTAGCTAATCATGAAAGTCCTAGGATAGTGCTTTCCTGTGCTTGATTTACGCTGCCTCCCGACGTTGCACGAGCAGCAGTTCAAAAAAGATGCGGTCGACTGGGTTCATGTGCCTTGGAGGAACCATGTGATGGTCTTTGTGCTTACTGGTTGTGACGAGCTGTCGTGTGATTGTGAGAGAGTCCTGATTTGTGGGAATTGGCCATGACTAACTTGGGGAGAAAAAAAAAGACGTCTGTGTTTTTGTATAAACCGCTGTTTGTGTGTGCCACTAAACTACCTTGGCAGAAATACCTCTTTAGGTTCAGATATCTTTAAAAAAGGTAAATTGTTCCGATTAGGAGCATCTGGACAGGCTGCACAAGAAACGTCTGTGGAGAAGACCAGCAGGCTGAAGGAGCAGATTGAGGGACATCTAAAACAACTAGAAGAAGAAATCACTGCCTGTAAGACACATGAACATATTCTTCATCATACCAAATTCACACTCTGTATGTATGTATTGAACTAGGTTTTATCAGTATTTTGGACATCGTAAACATTTATGTTTAATCGTCATTAAATATTGATCCTTAGGAATGCTTATTATATTATAATACTTCTTAAAAGTAATCATGTCTGATCAATCATCATCAGAAATCTTTCGGCTGCTTCTTTATTTTTTCAGCTTTTCCAAGTACAGGCTTTGATCGGCACACATCTCCAGTGTTCAGTCCAGCTAATCCCGAGAACACTATAGAGGACAGCCTGGCCGTGCTGGGGGACCGTGTTGCGCAAGTGTTGGACACACATCTGACCTTGGCCTCGCAGACACTTCTCAGTGGGTCAGTATCTGTTCGAGTTCCATGGAATGGCATAGACGTCAGTATAACATGTCTGAGCATATACTGTATATACAGTCATGAGGAAAAAGAAAGTACTTCAATTCTAGTTGTAGTTCCTTCAGGTATTCCAGTGTATTTATTTGTCAGGGCCTAAATAACGATTGTGCGGTACTCGCCAACTTGAACAACTTTAAAGAGATATCACAGTAGATTTCGACATGTAGTCCATTCCTCCACCTGTTAACAGAGAGGCGAGGTACACCCCGGGCAAATCGCCAGTCTGTCACAGGGCTAACACAGAGACAGACATCCATTCACACTCGCATCCACCCCATGGGCAATGTAGAGTAGCCAGTTAAGTATTCTGTATGTCTTTGGGCTAACCACTGCACCACTGTGCCGCACCTCAACAGACAGCCATTTTTCCCCAAAAAAGTAAACCAAATTCAGGAACCAGGTGTGGAGAAAATTAAGTACACCCTTCATACTTCCACAATCATAAAGACAGTAATTAGCAGCTAGGTGTTACTAAAGAAATGCAAAAGTTTAGTTAATCACCAAGAAGCATAAAAGCAGAGCTTTGGCAAAAACCAAAAACAGGATATCAAACGATATGAGAGAACTACAGAAAACATTTACTTCAAGTTATTTTGGTGAAGTTACTGCATGTTACTGAATTAAAGGTTGTACTTAATTTTCCTCACATTGTTTGAGTGTTAGTTTGTTTTATGGGCAAAAATGACTACATATGGAAATTTATTTTTGTTGTCACATGAGGTATCTTGTTTATGGAAGTTAAGAACCCTGCCGCTGTTATTTAGGCCCTGATAAATGAGAACATAGAAATGAAGAAGGCTTTACTTTCTTTTTCCTACGACTGTACAGTATATGGCCAAAAGTCTATAGACACCTGACCATTACGTCCATATGTGGGTCATTCCTACACTCTAGCCACAAAGTTTGAAGTACTCGATTGTCTAGAATGTCTTTGTACGCTTTGACTTTAAGACTTCTCTTAATTGCAACTAAGGGACCCAATCTGTTCCAGCACTGCAACGCTGATGTGCACAAAGTAAAACATGGTTATGCAAGGTTGGATTGGAAGAACTCAACTGGCTTGTGCAAAGCCCTGACCTATGGAATGGGATGTTCAACAAACACACATTGGTGTGTTGGTCTGGCATCCATATTTTTTTGGCTATATAGTGTAATTTGTTTAGATTACAGCGGCTTTAAAAAGTCAGAACTCTCCTGTTAAAACGGCAGGTTTTTGTGATGTAATTGAATGAATCGATATTTGGGTTTGAGATTAAAAGATGAATAATGGACAACAGATCAGAACTTAAGCTTTCATTTCATGATATTTACAGCTTGATAAAGATTGAATAAAAAAAAATAATACTTAATATTTGGTTGTATGTCCCTTGCTTGCAAAAACTGTATCAGGTCAACAATCCACTCATATCACCAAATGGTTGCGTTCTTATTTGGTGACATTTTTCCAGGCTTGGTGTTCTTTTAGTTTTTGTTTATTTGTGATGGTTTCCTTATTCAGATTCCACTTCAGGAAGTGAAATGCATGCTCAGTTCTACCTCTACAGTATGTTTTGAGTCATTACATTTTTGAGTCGGTGCGTTTCTGTGTAAATTGGCGGACAGATTGTTTCTGTAGACTCCTGAATTCATTCTGCTGCTACTATCATGGGATATATCATCAATAAAGGTTGGTGAGCATACAAGGCCCAGCCGTGACACTGCCTTCACAGTGTTTTTTTTTTTTTTTTTTAAATCGTGAGCAGATTCTTTTCTTTCTCCACACTTTGGCCATTACGTGCTTTGGTAAAGATTCATCTTTTGGAATGCAAATTCCAATAAATTCCAATGTGGCCTTTTGATTTTTACTGTGAATGAGTGGTTTGCAGATCATGCAACCTGGGCAGGTCACCAGTCTCCAGGGACAAACAGCCATTCACCTCTATGGGCCATTTACACTCACCGTCCACTTTGTTAGGAACACCTGTACACCAGCACACCTGCACATTAATAAAGGTATCTAATCAGCCAATCAGGTGTCAGCAGTTCAGTGCCAGAAATCATGCAGATACAGGTCAAGAGCTTCAGGTAATGGTCATATCAACTGAATGGGGAAAAAGTGTTATATTTGAAACTGTGATGGATGTCTGTACTAGATGGGTTGGTTTGAGTATTTCAGAAACTGCTGATCTCCTGGGGTTTTCATACACAACAGTCTTATGGAGTTTACCCAGAGTGGTATGAAAAATATATAACATTGAATGAGCAACAATTCTAAGGGTGGAAAATTCATTCAAGCTGCCAGGCAGATTATAGTAACTCATTTATTTACTCTTTGCAGCCATGGTGAGCAGAAAAGCATTTCAGCATGCACAAAACATCAAACCGCAGCAGACCCCATCAGGATCCACTCCTGTCATCCAAGAACAGGAATCTGAGGCTACACTGAGAACCCAACTGGACAGTTAAAGATTGGAAAAAAATCAGTTGGTCTTTTTCCAGTCTTCAGATGTCCAGTTTCAGTGTGTCTGTGCTCATCATAGTCAAGAAAAAGAATCTGAGTCTGACAGGAGTGGAATCTAAAACAAGTCGTCTTCTGTTGTAACCCTTCCACCTCATGGTTTGATGTATTGTGCATGTTTTGTGTACAGATGCAGATAGGTTTTCTGTAAAGTTGTAAAGAGTGTTTATTTGAGCTATATATTATAGACCTGTCAACTCAGTCTTGTCATTCTTTTCTGATCTCTCTCATCAACACAGGGTTACATGTTTTTTCCCCACAATTCCGTGTAAACTGTAGTCTGAAATTCTGCGTGTGAGATCAGCAGTTTCTGAAATACTTAAACCAGATCATCTAGCACCACAACCAGGCCACGATCAAAGTCACAAAGACCCCACATTTTCCCCCTTCTGATGTTTGATATGAACATTAACTGAAGCTCTTGATCTGTATCTGCATGATATTATGCTGCTGCCACATGATTGGGCGATTAGAAAAATGCATGAATGTACAGGTGTTCCTAGTAAAGTGGAAGGTGAGTGTAGAGTAGCCAGTTGACCCAATCTTCAAGGAAACTGGAGCACCCAGAGGAAATCCACGTATGCTCAGGGGCAACATGCAACCTACAGAAAGGCCCCAGTTGGCAGACAGGTTCGAACCCAGAACCTTCCTGCGGTGACACGACAGTGCTGACCACTGCATCATCATGCCACCTCATTTTTTTAATATCCACTATATAATTGTTTTATGCTTGGTTAGTTTATGAGTTTGGAAAGGTGTTGCAATAGTTCCAGTACACACTGTCTGCATTACAGTACACAACGATCTAGAATGTAATTTAGGATTAGACACCTATTTAAAGAAAAGTTACACGGTATACTAATTGAGTTGGTGCTTTGCAGGCAGCTGGACTATGAAGATTTCCAAAGTGCAGTGAAGGAGATTTCCTCTCATTCTGAAGGAGGCTGGAGCAAGGTGATGACCAGTTAATCTTGTAGTAGCAAGTCAAGTTGAATATGCTTGCACACTTATTCAGAGTGTTTTGCTTGTCAGCCAAATTCATCCCTTACTGTAGATTCAAATTACATTAAATGTGTCCCTCTTTCGCTCTTGTCTTCTCTATGTCTTTTTAGGTTTTGGTACCTTTAGTGTTATTGCAGGCACTGCATTGTAAGGGTCATCCACTGGCCTCTCTACTTTCCCTGGGGGAGCGTTACTTAACTGAGGTAGAGGCAGACTTCATCATTCAGCAGGGTGGATGGGTGAGTGTTTTTTTTTTTTTTTCTTTTTTTTTTTCCCCTTCCTCCTTTTTCCACGTCTGACAGCGTGAAGGAAATTGATCTCTTCTACACAGGTTTTTAAAAAAAATCCTTTATAGGAACTAATCAACACTGGACAGAGTATATACTGTAAGTTGAAATTTTGGTTCAACTATAAGAACAATATAGTTCCTGGCATAGTGATCTGAGACTCCGGGACACTGAATAAACATTATAATCATGTTATTTCTGGTAAAACATCAATGTCATTTACTGTAACACAATAAATGGTTAATGAAGCATATCTGCTTTGTGTGATGAACATCAGACGCACGTCTAAAAGTTCTTCTGAATCTAATACGGTGTAAATTGGCCTCTGGTCTATTTGTTTGAATGGGAATACCAACAAAACAACAAACTGACAGTCATGCATTTCATATTTAATGTAATAGTGTTTTTACAGGGTTTATCTGAAATGAATTGCCAGAGAAGCAGTATGAACGTACTTGAGTATTAAATGGTTAAAGAGTAACTCCAGTGGCTGTTGTTTTGTAATGTCAGACTGCAGTATTCAAACACCAACCTTCACCCAAAAAACGACTCCCCAGGTTATATATTTGCTACAGATACAGATGTGATTTTTTTATTTTTATTTTTTTTGGGGCCATTTTCACAACTGAAATGCTCAGCAACATGGCCGTTCTGTATAACGCAGTCTGTGTTGTCTGGCTTGCATCTTTGTTTTTCACTTTGCATTTTCTAAGTAAGATGTGCAACAGTGGAGCACTGAAAAGCAGTCCTCGTGGGCAGTGTGAATGGAATGAATGAGTGACAGGGAGTGGCAGGTGAAGATATGACACTTGGCACTGAAATTTGTTTGAAGGTAAATCGCACTGCATTAGAACCCAGTCTAATGCCTCGCTTGTAAGGTGGCTTAAATCTTGCTCAAGTAAATCTGCAAGACACAGACATACTTTAAAGGCCAAATTTATACTTCTGCGTCAACATGTGTTTGTGTCACAGCGCAGAGTGTGGGATGATGGGTAAACATGGCATAGAGAGATAGAGAGAGAGAGAGAGCCGTGTCAGCGTGCAATCCTCGTACAAGCTAATACAGGAAGTTCAGGAGGTAGGTAGGACGAGTGTGTAAGCAGTGAACAGGAATTCATTTGGAATTCGGCCCATTGTACTACTTCTGTAAGAAGTTGCATAAATGATGAACGGATGAATTTGAGTCATAGGCCTATTTTTTTTCTTTTTAATGTTATTCATTTAACATTAGAAAAAACATTTGTTGCTTTATATTTGTTTATTCCTTTAAATAACATTTTAGACTTATCACTTATCATAATCATGTTTTATTGTCATATCCAACAGCTATAACATTTTCGTCTGTATTCTGTGGTCCTAATATCAACTCCTTGCAACCTAGCATGAGAAATAAGGACTCATGCAGCACATGCACCATAAGAGGGAGCCGTCGATCTGCTGTCAATGCAGAGGTGAAAATCACACACCAGGGAAGAGAATTCCATTTCATGTTACAAATTTGGCTTTCATTTCTGTGTGTTGTTTCGTATCAGAGTAACATAGACAGCAACACAATACACCTGTGAGATCTAAGCTGTCTATATTTGCAGTGTTTAGTTATGAAGTCTGTACTGTATGTATAAATAGTGTCTCGGGAAAAGAACGTGAACTATTAAGCATGTCTTGGCTGGCAAAACGTCTGCCCCTGAAAGTCCCAAACTTCTGACTTCTCCATTATTTACTTCTCTGGTTTCACAGCCAGGGTAAGTTTTATTGGGCACTGAAACTGAATTTGTTATGCACATGTTTCAGTTTTGTTTTTTTGTTTTTTTTCCCCCTTATCATGTTTACTAATCTAAAACATTTCAAAGGTCACTGTTCTCAACCTTCGATAATGACATCATTTCGAGTGCAATAATACGATCGTAAAATTATAGTTACGTTATGATCGTTGGCGTACTTCCCAGAGCACAGAGAAACTCTTTAGTTGAATCCGTGTTTGGGAATTCAGTCTGCAGTGTTGGTTTAACTAACGCATCTCTGCCGCTTCTGCAGAGAGAGCAGCGATCAGCGTCTCCTTTTTTGTGATTGAAATGCTGAATAGATCCACATTCCTCCAGTGCAAATCCTTCATGAGGAGTTGAGGCAGAGTTGACATGAACACGACGGGAGGGGTTTGGGGGCGGGAGCAAGCGGGGAAGAAGTAGTAGTCCTGTACAGCTGCTGTCCATTGCTCTGACAGGCAGCACAGTGAGTGTGTCCATTTAGTTTTCCTTTAATTATTGTCTCTGGTCTGCATTGGTATATCACTGTCTCAGAAAACGGCCAACGTCAGGTAGGCAAACTTTTTTTTTTTTTTCTCCCTGTTTGCAATGTTTGTAGTTTGAGGCCGCACAGATGAGAAAGATGATCCAACTTGCTGAACTGTGTGAGATTTGCCCTTCGATATTTTTATGGATATTTATTAGTACAGAGAGCAGACTGTTTGTAAAGTGCATTATTAGTTTTCTGGGGGGGGGGGGGGGTCAGGCATAATTTTTTCAAATGTTACTAAGCAAACCAGTTACTGAGATTTAAGCATTTCGTTGGTAGGTTCAGTAGTTTTTAAAACCTTGTTTTGCTTTCAGGGTTGGGGTGATGGGTGTGTGTAAGAAGGTGTGAGAAGGTACAGGTTCAGACACTGAAAATTTTTTTTTAAGAGCCCTAAAGACAAAATGCCTCCTGCCAAGCTGAGTGACCTTGTTAAGGCAGTATGGCCCACTCTTGGTGCACTCTTAGTGCACTTTCAGGCTTGTGATACTTTTCCTATTTTTAATATATTCTATTCATACACATTCATTTGTCCTTCATGCAGTCTTTCAAAAAAGACTACGGTGTTGGGGATCTGCGAGGACACCCACACACTGCAGAATTGTAAGGTGACATAACCTGATCCATTTTTTTAGGACTCGACAAACAAATGACCTTGATGCAAATCCCTCCCATTCGAGCCAAGGGAAATGAAAAGCAAAAGTTAAAGGCATGTGCTTTGAACAGGTGCCTAGCAACACTGGCTGGAGTTTAATAGATCACAATCCAGAAGACAACACGGGGCATAGACTAAATCAGACGGCGATGAGAGTGCCTGAGCTTAAGCCGTGTTGGCACGTGCTTGGCCCACTGCTTTATATAAGAAACATTTCACAGTAGTGGCAGCTGCAGAGCAGGAATCATGTGCTGCACACACACACATGCACAGACTCAGGATCATGAGGAAGGCCAAAAATAAATCTGATAAATCCTCATACAAAATCATCAGCAGGGACACTAGTTCCACTGCAGGGTGTCTCTCTCTTAAGCGAGAGAAGATTAATTCTGCTGTTTATCATCACTGCCGGACAACCGTCACTAACATTTTGTAAATGTTTAAACTCATGCAGCTTTCCTTGAGTCTTTCATGCTTAGAATCATGCCCTTTTAATTAAAGCAGAACTTTGACCCTTTTTATGTTCCTCATTAAAAAAAAATCTAGAGGAAAATCTAGAGCTTTGCTCATAGTCAGGAACAAGATAACGCCATCTCACGACTTGGTGACCATGAATAGCACTGGTCTCTAGGAGATGATGGGGGGGGGGGGCAAGTCAAGGGTCCGGATTATTTTAACATGCATGCCTTTAGCTTGAAGAAGAAGTAGGATTTGGTACATAATACATTACAGCACAGTGAAACTATTTTGTTCACATAGCCCAGCTTGTTAAGAAGTTGGGATCTGGGACCCCAAGAGAGTAGAGAGGGCTTTAAGGGTCTTGCTCAACAGTGGCAGCCTGGAAACTGACCTTCTGATCAGTAACCCAGGGCCTTAACCTTTGACCTTTCACTGCTCCAAGAGAATTGAAGCTGCCAGGAGTCAAACCGAGAATCTTCTGATCCATAGTAAGATGCGTTATCCTTTGTGCCACTGGCCCACATGAGGGGACACCAAGATACAACACTGGTTGTAACAACAAAAGGCAACAGAAAAAAGTGAGATTTTATTAGCACACAATGTTAGCTTACAGAATCTAATGGTCCTGAGAGGTAGTTGGCCAGTAACAGATAAGATGGAGGACAAAGAAGTGATGCTGCCTTCATGTGCTAGAGATTACGAGTTAAGGGGGCGTTCAAGTTCCAATTGACCATAATTCCCTGAGTATGTGAAGGCAACAATTTTTACCATTAGCAAAGGCTTGACGTTGTTAACCTCAAATGCTCACACTATGTTGCATTTCCTGAACATGCTAAAAAAAAAATGTATATATTTGGAACAAGAAGACGGAAAGCCTTTTTTCAGTGATTTTCAAGAAATCTGCCAAACTCTAGTGTTTACCACGGAAGTGAGAGCAGCTCGCACGCATGCACAGGAAGTATGCGAGTAACATGTCGTTCAATGAACAATATTTTAGCTAACAAAATATTAGCAAACGTTACCTAATAGAAAATGTGTGCCGAACTCAGCCCTGGATTAGCTACATTTAATTATTAGTTAATGTAGATTTTTTTGCGACTGGCATAGCAATATGGTTGATGTTGGTGGCCACTGAAAGGGTACTGGCAGCATTGTGTTACTTGATTGCACAGCGATTATTCAGACATGAATAAACAATCAATCAATCCAAGCACCTAGCTTTTATAGCTGCAGTGTGTAAATGAAAAGCAAAACCAGCCACGGATAAACGCATGAAGTGACAGGTTGACACTGATCATACAACGGTTACAAACAAATAGACACGGTCATGCTACGTACTTATACGCACTAATAGCAGTACTAAATCATTCAGAGTAATTGTGAGTGCCTCGAAGTCTAAACACATGACATCAACAACGCATGTCTAATATTCCTTAAGGATTTATATGCACTCATACATGCTCAGAAATGGAGGACTTAGGGTTGGACATAGTACCAAACAGAGATGATCTCAGGCCCTGATCAGTTACTCCATGTCAGTGGGAGAAGACCTGTTGGTTACTCTGCATGCTACTATCAAAGACTCCATGCAATAGAGGTCCATACAGTATAATGAGACTAAAAAGGATATAACCTGGTTATCTGTAGGACCAGATGTGAGGCTTCACTTTGAAAATCTTCAGCAGTAGTTGAGCCGTGTGGCACGGGTTCTGTCTGATCATATTTGTTAAAAGATTAAGAAAAACCTCAAGATTGTAAAATCGCCAGAATGTGTGGTCAGTGATGGTTAGCTGATTATCCCTGGTGAATTTTAATGGTAGAACTTATGACGATCCAAACCTGAGGTTAGCCTTCAGTTTGATCAAAAGATCACCACTCGAAGCTATAACACCTGGTTTGGTGAACCTCAAAAGCATTGCATGTCGAAGTAAATCTATAGAATGATCTGTTTTTGACTAAAATAAGGCAGATAAATTATTCAGAGTCCATTATAATCCCTAGAATCACACTCCTTTATCCTGCTGTTTCAGAGCATGAAATTCACTTCATGATGATTTGTACTCCGGTTGTGTTTTGCCTTCACTTTTAAACATTCATATTTCAGTGACAGAGAACTAGATATTTCAAAAAAAAGTATGTGAAAAAAGTATGTACTATTGATTTATGAAAGAAACATTCGCACTAGGACACAGGGTTTGTTCAAACCAGCCACATTGCACAATACTACAGTATTAACTTCCTTTCTATGGGCAGCTCTACAGTATCTTTTTTTTAAACTCGTGTTTACCACAGAATAGTTGAGTGATATGCGGTCTTCATGTTAACTGGCCTAATTTAATCCCCAGGTAGTTTTAAAGCTTCTTTCATGGCATTATTTTTCAGTTGAACAGTTCTTTTTACAGACTGTGACTTTGCTAAACCACTGAAACCCCTTTTTTTTTTCTCCCAGTCTGGTCATTTTCCAGTTCCCACCCACTAGCTTTGGTGGATAAAGACTAGTGCATGCTTCATTTGAGACTCTTGAAGCCAGCCACTTTATCTTTTCGTAATGTGGCTTGGGCAGGAAATCACACTCTGAGGAAAGCACTAGTATGTAAGGTCAGGACACGTAAAATTATGTGCTTTTTGGACATCCATTTCCAGATTCAGACCACTTAGCTGTTATAATAATTTCCACTGTTCTGGGAAGGCTTTCCACTAGATTTTGGAAGGTGGCCCTGAGGATTTTTGCCCATTTAGCCACAACAGCACAGAAGGTCAGGCACTGATGTGTGTGACTCCACCAGTTTGAGGAAGGGCCCACATATAGTCATCATGGTCAGATGGCCACATACTTTCAGGCATATAATGTACTTGTGATCATCTCATGACGGAGTGAACCCCTCCCCTTTATTATTATTATTATTTTTTTTATTTTTTTTTTTTTATTTTTAAAGACTGTGCCACTCTGGAGTGTTTCACAATCTTTGTGGGCCCCTGTCTCTTCAGGTCCTTGGAATTATCCTAATCCTAACCTTTCCCTCTTATGTCAGGCTAACTGTTAGATAAAAGTCTAACAAATACTAGGCGTGCATCGGTACACAGTATTTTATTGAACCGTTCGGTACGCCCCCTACGGTTCAATGCAAGTGAACCGGGATATTTCAGTACAGTAAAACCTCGCATATTCGCTTTTCTGTATTTGCGACTCGCGAAATTTTGCCGACCCGGAAGTAGATGCGCCACCATCTTGACTCTCCCTTGTGCTATTGATACCCGAATCCACTCGCCTCTACTCCCGAATTTCTTCATCCAAAACTAAGGCTACCTGTTAGTTCTCCCTGTCACTAGAGGGCAGTAAAACTCCTACAACTCCAGACTCAGAGCTGTAGAGGAAGATTTTCGTGTGCCTCATTCTTAAATTCCTGCAAGAATAAAATCCTGTTTTTAGCTTTGTGTTCAACTAAGTAAATTGAGACTAGATTTTCATTATATTTCAATAAATATACTTTTTGTGACATTTTTTTTTTTTGGTGGTGTGATTTTTCTAATGTGAAATATGTGCCGTGGCTCAAAAAGGGAAACACTGACTTGGGTGATACTGTACTCTGTTTTTACGTCAACCATTTATTTTTAAGGGTAATAACTTTTAAATGAAATTAAAGTGCTTTCGGGGCATGATTTAGGTCATATTTAGGGTTTATACTTTAGAAATAAGCATTTATTAGCATTTTTAGCATTAGCATTTATTAGCACTGTATATGGATACTATAAATACCGTACCGTAACCGTGACATAGAAACCGCAATATGTACCAAACCGTGGGTCCAGTGTACCGTTGCATCCCTAAAAAATACTATAACGTAATTCTTGTAGTGTAAATTGTTGAGTGTGGTGCTATAGTGTTAGTGGAAGGGAAATGTATATGTATTCAGAATATGCAGGATAATATATAGGGCAGTACAAACTCTCTTTTGGTGTTTAAAAAAAAATAAATAAAAATGCTGTCAGGACTAAAGATGTGCTATATGTAGGAGTTTCCCTTTCAGACTGCAGAATCTGGGGGAGGAGAGTATTTAAATGAATCATTCAGCGTGATTTAAACAGGTTCGCGATAGTCACTTTACTGCTAATTTTGCCGTTATTTAATTCCAAAAAAGTAAATTTTGCAGAAATGCTGAGAGAATGAGAGTGAGCGAGCGAGTGCCCACGTGTTTGCCAGCAAGCACAGGACAGATATTTACTTGCTCAGATGAATAATTTCTCTACAAAATATAAATTATGTGCTTGCGAATGTCCCACTGCACGCCCGGGAATCTCCCACAGCTGACCGTGTCCGTGTCTGATCAACTAACAAAGGCACTTTTTTTTTTTTTTTTTTTTTATTCTGGAATTTTGTTCTGACAGGTTGTGTAAGATATAGTCCACGTCTGTTTAAAGCTCAACACTTGTGGGGGCATGCTGTTATGTTCATCTTGGATTCTGTGCCCTGGGGCAAGTGAAGCATTCTGGAAAGGGCACCTCACACAGCACACCCACACCTAAGAGAAGAATGCTTTACTGCTGTTTCCCTTTAGATTTCTGTGCAGATTTTGTATAATACAACAACTTTGATTA
Source organism: Synodontis membranacea (assembly GCA_025674565.1). Lineage (NCBI taxonomy): Eukaryota > Metazoa > Chordata > Actinopteri > Siluriformes > Mochokidae > Synodontis > Synodontis membranacea. The sequence continues at coordinate 23,426,231 of JAOVYU010000042.1, forward strand.
CTCCTGCAACTTTGTTGCGATCCAGTACTTTTTCACCCTCCATCTCCCTCACCCTTAAAATCTTTGTTTTGTTATGGATTGCACATTGTTGGAGCTGCAGGGCAAAGCTCAAGAGTTGAGAGTAAAGCCATTACTGCAGGAGAGACAACAGACAGCGCCAAGGTTTTGCTCTTGAGGTCACTTTCACTGAAATTCACATAGACATTAAAGCAGACAAGAAAGACAAAATCCCAGATTTCAGGCAAATGAAGTGCTAAAGCTTCTTTTATGGATTTTATACAAAGCAGCTTAAAAGTTAATGCCAAAGGCTGAGGGTGACGTTAGCCCCAGTGTGATTGACGGGCTCTGTGGGGAAATCTGATTTGACTATAAAATTGAATGGAAAGGATCTGCTGTCTCTGGCATGCCAGAATTTTAAGGTCATGTGGCAGCAAGGAAAAATGTTTTTAGGTTAAATTACCTTGATAAAGACTCTGTTACACAATACAGGGGTGCATGTGTGAGTGTGAGAGAGATAGAGGTAAAGTTACATATAGAATTAGTCGTGTGCTTACTGGTGGATTGAATATTTGAATGTTATAAATGTCTGTTAGAAGTTGGACCTGCAGGTCCTGAAAAGGTTGTCATATTCAGTTGGCTCATTAATTCAGTCAGACATGCATTACTGCACAGGGTACAACTTTGACTACGCAGTCTCTGAAATAATTTGTTTTTGGAGCTTGGAGGAAGTTGCTACAAAATATTACGCAGGAGTTATCGAGAAGGGACGTGCAGTTATGCAGCACAAAATCATGAAACCCTTATCTGCTCTTACGTCTGCTCTGTGCCCAACACCGTTATCTTCAACATTCCTTGTTATATGGCAGTAAAACAAATTGTTAAACAGCCTCTTTCTGTAAAAGAAGGTGGCTATGATTAGAGCTGAAAAGTACCAGACACTCTAGTTAAAGCTTGGATTCTGGTTTGTGAGACTGCCTCCAGGTGCTCCAGTTAAGATAAAGAAAAAGTTAACGACAGTACAAGGAAGACGGTTCATAAACCTGTTTAAAAGAACCCTCACTGGAATGGAAACAAATCTGAGGAACCTACGAACCCAAATGTGCCCTCAAAAAAGGGACTGAAATGGCAGCTGTAACCTAGAAAATTAAGCTTCACTTCCCTTTAAAGTAGAGTTCAATTGCTGCTTAGGTGGCACCTTAAATATCTCCCTCTGCCTGACAGTGGCAGGCCAAACCATGTCCCACTGAAGCCTCAGATATACTCCCTTGCTGACATGCACACGTGGATGTACTAATTTCAAGTCTCCTAGGAAGAAGTATTCCAGTAGATCTCCAATTCCCTCCAAAACTTGCTTTCCCTAGACTTCCCTCCACAAATGACTACCTTTATATTGTTTAAAAGACGAATTGTACGGATGCAGGTACTTTTGTCCTTTAGGGATGGGAATCGAGAACCAGTTTCAGTTTGGAACCGGTTCTTATTGTTGCGAAGAACCGGAATCGTATGCCTCCGATCCTCTATCGATTGTTCCAGACTTTTTGTTTGCGTGAAATGACGTCACTTGCCACGATTTGGAACCCACACGATGGAGCGCAGGAAGCGGTCCAGGTTATGGCTGCTTTTTACAAAGAAGGACGACCATTCTGCAGTGTGCAAACTTAAGCATTTAATCTGTAGTTTGTAGTTGATATATAATCCCATGTTATATCCTTTTAAGAAAAGGAGCATTAGTAAGACTAACATGTTCAAGTGTTAAGAAGATGGCCTGGTTTTGTGGTAATGTGCCCGTGTGCTTGTTACTACATAAATAAAAATAAGGCTTTGTAAGAAAAGATCCATGATCTTTAAAGTTTAGCACAAATAATAACTACTGCATTTGACTGTCCAAGTGTTCTATAACTAACCTTGCATGCAAACAATAACATGTTTATTTCTGTGTAGATCATGAGATATGGGCTTCTGTGGAAGTCATTCATTCTTAACAGGTGCTCACTATATGAATCAGCTTGTGGGTTTTTTTTTTTTTCTTTTCTTTTTTTTTTTTTTTAGGCTGTAGACGCCTCAGATGCCTGGCTTCCTGTACTGTTTCACACTGTTAATAACTCTCAACTTTCTGGGCTACCACACTGCGAGGAAATGCGTGAGCGTAATTGCCACAGTTCATAACAGCATCTACTTCAAATTGCCACAAAAGTGTTTGTGTTATTTTAAAAAAGAATGTCAGTGAGACAGATTGCTTTAAAAACAAACAAAACAAAAAAAACTAATTTGCTAATTGGTTTTGGCGTAGCAGATCTGCACTCCAGTAAATCTAATTTACTCCTAATAGTAACAAATGTCTGTGAAGTTTTTCGGTCATCCAGGTTATTTTGAATGTCTGTTGGTAAGAAATTTGAAATTGAATGTTTAAATTTTTCCCCTGAGCTTTTTATCCAAGAGGCTTTATTCATTGTGATCGTGTGTCAAAACTGCTTCAAGATTATAAACAAAGTTCTCTCAAAAAATATTGACTCATTTGACTGCATGCTTATTGTTTAGTGTTCAGTTCAAGCATCTTCATCATATTTTGCAGAGTGCAGTGTTTAGCCTGGAGGATGTGGAGGAGCCAGGCGTGCTTATAGCTGAAGACAGTAACGATATCTACATCCTGTCAGGGGAGCAGGGCCGTGAGCAGCTGAGCCCCCCTGAGTCACTGCTCGTCAGCGTGGCAGACAGCACCGGCCTGAGCTCCTGGCACACAGAGAGTTTACCTGTATCACTGAGTGGCCACGAATCCTGGGCTCAGGTTGGCACCATGGAGCCTGAAGATGCCAAGAGCGTGGACAGTGTTGAGGGCGTGGCCTCCGCTGAGGAACGCAGTGAGAACAACTCGTCCAACTCGGACATTGTGCACGTAGAACGTGAGGAGGCCGAGCTTCTGGACGAGGGTGAAGGTGTAGAAGAGGGAGAGCTGCAGGTGAGCATGCTCAGTGTCCTGGGCACCGAAAGTGAGCTGGAGTCCCTCAGAGAGCAGCTTGAAAGAGAAGCTTCATCTCCACAACAGCCAACAGAAGCACCGGAGTCCTTGATGTCCATAGAGGAGCAGATTGTCATCCTAGAGGCACCTCCTAGCCTGGTTGCTGCTGTTCCACCAGTTGATATAGAGGCAATGTCCTTGACTTCTTCATGCCCTACTTCTGATGCTCCCATTGATGTCCCAGAATCCCTCACTCCTTCGTCTCCTACCGTCTTCTCTCATGCTCTGGTTGAAGTAGAGTCAGAATACCTTGCTCCTTCATCCTCTAATATAGTTGCTGATGCTCCAGTTGATGTGGAGCTGGAATGTTCTCTTTATCCTTCCCTTCCTATTGCTGTTACACCCCAAGTGCTTGAGCCTGAACCTGAGCCTCAGTTAGCTCAGTCAGAACCTGTTCTAGCTCCTGTGGAGCCACAGATTCTAAGAACATTTCAAGAACCAGAAGCTAAATCTGAGCCACAAACTGGAGCTGGCCAAGCAGCTCCAGTGTATAAGATCCTACCACAAGAGCCACAAGCAAAGGTTGGACAGGCCATTACAGCCCAGGAGCCACCCCTTTTGCCCCAAGCTCCAGCACAGCAGATACCATTACTGGAGCCAAAGATTGCACAGGAGACATCTGCTCCATCCCAGATTCCTCTTGTTTTGCCTTCTGCTGCAGCTCCAAAACAGGAAGTACTTCCACAGGAGCTACAGGCTGTACACACAGCATCTATACCAGCTCAGGAGCCACCAGCAACTCCAGCACATAAAGAGCCTGTGTCCTCTGAGATTCCAATACTTCTATATGGTGGTGCTGCACTGGTAGCCATTGCTGCTTTGGTGGCCTATGGAGCTCTGGCTTACAGGAAGAAGTATTAGGAAGTGATCCTTGTCCCTCTCCACGACCTCACCACATCGGTGACCATTTTCAGGAACCAGGGCAACTGTGCTGCCAAAAGTTGTGGGGGAAATTCAATTCTGTCTGCCCCAAGTTTTCTCAACTCTCTTCTGTGTTCGAGGGGGTTTTTTGTTTGTTTTTTTTGGAAGGAGGTGGGGGCTTTGTGTTTTCATGATTTCATATTATTCTGTTGCAGTGAAGCACTACTGAGCCTCTCAGAGGCATATGCATTATCAATTTGAAATTTAGAAACCTTTCACTTATGTTTGTTAATTTGTCTTAGGTTTTAAATTCTGTAAGGCTGACAGCTGGGAAATCATTGTATCAATTTACCAGTTTTTAGAAGCAGATGACTGTTATTCAAGAAAAATGAACGTTATTCGGAGTTTTGAAAACCGTGTATGATTTGGCGAATACTTAAACGGTGCACACTTTAAATTGCGTACCCACTATTTTGTCTGATTTGGAATATTTTGCCTTAGCTAGAAGAAAGCACTGATGTTTGTGTTTGACACCTAAACACACTTTGACAGTTTGTCGTGATGTGTCAGATGGTTTATGTTTATAAGACGGATAATGTTTAGACATTCCTGGATCCTGACACTGACTATGAGGATATATAGGATCTGCCCAAAGTCTGGATCCGTAGGCAGTTATTTATTGAAGTATACATTACAACAAATCCTCAGATTGATGGCCTTGGACTTTGCAACACTCGTGTATATGAAGAATTCGATCTGCTGCTGTTAGATTCAAAGCCATCTTGGATCTGAAATTAAAAGAAAACTATTACATTTGGAGAAATGCTTATGGATCCAGACTTTGGGGACACCTTTGTTGATAAAGAGAAACCAATGTTGGGCAAGATTGGGCAACCCAAACAGATCCCTGCAATGAGAGCACTGATCATTTGTTGATAAGAATTAAAGACTATATATTGTGTATAATGTGATCAAATTTGTACGGCAAATCCACTGGTTCATCTAAATTAAGCGTGACTTAATGAGTTAACCATGGCTAACGTGCGACACATCCTGACTGACTGCTTGTGATCAGCTGTTGAATTCCCCATGTAAACAAAAGGAACAGCATGTCCAGCGCCCAGCCTAAGATGGAAAACCCCTTTTCATTTTCTCTACAGTACTTAGTTGTTTTTCCAGTTAACATTAATGAACACAGACTTTGTCACAATTAAAACAAATAAATTTTGCTTTTAATTCTGATACTGTATTGTGATTACTTGCTACTGTTTAATATCTCACACTTTACAGGAAATCAACACAACCACACACTTCCTGTAAGTCTCGTGCTGATGTGGTTTTACTGCATTTTTTAAATCTGAGCGTTTGACCTTGTGTTTCTGGATATGTGACCGTGATGTGAGATTTTAAGTCACTAATGTCTTGCACACCACCGAACCCACATTTAGAATTAGAGCCTACCAATCTCACTTTTCTAATCTCCAGTACAATACCAATTTATTGTTTATTTAAGCATTGTATATGGTTTGTGCGTCTTTTATTTGCAGAAAATTTTTTTTTAAGTGCAATCTCTACAACTGGGGTTCCTAGACATTTTAATCAAATGAGCACAAATTGATACACTGGGTTTCTGTGAAAGAATATTTTTCAATTCCTAAATTATATTCCTAATTATAAAATTCATATAATGTAAATGGCAAAAAGCTTTGCACCGACTCATTGGTAAGGGAAAACATGCCTTTCCTGACATACCTTTTAAAAAAAAAAAAGAAAAAAAAAATCGGGTGCTTTTGAACATCAAGTTCATGGTCCTGTCAGACTTTGACTGCTTCAACAAGAGTATGTGTTCTATGGAAATAGTCCACACTGGGGTCATATGATTGCCTGGTTTGTGCTTGATGCATGACTTTACGTTCAGAAGCAGCAGCACTGGCCACACGCTCATCTGCCTGTCTTATGTACATTTGAAGGATTAAATGTGACGTTCGATAGACAACACGTCAGACCCAAAACAACATGGAGTTTTATAGGCTCGTACAGTACCTTTAGTGGGAGACGTTGAATCAGAAAAAAGACAAATGGATGAACGGTGACTTTTTTGTGTTTATTTCCACAACAATAACAAATTTGATCATCCAAAATGATTCATACTCACAAAACAGACACAACAAAACAACAATCATGTCTTTTTGTTTTTCTATTAAGAAACAAGTAAACATGTATCATTGAAAACAAAAAAAAAACAAACAAAAAAAACAGTAACCTGAAGAAGTAGGTCACACTTGGGTGTAAATGAAACATCACCGAGGTCTAGTCATGAAGGTTAATCGATTCATGGCGTTACAGAGGTCACAAAGCAGACGAGGTGCACGTTCACAGACTGCCCTCGCTAGGGAGAAGGTCAGCGCCATCATCATTCGCTCACTGTGCACACCAGGCACGTCCTTTAGTACGCTGTCAACACCTTGAGACAAGCAGCTCCAAAAGCACTGCAAACCACAACATCCAAGGACAGAATGAATGAATGAATAAATAAAACATTCACAGTGGTAGAAAAAACTATAATAGGTTGTTCTCATGATGACCGCACAGAAAAGCTGCTGCAGCCTCTCAGTCCTGGACTGATCAGGTGGTTAATTAAATAACTGCATAAGAGTCTAGATAAACATGCATGACAGAAGGTGGTTGCATTCTGTTATTGCTCACTGCGGTTCTAAAGAGTGGCTGTTTGAGTCACTCAGGATGTTTTTTGTTTTTCACACCATTCTGTGTAAACTCTGTACGTCAAACTCGCAGGAGATGAGCAGTTTCTGAAATACTCAAGCATGCACGTGTCACCAACAAACTTGTGATGATTTTGCATGATTTTTGTACTGAGCTGCTGCCACATGATTGAATGTTTGAATAATTGCATGAAGAAACAGGTGTAACGTGGCAAAGTTTCCAGTCCATTACTCGTTATGCCACCCCCTGACTGGGATCATGCTTAACTTGGAAACTCCTTTTAGGTATGCGTGATGTAAGGAGGGTGCTAACTGTACTGTGAGACTGGCTGAAGTCTTCATGAGCATAATTAGCCTCATCAAGCATTAATTCCTACAGTAGCTTTCTCACCTATATTAATAAGTTTGGTTTGTTTGATATTTAGTTTGGGTTCACACTGCACACAATTCCAAAGCAAAAAATGATGCAAAAAGAACAAAAATCACCTAAGCATGAACACATGCAGAGTCTAAATAAATGATGAGAATTATCTAAATAAATGGTGTGAAGCATGTTTGTATTGCATCCAGTGTTTTATTTTCACTTGCTCTTAATATTAAGATATCCACATACTACATTTCTGCAGCATCTGGGCTTTGTTCTTTAGCTCAGTTTGCACCTCATGGCTCAAATCAGCAGCTGGCATTTACAAAAAAGAAAGAAAAAAAATGCTGCCTGGTGCACAAAATACACAGCAGACGGGGTTCACTTCCTGCACTTGTGTCAATTCACGGTTGAATAATTTTCTCATTGCAATAAACTGTGCTAGGGTAGAACTGGACTGAGACCACTTCATTCAGATCTCATTTGTGCAAACAAACCACACCAAGGGAGTGATTCAAAAAGTCAAAAAGCTCCATCCATGTTTGAAAGCAACTTTAATTCTGCCATTGTAGTGCCAGCACCAAAAAAACAAGCATTAAAATCCCACATGACCATCACCCCATAGCGCTCATTTTCATTATCATGAAGTGCTTTGAGAGGTTGGTCATCTCTCACAGAAGCTGTTATTCCAGCTGCCTACCAGGATTTCTTCTACAACCGAGCCCACTCTGAACCAACTCCTCTACTCATGCTTCATCTATCCACCTTCACATGCCACAAACACATATCAAGTTTGCAGTCTAAACAAAGTATGATTGGACTGATTTCTGACAATCATGGGTCAGAAAGGAGAAGCTAAACCTTTCCCTAAAATACCCATAGAATAATACCCACAACATTAAAACCAAGGGGCTCAGTCTTCATGGTGCAGACTGAACAGCTTCAAGTTCACCTTCCTGCTGCAAGTTTCCTGTCACTGGTCAAAAGTGCAGAAATGCAATCACTCTCCCACCAACATACCAAAGATCCCGAGTGAAACTCCCCAGAGTAACATTAGATCAGGAGTAACATGAGATCAGGATTGAACCAGGGACTATGGAGCTGTGAGACTGAACATTACCTTCTGCACCAACATCCCTCCCTTCCCTCCAATGACTGTAATGTTTCTGCCACACTATTTGCACTACTGTCCTAGCTGCCTTTCAAAACACAACTTGTACATACGGGATTAGATATTGCACATTTCTCTTTTTATGTATGCATGTAAGTTTTGTATTTATATATGCATATACAGTACCAGTCAAAAATGTGGACACACCTACTTATTCATAGATTTTTCTTTTTTTTTCTTTTCTTTTTCTTCAATACTGAAGACATCATAACTATGAAATAACATATGGAACATATAAAGGATTATGTGGATAAACAAAATATGTTTCTTATTTTAGATTCTTCAAAGGAGCTACCTCGAAAGCTTTGCACGCTATTGCCGGTATCTTAACCAGATTCACGACGTAGTCACCTGGAAGGCTTTACAGTTAACGCTTGTGCCTTGTCAAAAGTTCATTAACGGAATTTCTTGCCTTCTTAATGTGTTTGAGATCACCAGCTGTGTTGTGTTGTGGTAGTCTTGGTATACACTAAAAAGCCCTATTCAACCACCACAGGTATAAAGGTTGTGTAAAGAACTGCTCAACTAGGTAAAGAGAAATGTCAGTGTCTGAAGTGTCTAAAGTAAGAAAAATAAAGGAAAAACACTGAATAAAAGCTGTGTTCAAACTTTTGTCAGGTACCGTATGTACAGTTGTATAAAAGGCAGATACAAAAGCTAATTTCATTGTACTTGTAGAATGATGACTAAGGTACACTACCTAATCTAACCTATAGATTATGCTCACCTTTGGAGAAGAATTGCTGAGTTTCGTTGTCAGAGATTCAGCAGCTCGAGAGAGAATTAATTGATCGAATTCATCTGCCATTCTGATGAGCTCAGCAGCCACCTCCCTTACTGCATGGGCTTCTGCAGCAGGCACTATACACACAAACACACACACAGATTAATCAAATATCTACACCTCAGCACAGCAGTGACACTGTTATATCAATGTTTTGCTCTTGTCTGAGATGATCAGATGTTCAGCACTGTTGGTGTTTTTTTAAATCAGTGTCAAATCAGAGCAGCTGAAGCTCGGATCAAATGGTCAGGGTTTCAAGTCCTGGCATTGGCAAGTTGCTACTGTTGGACCCAGGACCAAGGCCTTTCTGCTCCAAGGAAGCCATATCATGACTGGCCCTGTGCTCTTACCCCATCTTCCTTCCTATTTTTTTTCCGTAATATATATGTGGCAAAGTCATTCTTCTTCTTCTTCTTCTTCTTCTTCTTCTTCACTGAGTTGAGAAACAGACCACCAACCAAAAATATACAGCTAACACCACACATGTTCTTGGAAGAAGACAAGCTATGGTCTCTATATCTAAACCTACAAGATGGACTGACAAAGGTGTGTCTAATATGTCTAAATACATCATATAAATCTACACTGAGAAAGAATACTTTTATTGTCTTATGTTTTAATGGACCATTTTCACTAGTGTACTTTTTTGCTTCAACGACATAAAATATGAGTCGACCTGTTCACTACTTTTTAAAATCAGGCCTACTGATCAACTTGTAAAACTATAGAATATATAATGAAAAAAATATATACAGTACTGTGCAAAAGTCTTAGGCACATGCAATGAAATGATGCAGAGTAATGGTGACTTCAAAAATTATGAAATTAAATC
>JAOVYU010000042.1:23457230-23474537 GCA_025674565.1 Synodontis membranacea
GTAAACAGGTTTTCTATGCTCTAACTACGCGGAAATACTACTTCGCAGAAATTCACTTATCGCGGTAGAGTCTGGAAGGGATTAAACTAGGGTATACTGTACGTTTTATTGTATATTTCGAGAGAGGGAGAGAGAGAGAAGGCTCCTTCTGCCATGATGCAATTTGCAGTCAGTAATTGTGGTTTTTTACGCTTGTGTCATGTACAGGAAACATTGTGGAGTGGTGCTTACCGCAGGACATAAACCTGGAAGGTGTGGAGTTCAAGTCAATGGCCAGCGGCTCGCATCGAATCGCAAACGACTTCATGTAAGAATCTGATTTTCGATATTAAGCGACGTGATATCGTTTCTTGTCCTACACAGAGACGGCGTGGTTTGGTTCTGCATGACGTATCTTACCATACGCCTATAATAGAATGCTTGTTTTGATCGTTTCTAGATATTTTCGCAAAGGCTCTTTCTTCGGGCTGGCATGCTTCGCCAATATGCCAGTAGAGAGTGAGCTGGAGAGGGGGGCTCGAATGAAGTCCGTTGGCATCCTGTCACCGTCATACACACTGCTGTACCGTTACATGCACTTTCTAGAGAACCAGGTCAAGTAAGTGCTTTCAACCCCCCTATGTCCATTCTCAGAGTTTTTAAGGTAGCTTAAGTTTTATCAACGAGGTGTATTTAAACCAGGTTTGATTACTTGTCTTTCTGATTGTTGTATTTAGCCTGTGTTCTGTGTGTCATCCAACTTAGTCTCTCTTCACACTGATACTTGCGAAAGCTCTGTAGCTCTTTCTCTTCCTCCCACTGTTTCTATTTTTATTGTGTTCTAACTTATTATAAGCTCTGAGACACAGGTGGTCAAGTTTTTTTTTTTTTTTATAGTTGTTTTGGTTGGGTTATTTGGTAATTAGGTGGTCAATTGGTGGCTCATCGCCTGATGATTTCATCTGCTGATGAGAAGGCAAGAAGGCCAGCTTTTGGGTTCCCAAGTGATGCAACAGAAAAGTGTTTGCTCTAACAAACGTGGAGCGAAAGCTTGAATCCTGGAAGACCAGGAGAGCAAAATTGGTTGTAAATGGCAGGTATAGGATGGATGGTGTACTTTTCTCTTCATAAGTAATCACCACAACACTAGATAAGCATGGGCTTCTGTGAGCTCTTGCATTAATAAGAGGGCAGATAGGGCTTTATTTCCAAGTGTGTTGCGCTGCCCTGTGATGCTGTAGTTCGAAAAGATGTGGTTGGCTGGCTTCCGTCTCAGAGGAAGTACATGATCGCCTTCACCCTTCCTTGTAGCTGTTGTGTGATAGGGGAGATGTGACTGGCGGTTGGGAAGTGTTCAAAAAAACACTTTGACCTTACAGTTAGCATTGCATGTACATAGCATAGCCCTGCGATAGATTGGTGACCTGCCCAGGATGTACCCCACCTTTCATCCAAAGTCAGCTGGGTTTGGCTCGAGCTTCCAGGTAAGCGGTATAGATGATGGATGGATGGATGGATGAATGTATTGGATAACGGTCCTGATCACAGGTGAAAGTGGACTGAATTTTAAAAGGCTAAAAAAGATCAGATTTTTGCATTATCAAAACTTTGAAAAATCCCAAAACCTACTCTGAATGCAGTCTTATTTTATTTGTAGCATCTTTTCTGGATTTCTATTTAATAACAGTCAGGCAGTATGCACTACTCTAAAGCTGCACACAGCCATGCCGTTGCTCCTTTGCTCCCGGAAATGTGTTCTTTAGGGCACTCGGATCTATTCTGGAGCCTTATTCTCTAAATGATAAATATTTAGCTGATGTCGTGGTTGTTTAAGCTTGAGGAAACCCTGAGAATGATATGACAGTGCTACGTGTATTTGATTACAGGCACCAGCTGCTGTGTCCGGGCCAGTATTCACCACTGGAGGCGTTTTATGAAGATAAGAAGGCTGTGCTTCCTCCAGGAGGGAACGGTCTGGTCACGGTTTGCCCCACCAGCACCATGGTGAACCGCTGCATGCATCCAGAGATGAAGGTGAGAGCGTTCGGTTTTTTATCTTGGTCTGTTCATGTTGTGCATTGCTTTTGTATATGTGCTTTTGCTCGTGGTTCAAATTTGATTCACTCTTTAGTGCCTTCTACGAAAACATACAGTTGGTTTATTCTGCTAAAACAAAAAAAAAAATGCATTTTTGTGTGATGTTTTGCTGAATTGCTGGAGCATTCATTACTTTCACTGTGCTAAACAGAGATGTGTTTTAATAGAACAGGAATCCGCATGTGCAGTGTCACATGGATGCTCTGCCTGCGACCCTAACATTATTGTCCTTAAATCCAACTGAATGCCACCAAACACATAATCCCTTGTCTTTTCAGGAAGTTGGAATAGCATTCTGAATGTCAGATGACTCATGGTTGTTGTTTACTTCCTGTCAGATTACACATCCTGCTGGCTGCATGTCTCAGTTCATCCGTTTCTTTGGAGAGCAGATCATGGTGTTGTGGAAGTTTGCCTTGTTAAGGAAGCGCATCCTCATCTTTTCTCCCCCACCTGTCGGCGTGGTCTGTTACCGGGGTGAGAGTCAAGCAGCGCGAGTCAGGCATCTCTACAGACTCGGAGATGTTTTGCATTTAGTAAAGTCGGCCTACATTACATTCGTTCATGCGTATTAATTAGTGCAAGAACTTTTTTAGAACATTTATTATAGTGATTCGTGGTCAATTTTGAACCTGTCAGTTTCTTTTCATTTGGGATGCGCTTAGCGTTGTATTCCTTCCTTCCTGATGGTTTTCAGTGTACTGCTGTTGCTGCCTTGCTAATGTGTCCATACCTGGGATTGGTGGCTCTGTACCCGAGTTCCGCCCCTTCTTCTATATCAATGTCGCCGACATCACAGCTCTGGAGACGGAATTGTCCTACGTGGCTTGTGAGTACTTCATTATAGATTGCTACCGGTGCTTTCGCTGAAAGTAAATATGATGAACTTGTGAGTTGTTACACAACCGCTGCATGACTCAGTCATGAAAAGGCTTGTCTTTATTCATTTATTTCCTGGTAGAAGAACGAGTGGTTTTTCATAGGCTGTCTCAGAATGACTGAAAAAGCACATTAGGTTCACACGAAAGTTGTGGTGATTGACGTACTGCCAAACTTTTCAAGCAAGTTTTTGAATAGTGCTTTCAAGCCTCTGCTTTCGAATCTGTGCGTGTTTGTGTGTGTGTGTGTGTGTGTTTGTGTTTGTTTGTGTGTTTGTGTTTGTTTGTGTGTGTGTGTGTTTGTGTGTGTGTGTGTGTGTGTGTGTGTGTGTGTGTGTGTGTGTGTGTAGGCACTACAGAGAAGATCTTTGAGGAAAAGAAGGAGCTTTATGATGTATACATTGACAACCAGAATGTGAAGACACACAGAGAAAGCTTGCAGCCTCTGTTGCGAATCAACAACGCAGACAGGGAGAAGTATCGCAAACTCAGTGAACAGAGGTACTGAGAAGAAGGCAGTCAAGCTTTCTGATCCCTGTAGTTTAAAAAGTCGCATAAAAACACATCACACTAGTCTTAAGGTTCTTATTTGCATGAATCCACATAATCAGTAGTTCCACAGTAAGACCAGTGTTTTCCACAGTAATAAGTAAACATACCACATAGAGCAGTTTCTTCTTTAAGTGTAATGACATGTTTAATAATTTAAATGAGATAATGTGCATCAGAGTGCCGTGATGGTGATGTCATGAAAATGTCTCTGCAGGCAGTTGCTGCTCTATTCCCAGGAGGTTGACGGAGACTGCACCTCTAGTGAGGAAGACCTCTTTATTCTGTGAGTGGCAGATTTGTATTGCTTGCAATCATATAAGCTATTCTATTTTTTTTTTCCCCCAGTTAAGTTCTGGGGATCTCCAGTCCAGGTTTTTGTTCCCTCAGGGCTCCTCTCATACGTGTACCAAGGAATAAGGAGTACCGAATGCCTGTTAGGTGTGTCACATGCTGACACAGAGCAGAAATGCAGACTGCCCGTGGTTCGCAAGGAATGGGCAGGGAGTGAATAAGTCAGACAGTGCTGAGAATATCTGAAAAATCTGAGGTTGTACAGGAACTTAGCAGTGTCTGAGATGTCGAAAACAACATGGCCTGCACATGATGCGTACGTAAACAGAAGATTTTAAAAATGAGCAAAACTAAAAGGTTTATTAAAAAAAAATAATAAAACCTTGGCAAATTAAAATATCCTGAATATAGTCAAATTTATTTCGTTTTTCCTATTATATGATCACCATAAACAAAATATGAAATTATTAAACCTATTCTAGACAAAGTGCTGCTAATTTTAGGTTGTAAATGTTTTTTTTTTTTTTTTAATCTATTGGCAGATTATTTTGCATCTTTGTAAAAAACAAATATTTAAAATTAGGAAAATGATCTGCCATTAGAAAAAGACTATATTGAAATGAACAGATTATAATGTAATGTATAGAAATCATTAATTGTGATCTTACAATCAGAAAAACTAGAATACGTCTGACTTTTTTTTTTTTCAGGATGATTCCACTTGATTAGATGTCATCTTTTTGTTGTGTATATATGGATTTTACTGAATCATTCCTATCTATCTATAAGGGAGGACTTACTGTATATAAGATATAAGATGTGATCAGCTGTAACATTAAAACCACCCGCCTAATATTGTATAGGTCCCCCTTGTGCTGCCAAAACAGCTCTGATTTTTCGAGGCATGGACTGTACATTACCTCTGAAGGTGTGCTGTGGTATCTGGCACCAAGACGTTAGCAGCAGATCCTTTAAGTCCTGTAAGTTGGGTCCCATGGTGGGGACTTCATGGATCAGACTTGTTTGCCCAGCACATCCCGCAGACGCTCAGTCGGATCGAGATCTGGGGAATCTGGAGGCCAGGTCAACACTTTGAACTCTTTGTCATGTTCCTTAAACTGTTCCTGAAGGATTTTTTTGAACCTGAAGGGCTTGAACCAATTCCATGAAGGAGTGTACTTATTCTGCAACAATGTTTAGGTAGGTGATATGTGTCAAAGTACCATCCACGTGAATGCCAGAACCAAAGGTTCTCCAGCAGAACATTGCCCAGAGCATCACACTGCCTCCGTCGGCTTGCTGTCTTCCCATGGTGCATCCTGGTGCCATCTCTTCCTCAGGCAGGCGACACACATGCACCCGGCAGTAAACATGATGTAAAAGAAACTGTATCAACTTTCTCCATGGTCCAGTTCTGATGGTCACGTGCTCATTGTAGATGCTTCTGGCGTTGGACAAGGGTCAGCATCGACACACTGACTGGACTACAGCTACGCAGCCACATACACAGCAACCTGACCATTCTATCATAGCAGCATTAACTTATTCAACAATTTGTGCTACAGTAGCTCTTCTATAGGATCAGATCAGGTGGGCTGTCCTTTACTCCCCACACACAATGAGCCTTGGGTGCCCATGACCCTGTCACTGGTTCACCAGTTTCCCTTCCTTGGACCACTTTTTGTAGGTACTAACGCCGCACAAGACCTGACGGCAAAGGCGCTCAGATTCACACACGTGCCCATTTTCCCTGCTTCCAACACATTAACTTTGAGAACTGACTGTTCACTTGCTGCCGAATATATGCCAAAGTTCTTCACGTCACCTGTCAGTAGTTTTAATGTTATGGCTGACCGGTGTCAAGTCCACTGAGTTGGTCTGTCTACAGGCCAACTTGCACACAATCATGTCAAATATCAAATAACAGATGAAACCCCTTTTTATTATTCTATAATTTACAGACCTCTTAAATGTGCTGTTTTGCTAAATATGATGTTAAATATTATACTTGTTTTACGTAAGTATATACTTATACAAATGATATTTGTAGCTTGTAATTATTTCTGTATTTACAGGGTGATGCAAAGCCACACACCCTGGCAACATTTACAGTTTGAAAATTTTACATTTGTAAATAAAAGTGATGCAGTATATAAATATGGAAAATAAATTCTGTCCAAATACATAATGGTTTAGGTTGAGTAGTTTGTGTAGCTAGGGTCCATGCTGTAGTGTTATGTTTACCTACCCAGATGTTTACAGACAGAAATGCTTTTTCGGTTGGTCAGATCTAAACAGGTGCAACTTGTTTTCTGCATGCAATGGAAATATGTAGGGACGCCAAACTGATATCATCATATTAAAATGTATCTGTGGTAGTGGAATCACAAAAAAAAGAAGAATTCAAACTGGACTGCTTAGTTAACATATATGAACAGTTGGGAATCTTTGTGATAATATATGTTTTAAAAATTCTAATGACGGTTGGAAGGGCTAAACAAAAATAAAGAAATGATGTCTCTCTCTGGGATCAGCCCACATCCATGTAGCTGGAGAGCAGTTGCACTTTTAAGCATGCCCAGCTCACATGGTGTTAGTTTACTCATCGTTGGTCTCTTTCAGATCATAATTTAGATCTCAAAACCATTCATTGCTTTTTTCCCCTATTATTTACGATACATAGTATATGGTTAAATAGACTAGGAAAATCTGGTTGCCCAGTCTAGGCCCATAGAGGATTACTTCACCCAATTACGACAATATGGCTCACGGTAGAGGAAGGAAAGCTAGTGGAGGCCAATTAGCGTCATTTTATTTTCCCTCCAGTGCTCAAGTAGTCAGTGTACAAATATTTTGTGTGTTTCTTCATGCTAGGTTCTTCATGGAGCAGAACAACCGTATCTTTCAGACCCTGCTGGAGGTCGCAGGGAGCTCTGATCCAACTCTGACTCCTGAGCATGTGCGTGCTATGGGCTTGGACCCTCAGGCTGACCGTGGCTTCCTTGTGGATCTGCTGGAGGTCTACGGTATCGATGTCATGCTGGTTATCGACAATCCATGCTGCCCGTAAGGCCAGAGAGGTTTCTCTCTCTCTCTCTCTCTCTCTCTCTCTCTCCATCCATGTTTCACTAATCACTAATTTTCTCTCTGGATCCGCTAGCCTCGCATGGCTGGAAAACACTGTCTGACTCCCTCCTTTCCTCTCTTTGTCTTTCTCTTTTTATTGGCACGGGTGTCTCAGGAGCCAGTACTGACCCCTGGTCTCACCGCTGGAGTGAATTGATACTGCCTCTTCAGGCTTTGATACACTGCTGCCTTCACGCCCCCGACGTTTGTCTGCTTATGTATGTCTGTTTGTGTGTGTGTGTGTGTGTGCTTTCCCAGTATCTTGACTGCAACCTGTGGGTTTTATCCAGCTGCGCCTACTCACGTCCTGAAAAGTGACAAAACTGATCTCTGTGCCTCTTTGTTACTGCTTGTTCTGTGGACCTCAATTGTGACTCTTTTCTTCTAGCCAGTGCTGTTTTGGAGACCTGATGTAATGGCCCTCTCTTGGGTCTCCAGTGTGCTTCATCTGAGCCCAACAGACTTAAAGTAAAGCGATGGAAAAGCTTTCCTCCTTGTGTCTGACTGGTTTTCTGTCCAGTGAAGGATGGTAACTGAAAGGCAACGAACCACTATGTTGTTATATTTTAACGGTTTTGAATGGTATAATGGAGCTTGACTGGAAACATTTTACTGGACCACATTTCCATAAATTCCTGCAGTATTTATTAAGCTTACTCCACACGAATTCAGTTTTATTTCCTAAAAAAATCAAATGGACACCAGTGTGACCATCTTGGCCCCTCTTTCTCACTCTCTCTCCGCTGATGAGTGTTGGATTTCGTCAGCCTTTATGTCTGTACCTAATGACTGGATCAGTGTTGATGAAAAAAGGAGTAATTTTTGAACATATTTTGATGAGTGCTAATAAATACTTTAAGAATTGATCAGATAAATATTCTGGTTTCAATAATGTTGAAGTGACAATGGGTCTGGAACGTAAATTATTGATGAAAGTGTCTCAACTGCTGTATGTTCACCTTTAATCGTGATCACATTGGATTTACTGCAAATTCCGTTGATTCTGAATCACTGTATTTTCTAGAGCAGGGCTGGACAACCTGCAGCCTCAGAACACGTCCGGCTTTATATGCCACATTAGATCAGTTTTGGCAAAGTAAATTAGTATAATTTACATGTTGGCCTTTTAATATGACTCTTATAATGTCTATGTGTGTGTGTGTGTATGTACTGTATGTACGTATATCAGTCATAATGGGCATGATCATCATGCCAGTATTGGCCTTTTTTGTATTATTTATTTGAACTGTTTTTTTTTTCTGGTTATGAATGATTGTACAGCATACATCTTTAATAGATACAATCAAGAATGTGGTGCACAAGTTATACATACATCCCCAAAAATGCAAGTGGTCAAAATTATACATACATCCCCAAAAATATACAAACACCCATTTAGATGATTAATTCAGTGGTACAGAAAGTTCCAAAATGTCTTTTAATGCCTCAACTTCCTGTTATTGATCATGACTGACTACAGCCGGTAGCTTCTCTGTGCCAACATAAAAAAAGGTTTGTTTTTATGTGTTTTAAGTACAACTTAAACTTTGCCAAGGTCTGGAAGAAGAACCAAACAATCACTTTCAGCTGAGAGGAAATTGGTTTGGATGATGAGCAACAACCCAGGAACCATCAAGGCACAGGCCTGACATGAACTTGAACTGCTGAAACACTGTCTACAGTCAAGAGAGTTTTACATCCTCATGGACTGAGAGACTGCCATCCAAGAAAAAGACTCTTCTCCAAAATTGACACCATCAAACTTGGAAGTTTGCAACTGACACAAAGAAAAAGCCTTCTGGAGGAAGGTTTAATGGTCAGATGGTCAAAACAAGTCCTGGCCTCAACACTATTGAAAATATGGGAACTGTGCTTAAAAGTAAGCTCCATGCCAGGAGACACAAATTTAAGTGAACTCTACCAATTATTCCAAGAAGAGTGGTCAAATATCCAACCAGAATTCTGCCAGAATGAGTGGTCTATCAAAAGCTTCTGGTCAAGGTGAAACTTTTTGACATTTGACCAAATATTGTGTGCTGCATGTATCATTTTGACCCTGTACATATAATTTTGACCCAGTGTTGATTTCTGAAAACCCAAAATAAATTCAAACTTGTGCACCAAATTCTTGTATTTTGCCTATTAAAGATGTTGTACAATCATTCTTCCCCAAAAAAACAACAGATCAAATAAATAGTAAAAAAAAAAAAAAAAGCCCAATATTGTCATGACACCACTGTGTGTGTGTGTGTGTGTATATATATATACAGTATATATATATGGCAAGTTGTATTTTTTTCTGCACCATATAAAGCACATTTGGTATACACTGACAGTTTGGTCTGTTTAATGGTGATGCTTTTGAATGCCCCCCCCCCCCCCGCCTCCTCAGTGAATTCTGTATTGTTCAGTGACTTTTGCAGACTTTCTTTTACGTGTTAGCTTGGATTTGTGTTTAAAGAAGGATTTGTATTTGCATTGAGCAAGGCTTTGATTCAATTACTTTTTAACAGAACTAGATCACATGGCCATACTGGCTAAGTCAGCTACTGCTCCCTGAAAGAATTTACTCACATGGCACCAGTTAGTAGATTATATATACATCACACTACATTCGTTGTAACCCATGACTTTGACATGGACGCTAAGCTTGTCCCTAATTATCACCAAACATTGTGTATGGCTGTAAGGGATAAGAAGCCCTTAGCTCACTAACAGTCCTTTATAATACTGTCTTACATCTGTGTTCGATCTGCATACCAGACTCTTATTTGAAAGGTTGACGGCAAATAGTAATCATGTCTCCTTTCTGTGAACGAGTGCAGGCACTCTTTTGGGATACAAATGTGCTTTTACTTTTAATGGTAAGATATATTTCATTTAAACCAACAATATATGATCTGCTACACGTGTCTGTAGAGGTTGTATGACCGAATTTGATGATGTGAGCTTTTCTTTCTCGATATCTCTCTCATGTACGACCTGTTCTTTTCCTCTTCATATTTTATACACAGCGTTAACTTTGCTCTTTCTGTGCCGTCTGATCTTCATGAGAAAATGTACAGTACTGATTGCATAGCGGCTGTGTACGAATGCTTAAACAAATAGGTGTTAATGGCATTTTAATGCTTAGTCAACACACACACACACGCACGGTGGAGAAATGTTCAGCTCCGTTTAGCTGATGTCTGCACTCATTTAACACTTTTTCCGTACTGTAACTGCATGTGCTTCTTGGTCCAAACCCATTGGTCCTTTTTACTGCCATCTTGAAATAAACTCTCTTGACTGATTGTAATGGTTTATGTTTTTAAAGCTTGTAAGTAAAGGTACATGAATTATTAGTATTTTTATTATTATTATTATTATTAGGCCAAGAACACAGGGAGCAATGACCACGAAAATGTGAGCACATAACATTGCATGCTGTCCATCCTCTGCATAAGCTGGAGTCATATTCTTAAAACTCACTGTTTGACAGACCATGGTTGTAATAAACATAATGGCTTCCAGTAGAACATGACAGTTACAAGCTACGTATGATCACCGGAAACACCTGCCTACAAAAATGTTATTTCAGCTTGCTCTGTTTAATCCGTAACTTCTGTAAATGGGAAGCTTGTAATTATATGAATTTGCATTTCTCAACTTCTTATAGTTAAGCGACAAATAGAGTTCACTGTTATATCTTTACTTTATGTTCGTGTGCTGCAGTGTTGCATTCTTTCAATACCTTGTAAATGAAACGATTGCTTTTTGTACCCGGGGACAGCTATGGTCGGTTCAGGATGACTGTTCTCTGACACTATGAGGACAGTCATAAATAATGAATTTATAATTAACAATTAAATTATTCATGAATAATCAGAAATGAGTCAGGTTGTGTTTTTGGGTAAAAACATTTTTTTTTTATGTCATTTATGTTACATAATCGGTTGTAATAATGGTTCATATTCAGAACGATTCTTGGTAGTTATGCCTGGTCCTTGGTCCACATGTAAACGACACAGTTTGTTATATGTTAAGGTAGCTCAACAGCGTTGCAGCCTCCTCCTGCCTTCCTTCACACTCGTGTCCAGCAAAGGAAACATTTCACAGGAAACAGCTTCCTGGTGCGGCACGTTGATTTAACTGAGCTTGGAGGCATTTGTATTCCCTTACATTATTTATTTCTCTTAACCATAGAATCCACAGAAAACATTCAACCCGTCAAATACAGATTTAAGTAACATTATGATATTATATGGCCAGAGTATTGCTCTGAAGCTTTGTAATTAGCACCTGCGCAGGGAAAGTTTTGTGATACACGAATAAAAGTCCAATAAATTAGAGAGAAGAGCTCGACGTGTGTTTCAGTACAGCATTTTGGTCAGTTCATCTGTGCCAGCTGGTCTCTGCGCTCGGAGCTGCAAAAGAACCTCAGTTTCCGGGGCAAAAGCTTCACCTCCACTGGCATCGCCTCGAACGCTTCATTGTCAATGTCAAAAAAGCCGGCGCCCTCCTGTGGCCAAAAACATCAGAAATACAGTAGAGTTAGTTCAAGGTCTAGTGCAGCTCCCTACTGATAAGCAGCCAATGATGGTCTAAGTATGGAACTAAACACAGCGGGGCATGCTGTTATAGGAAAATAATGAACAACAGGGTGGTGTGATGCTGCTCTACACCAAAGTTGTTTTGCTTTTTCCTGTAAGAGCATCTTCCAAAACTGCTGTGTTCTATACAGTACATCTCTCTTTTTCAAATTTCAACAATTACATTATTTTATTAATCAACGAATAACTTTTCCTCTGCTTCTAGTTACATTTAAAGTTGAGGAGCGCCTGTGAAACAAGTGACTTCTTGGCATCGCTCTATGTTATAGCGGCAATAAACGGTCGTTTCTTCAACAGGTTCTCACAAACTCCGTAACTGCAGCTTGTCATGTTACAGAGAAACAGATAGTTCAAACTCCACTGTCCCAATGACTATGGAGCCCAGTAAGGGTCATGGTAGGGATTTCTTTTAACCTACTCTTACAGTACCTGCAATACTGTAGCTTTCATTTCATCTGCAATATTTTTTTGTTTTTGTTTTGGAAAAGCGATGCTTGGGAATCTGAATTCTTCTTGTTCTGACTCAATAATGCTGAATTCATAAAAATAAACATCTATAAAAAAAGAAAAAAGGTGACTAAGACTTTTGCACAAAAGTGTATTCATGATAATTGTATCATTTGCCACGTCTGCCGATATCGCTAACTGCTGTTATAACAGTTTAAGTGGGACAACTGCTAGAATTCAAATATTCTGTGTGTTGAAAGTGGCTACGTTAAATACAGGACCTCCGAGAAAGCCGCTCATCCGATCAAATTAGTGGATCAGAACTAGCAGTTGTCTAAAGAAAATGAATTAACCTAAGAATTCAACAGTATCAGCTGTGGCATGGTGAACTCATAACAAAGAGTTTTAACACCTTTCATTAAAAAAAAAAATAACAAAAAAAAACCCTCACCTGGGGTAAAGTGAGCTGACATACGCTTGTCTCTATCTGAAGAGCGTCCTCTGTGCACTCGAAAGGGTTTTCGGCTTTTTTAGTCCTGCACACAATCACATAAATCATTACGCCATTATGGCAGTCAACAAAATACATCATCCCCTGAATAAGAATACAGCAGCTTTCCAATATTTTTACAAGTGAAAATATTCAGTTGCAATAAAAATACCCTTCTGTGATGAACTGTCCAACTGTAAGTGTGTCTGGCTCCACACAGAGCAGCAGGGAATCGTCTGCCCGCTGCAGGAGGAAGACAGACGATGAGGAGTCTATACTTTTCTCAGTGCACACCGAGGTCTGACTCCATTACCCTTAACTATTTTTCATCAGTCACAAGAAAATCATAGCAGACATGAGAACGCTGCGAACAAGAAAATCCGAGCAGGCGTTTTAGCAAAATACGCTGTGTATGTCTGTGGCTTAGACGGCTCTGTGCTAACAGAATAAAAAAAATAAACAGCCCATTCCACCATGTGCTTTAAGAGACCCCACCTTCTTTTTTTTTTTTCTCTACTGGTTGTCAGAATTGACGCTCATTAATTCATGGATCAAAATTTGACTAAAGTCGAGGCAAAATGTTACAGGAGCGAGTGCATTGTCAAATATTTTATGTCAAATTTCTACCCATACAAGTTTGAAAAAGGTTTAGTATTAACAAAAATACAGAACTGTGGTAACTGATTTAATATCACTCATTTAAAAAACAAACAAACAAAAAAAATACTCTCGCCATCGATTTATTAGGAACACTTGTACAGCTGCACATTCAGGCTCTTACCTAAATATCTGTGGCAGCAGCACAATGCAAATATCATGCAAACACAAGCCAAGTGCTTCGGGTAATTGTTCACATCAAACATCAGAATGAAGAAGAAAATGGGATCTCTATGACTTTGATCATGGCATAGTTGTTGGTACCAAAAGAGCTGATTTGAGTATTTCATAACCTGCTGATCTCCTGAGAGTTTCACCCACAACAGGCTCAAGTTCACATGGATGGTTATTTGAGTTACCGTATTTGAGTCTCCTGTCGGCTCAGACCAGTCTGATCGTTTTCCTCTGCAGACCCTCTGCTCACAGAATGTTTTTTGTTTTTCGCGCCATTCTGTGTAAACTCTGGAGACGGTTGTGTGTGAAAAAAAAAAAAAAAACGTTCCACCCATTCAGATGTTTCAACAAGCTCTTGATCTGATTCTTTTGCATGGGCTGCCGTCACACAATTAAAACATAGCTCGACGACGCCTTTTTTTTGGTTCAAAATGAGAGAAATTAGAGTCGAGTACGTGCAGTAGAAACCTCTGAGCGAGAGCATATTGCAGTACATATGGCTGGACAGGCAATGGGTCTGCCTTTCACCTGCCCATACCAGTGAAGAAAATTCGTATGCGGGTGAACACGCTGATATTACCTGATGTCCAACTTAGGATGGCGTATCGCTGACCTAAGTTGGACATCCTTTTCCTCATTTGAATCCAAGAAACGGAATATATGGTATTGACAATAACTGAAAATACGCTGGTAAATCACTCAATCAACAAACATTCATACTCAGGACAAGCTATTTTTGAAGGGGGGAGAAAAGAAAAAAAAAAAAAAATCACTGCTCTCCATGATTTTCATCAAGCCCTGACACGCACAGCAATTTATACATCAGTCTGTCCCTGCAATCCATTTTTAAAAGGAGAGTCTGGTTTCAGGTGTGCGCCAGATCTCTCAGATGAGATGTCTGAGAGAACAGTTCACAGCAGAACAAAAGACCTGATTTTGCTACAGCGCTCTCCCAAGCTTCGAGTGCACGTTGGAAAATAAGTGTGTGTTCATGAAGCTCAGCTCATTAAATCACGCCCTTTGACTCATCGCCGTATAACATCTAGAAAACGCATTTATCGTAAGGAACGATATTAGGAGGAGAGATCAGGGTCAAATGAACTTTGTACACATGACAGAACGCTAGTCCTGAAAATCATTTGTAGAGATCGGTAGCTTAAAATGAAAGATTGCCGTCCGTATAATTCACTAACATGGAGGCAGCCACTAGAGGGACTCGGAGACATTGTGGCTTCAGTTTTGACTCTTACTGTACAGTTATGTTGCAACATCCACCTAGACATGCAGTAACTGGCATCAAGTGGATCAACTGTATTGTTTCTAAATTAAAAAAAAAAAAAAAAAAATCTTTGTCATGCAACCGTTTGACCAAACGAATATTACATGTACTGTATTATTCTTTAAGGTGACTCACTGCTTTCACCGGATTCCTGTTCTGTGTGCTGATCGTGAGCTCCAGTGTAGAGATCTGCTTTTCCCCCCAGTTCTCTGGTTCTGCCTCTACAGGGGGCTCTGAAACCACACACACACACACACACACACACACACACACACACACACACACACATACACAATGCACTGAGTCTTCAGTCCATGCAACCTGCAGTAAAGGGCAAACGTCACAGCTGCACATCAATTCTACCCTCTGCAGGAGGCGTCCAGTAGTTTTTAAGTCTGCGATGTATGCGCTGGAGGAGACCGGGTCTGGCGGGCTTCACATCGGGCATGTCTGGGGGTCGAGGGATGGGAGGCAGGTACGAGACAGAAGCGTGACGAATCTGCGGCCACTCCTGAGATACACGAGACAACTCGGGTGATTTGACGTACGAATTTCATGACGCTAAAGCACAAATGTGCACAAAACACGATCCTCACCCTTAGTGTACTAAACCAGTGCGCTGCTCTTGTTTTTAAAGGTCCAAGATACCAATATCTTAAAGGCAGACAGAAAAGAGCTCATATAAATGCACCACGTTTAAAATAACAAACGCGTTAAACATAGCGTCCCGTTTTCCTATCGATCACTCACTTTCTAATGGATGTTGCAGCATCTCGGAAGGAACCCCAGCGTAAACTCAAGAGAGCAAAGACCGGCTGCTCCTTCTCGCTCTGAGAACAAAACACCACAAAATGATCGCTCGTGCTGACAAATGGCCCACGCCGCAACGGGGTAATCGGGTTGTACCTTTATCTGAAGGACATCCAGTGGCACCGTCTCCCCTTTCAGAATAGACAGCGTCGCTGAAGTGATGCACCTGAAATTCACGATCAGTTACAATGCCGCCCTGACGTACAAGTCGTAAATACTGCAGAAATGACTCAAGTCCAAAGACAGAGTTTAAATAGGGGCGCTTACTTTACTTTGTCATCAGTCACTAAATGCAGACTTTGGCTCAAGGAGTTCTGAGAGCCCAGAGGAATGAAGCCGATGGGAGTTTTACTGAATTCGTCCTGGGATTAAAATGCAGCACGTGTTAAAAATGGGAATAAACACGTAAACAGGAATGGGTAAACATAAATATGTAAACACTCATGGAGCCATAGTATCCAACAATCCTAATAACTATACACAGATGTAATCTAGAGCTTTTATACAGACGCGTGTGCTCCTGTGATAACAAAGAGAACATCAGCACACAGTGAATCTCTTCATGCCATTGGTAGGACGTTGGTAGTTTTCAAACATACCTCATCAGCTCTGCGCAGCAAGCCAGTTATGACCTGAATAAAGTAAAAGACAGGAAACAGTTTACATGCGACCCAAGCTTATGTCATGGAGATGTTCAGATCTTCCCAGTGAAACTGCGCCAGCGTGTTGTACCTCCTGCAGGGTTCCATCACCCCCTGCAACAATCAACATGTCCGTCTGTTCCATCAGATCCATGAGCTTTTTAGCCTGGCCTTCATAATCTGTCTACAGAAAATATAATGAGTTAAAAAAAAGAACTTTAAAAGCTATGAAATACAAAAAACACTAAATTCCAATACCTTTATAACTTTAACCTCAATGCCAGCAAGATGTAGAATAGGAGCCGCATTTTTTTCAAACAGACTGTTAGCCTTTCTGTGTGTGGGGGGGGGGACATACACAAGCGAAACAATGACCCACATCAGTGCAGTTTGACTTTCAACGTAAGATCCATGTTTCCGGTTGAAAAGTGTTTACGGCAAATGCTCACCCTTTGCATGCTGCAGGATTCAGGATTACCGTGGCTTTCTTCAGTGAATCCTGGGGTCCAATTAATTTCTGGCCAAATTCCTGTTTAGGAACCAGATCAGCTTCAGTGAGAGGCTACTTGCTGTTTTGCAACATAGACACTACAACATTCCTATCATAGTTAAGGGTAGGTCATGGACTATCTACATACTGAAAAAATTGTTCATCATTCATTCATTCATCTTCAGGAACTCTCTCTCCTGCTCGGAGTCACAGTGGATTTGAGCTGGATGGAAGAGTAGTCCATCGCGGGGCGGGTCGTTTCACAAACTCATTCACACCCAGGAGCGTTTTAGAGCAACCGATTCACCGACCAGCAGTTTTCTGGGAGCTGGGAGGAAACCAGAGAGTCCAGTCACTATATATATATATATATATATATATATACCAATTCTTAATTCTTCCAATTAACTGTTCGAAATATATCTGCATGAGCTGCTTTCTTGCAGGAATATTATTTTCCTTTCACATCACGTCTGCTCTGTAACAAAAAAAATAATAAATGGCACAGCTGCGGATTCATAGCTCCAGGGTACCTGGTTTACTCCTGAGCTTGGGCTATTGTCTGCAAGGAGCTTCACATTTTCTCGTTGAGTTTGCATGAGGCTTCCTCCCGCCTCCCAAGAACATGCCGGTAGGTAATCTGTTGACTCTAAAGTGCCTGTAGATGTGAAAGTGTGTGCACAGCGCCCTGTAATGAACTGGTACCCGATCCAGGGTGTGTTCCAACCTCACAACCAGTGTTCAAGTAATCCACTGAAACCCTGACCAGGATAAAGTGGTTGCCGAAAATGGAATGAATGCACA
>JAOVYU010000042.1:23515559-23532161 GCA_025674565.1 Synodontis membranacea
TTTTTTTTTTTTTAATGCTTTTCCTCATTAAATAAGATTTGTTTCTGGTCATCACCTAATCAGTACCTCATTAAGTAAAATGAGGTGTGTTTGACACTGGAATGAAATGGATTCCATACATAGAGATGCATGAAATGATGTAAGAAAAAAATTAAGTGGTCTTTTTAAAAAAATAATAATAAAAAGAAAATGAATAAAAGCAATGTACACAAACTGGCAGTGATGTTTGGTCATAATAATTAAGGAAAGGGCTGGGGAGGGGGACATGATAAATCTGTGTTACTATTATGAAACGCCAAGGTTGAGCACAGGGTTTCATTGTAGACATGAAATTATTACACATAAATATAGGAGCGCACCATTAATGAAAGATTTAAAAGTGTCTCCAAATAGCAGACATGTAAACAAACAAACAAACAAAAACCTGCCTGTTGCTTTTATTTCCTCCATTAGCACTTTTTACAAATCAGTGAGCAGGAAAAAAAGATTCCTTGTTCAAGTAATCTGTCACTGCTGATGAAATGCTGTGGATGTGCATGTTGTGGACCAAATAATTATTATAATAATAATGATGATGATGATTAAATAAATCAGCCCAGAAGAGCATAAATTCTAAGGGGGGTTTCACCAAGTGTAATTCATTCAAGAAATCAGCTCCAGACTCTACTTTTATTCTGAGTTCATTCATTTTACTTATGACTGTTGGCGGTGCTGTTTTACTTATTTCCACAAAGGTTTAAAAAAAATGCACTTTAAGCCATTTGCAAATAGAACAATGCAGTCATATTTTTCATTCAAGGAGTGGGAAGGCTTAGCCAGTTTATTCCAGCCTGCCCTGTTTATGGTCATATTTGGAACACCACCTACACTATTCCTGGCATCCAAGTTCCTCTATTTAATTTGTTACTAATTTAATTGTCAGATTGATCCTTGCCCATTGCTCTGTGCTGTATTAACTCACACTGTCTGTTACATTATGCAGTGCTGATTTGACAAATGTACTTGTTTCACCATAAATATTTTTTAGGATGCTAAGAATTCTATCTATAAAAGAATCATATAAAAACTGTGAGTAAAGTTTCAGTTTGAAAAGTAGACTGTAAAAGAAAATCATAAAAGGGCTTGTGCAAGACCTGTTTCATGTATAAATTAATATTTGCATTGCCGGTGTCGTATCAAGTCTGCAAAACATTTACTTTAAACACAAGGCACAGGTAGTAAGCTTTGGTTTAACATTAACATCCCCTATTGATTTCGTCTAAGGCGTGTCCACACTACTGAAAGTTTCAGCTCCCTGTAAACATAAAACAATTTTAAAAAATAACTTTTTCTTTTCTGTTTTTTTTTTTTTTTTCCTTTTTTTTATGTTGATTGTGTCAGTATTTCACTTGTCTGTGAATCTCTTTTTCTGGAATTGTCTCATTTTCTGCCTACCAGGTTTATATGCTCATGGGGATAAGTACACTGGATGATACAGGAAGAGGGTGGAGCAAATAACAAGCACATAACAAGCAGTTCATGCCAGATTCTCTTAACTTTCAGTGTTTGTGTTGACTGCTAGTGGATTATAGGATCATGTTGAGCCTTATCAAACTACCTCGAGTCTTAACCATCAACCAAGTTCCAAAAGTAAGTTGGATTTTGTAAAAAAAAAAAAAAAATCTGATTTTGCAATAAACATGTTTTTAATAAGAATGCTGTGCTAAAGTCTGTTAGTTTTAGAGAGGTTAAGCTGATCAGTACATTTCTGTTAATGTCTAAAGTGTTAATGTCTTAATGCCAGATTTATTTATTTATTTTTTGCCTAGTTATTAGCAATTGTCACAGATAGTAGTACAGTTACCCTGTATAATGTACAAATAATAGTTTACTTTTCTTACACATCAGATATCTGATCATCATTTTGTTTTGGTTACCTGTTTATGGAATTAAATCATCTCTCTACAGGTGTTCCATGAGGATGGGATCATATCTGGGTATCGGTATCCATATAGCTCAGCTAAAGACTGTGTTCTTAGTATCTTCCAGCTAACTAATGAAACCCTCAACATTTGGACTCACTTTCTCCCTACATGGTATGACCACAATCTGTTTATTTTAGGAGTGAAACATGACAGGGCGTGCTGTTATAGGCAAATAATCAACATCAGGGAAGTATGATGACTTTCCAATAACATCGTGTCCTGATGTGTTTGTTTGTCAACCTTTTAGAATTTTCTGTATTTCTTTATGCGTATGACCTAAAGCATCATCGGATTTTCACACAAGTCCTAAGAGGAATCAATTTAAACAAATGAGACAAATACATTATACCTGGTCATTTATTTGAGGCAAATGATCCAATTTTACATATCTGTGAGTGGCAAAAGTATGTGAGCTTTGCATTTGTACCTGGTGTGACCCCCTTGTGCAACAATAACTGCAATTAAATGTTTCCAGTAAATGTTGGTCAGTCCTGCATGTCGGCTTAGAGGAATTTTAGCTCATACTGCCATACAGAACAGCTTCAACTCTGGTATATTGGTGGGTTTCCTCAGATGAACTGCTCTCACAACATTTGTATTGGATTAAGGTCAGGACTTGGCCATTCCAAAACATTAAATTAACACATCTTAGTCATTCTTTGGTAGAACAAATTGTGTTACACAGATTGGATATGGTTCTTATTCTGGAATGCAATGTTTTCCATTCTCCAAACATAACACTTCTCAGTTTTAACCCTTTGAGGAGGAATGATGTCAAGAATGAATTTATTATATCACTTATTTTGGACCATTATTCCTCAGTGGGTTAAACCAAAAAGTTCTGTTTTGGTTTCGTCTGTCCACAAATTTTTTTTTTCGCAATAAGCTTCTGGCTTGTCCATGTAACCTTTAGCAAACTGTAGATGGGAAGCAATGTTCTTTTGGCTTTCTCCTTGCAGCCCTGCCATGCACACCATTGTTGTTCCGTGTTCTTCTGAGGGTGGACTAATGAACATTAGCATTAGCCAATGTGAGAGAGACCTTTAGTTGCTAAGATGTTACTTTGGGTTTCTTTAAGACCTCGCAGACCATCACACAGCTTGATCTTGGAGTGATCTTTGTTTTCTGACCACTCCTGGAGATCTTGAATTTCCTCTACATGTCTGACTGTGGACTGATGGAGTGCAGACTCTATAGAGTATTTTGTAATCTTTTCCGTATTGATGGGCATCAACAATTCTTTTTCTGGTGTGCTTAGTAATCTCCTTTGTTTGTGCCATAATACATTTCCAGAAAAGTGTAGTGAAGATTAGACTTTGATAAATCCCTGTTCTTTAAATAAGAGAGCACCCATGCAACACCTAATTGTTATCATACTGATTGAAAACTCCTGACTCTAATCTGACCTTCAAATTAACTCCTAATCCTAGACCTTCACGTACTTTTACCACTCACAGATATGTAATATTGGATCATATTCCTCAATAAATTAGTGATAATGAATAATATTTTCATCTCATTTGTTTAATTGAGTTCTCTTTAGCTACTTTTTCCCTTATAAATTTTTTTTTTTTTATAGTTGATCAATTTAAAACATGTAACTTTTATTTGTTCAGAGTTGTGTTTAATATTGTGGAACATCCATGAAACAAAGTACCTTTTTAGCAGTTATAAACTCCTTCCTTGTGGACTCAAAATACAAAATAAATATGTTCTGACGGAAAACTTCACCATATCAACAATTACACACAATTGTATTAGGGTGTTGCATAAATTCATGGCCTAGTAAATTGTTTATCAAAACTCCCTGTAAAAGCATGTGTATTAGGTAGTTTATCAATCAAGCATGGAGCTCAGCAAGATTCATATTCATCCTTGGCTTCTATTCTTATTCAGTAGTTGAAAAAACTCAAAGGAAGCTAAAGAAGAAATTTGCAAAGTTTATGGCAACACTGCCATTTCTGTGGTAAGGGACGGGTTCACTAAGTTTCAAAAAGGTGAATTCAAGCCAAGAAGTGGTAGACCAAAGGAAACCGAAGACAAGGAGCTGCAGAAACTGGTGGATGAAGATGCAGCACATTCGACCCAAGAGCTGGCAAGATGTTTAAGTATAGATTATTCTACTGTTCTAAGGCATCTGAAGGGAATGGGAAAGATTCTGAAATTTGGTAGATGGGAGGCACTTTCATTGAGAAATATCGCTCAGTAGCTCAACACCCGCATTACAGGTACATTTACATCTTTATTAGGAGCTGCCCGATCCTGGAGAAACTGTCAAACACTGAATGTTACAGTGATCAATTGATCAAATTAAGTGGAAAAAAAAAATCAATGAACTATGATCATCCAGCGGCCATTCACAAAAAAAACATCCTCCTTCATTACAGGACAAGGCCACGTGTTGCTAAAGTGATGAAAGACATGATTTTAAGCCTTGGATGGGAAGTTGGGAAGTGTACCACATCCAGTCTACTCTTTGAACATGGTGCCATCATATTTCCACTTGTTTAGGTCTCTGCAACATACACTCTCTGGCCAACATTAAAAAAAAAAAGTTAAGGAAATTTCATAGACAAATTCATTTCCCCCAAACCTGAGTCCATTTTTAATTCATTCTTTGCAAGATAAATGGCAGAAAGTCATGGAATCTAACAGCAATTACTTTGAAGACTAACTCTATGTAATATTTTAGAAAATCTCAAAAAGGCCATGCACCAGCCTAATAATTGTAGCAGTTATGCAATAAAATATTAGAAGAAGCACATTTATATAAATCTTGCAGCTGAGCCATGCTGTTATAGAAAATAAATCAACACCTTCTGACTAATCAGAATCAAACATTTAACAATGCTGTGGAAAATTTATTACAACATCCATAAAATATCTATAGAGTCAAGTTACTCTTTTGTTGGCTTATAACTGTTTTGTGTAGAAATGATAGTACAGTTATCCTAGACAAACAATATTCCTTTCTCACCCTCCTTTTTTTTTATAGCTATGAAGATATAGGGGCTGGTTTAGGGAGCAGTGCCATCAGTCAGTGCCATCAGTCTTATGCTCTTCTCTCTATTTGCGTAACACTGTGCAAATATGAGCATATGGAAATATGTTTGCCACTGGTTCATGGACTATTACAGCCAAATTCTGTATTATTTACTTACACAAACTATTTCATCATTTTTTTTTAAAGAATCTGGAGCCTATACTGGGTATAATGGGTAAACTGGGCGCTGAATACATCCCAGATAGGAATCCAGTTCTTTCAGGGTGCTGTGCACATACACATTATTCATGTTTGTGCACCTACATTTCCATAATTTAGTGTAGCCAGCACTCCTAACTGAATGATTTTGGGAGGTGGGAGGAAACAGGAGAACCCAGAGGAAAAAATAACACAAGGATTCCACACAGACAGTAACCCGAGCTCAGGATTGAACTGGGAATCATGGAGCTGTGACACTGAAAACTACCCATTGTGCCAGTATCCAGACCACAAGTGTAAAAATTATTTAGACTGTAAATTAGCATTGTAAATTATTTCATTTCACAGTATTGTTTGTTCTTTCGTAGAAGTATTCCAAATTGAGTAAGATATAACTTTTTCTGAGACATAACTGATGAAATGGACTGCTTTGCTAGGTTCTTCTTGTGGAAGCTCCTTATAGTGCTAATAGAGGAAGACTGGCAGGACTCCTACTGTTGGCCTCTTCTGGTTTTCCTGTTGTCCTGCTGCTTGTACCCACTGGCTTCCAGCTGTGCACACACCTTCAATACCATGTCTGAACGTGCCAGACACATCTGCTTCTTCTTCGACTATGGAGCACTAAGCTTCTACAGCTTAGGTCAGGAGGTTGGAATTCATCATGTGTAGAGTATTGATTTATGAAAATTAATAAATTACGTATTGTGCCAGATCATGAAAATTGTTACAGAACAAATGAGTTGTTTACTCGTAATTACTGTGATTATATATTATGGCTTTTATTTAAATGTTTGTGCATCAATAGGTTCTGCCATCACATACTCTTCCTATATATTTCCTGAGAAATGGGTAAACAGCATTTTCCATAAATATTACATTCCCACTGCCATGTTCAACTCTATCCTCTCCACTGGACTGGCCTGTTACTCAAGGTGAGACAGATGAGTCCGAATAATAATTTCCTTGAAAATGCTAATTGTCCACATTTCCTACTGTATAATCATGTCATTTCATTAAGCCTTCTTTAGTTTAGAGTGAAGTTTTAACAATCAAAAGTGAAGCACTCTAATTTGAGCGTCACATTTTGCAGTACTTTCTTCAATACAATCGTTATTTTCTTTCCATCACTGTCTATGCCCCCTCTTCTCTGACTAATACCTGAAAACACTGTATTGTCATGAAATTACACAAGCACATTCAAAAATATTTTTCCTTGAAATTTTGAAAACTCATGAGATTCCTGCATTATTCATATCTTTTATATTCATCTTTTAGGCTTGGATTGCCTTTCATTGAGTACAACTGCCAAATAAATAACAGGTAACTTCACGTTGGCAATTTCCTAAATGGAAATTCTGTAAAAAAAAAAAAAAAAAAAAATGCATATTATTATTTTATAATATTGATAATAATTTTATTTTAAAAAATATTTTAATTAAAATATTTTTTTCTTAGGTCTGCTGAGAAGACAAGTGTGAAATTAGGGAAAATTCTGCGTATCGTGTCCTTTGCATTTCCGTATCTCTTTGACAATATCCCTTTGTTCTACAGGGTGAGTACTTGCCAGACCTCATTAGTGAAATTATTGATGATAGTCATCATTGTTCTATTAGATATCTTATGCAATTGTCAGTTCTTTGTTCCAGGTGTCAGTTATCATTTTGATTGGATTGTCTGTCCTTGCAGATTTTTGTGTGTGTTGGAGAGGATTGCACGGTCAATGAAGCAACTACTGTTCACTACCAGCACACTGCACTGGCACTACTTACAGGCTTCCTCTTTGCCTCACACCTACCTGAACGCCTGGCACCAGGAAGTTTTGACTATATAGGTGTTCTTTAACATTCAGTTAAACACATTTATATACATCAAGCCAAAACATGTACACTCACCTAACACTTTATTTGGAATGCCTATACCTGTAACTTTTTACACATTCGTGCATTTTTGTAATCAGTTAATCATGTTAATTGATTTAATATGTTTATTTTTTTTCCCTCCACAGGACACAGTCACCAGCTCTTTCACGTGTTCGCAATCACTGGCACATACTTCCAGCTCACTGCAGTTGAGCTGGACATGACCTTACGCAAGCAATGGCTTCTGACTCATTCACAACCCATTACCTTCACCAACACAGTGGGTGCAGCGTTGCTCTGTGCAGCCGTCAGTCTATGTATAATCTGCGTCTTCAGTAAGGCACTTTTCTGCACAAGGATTTGGAAAGACAGTGATTTGAAAAGGTCACATTTTGCTGCAGTTTCTGACTCACAGCACGTAAAAGCCTGTTTTATTTTAAGAAAGGAAAAGTCAAGGTGAAGGTTTTTTTTTTTCATGGACTGATCTGATAATTAGGTTATGTTATAAAATAGCCCCATAGGTTGAAAACTGAAATGAAGATTCATGCTGTGCCTTTCACTGGGTTGTGTTTACAATTACGACATTC
Source organism: Synodontis membranacea (assembly GCA_025674565.1). Taxonomy (NCBI): domain Eukaryota; kingdom Metazoa; phylum Chordata; class Actinopteri; order Siluriformes; family Mochokidae; genus Synodontis; species Synodontis membranacea. The sequence continues at coordinate 23,523,172 of JAOVYU010000042.1, forward strand.
AGTATATGATTATTTACATTATTTTTGCTTCAGTTTCAAGACATGGGTTCCCAATTTTATTATTTATTCCTTTGTTTTGTTACTTGGTATAATGATGTTTATTTTATTCATCAATAAACTATTTTAACTGATTTTGCTTTAAATTGGATTTTTTTTATTTTAGGATATCGGTTATAAATTGATACTAGAAAGAACAACTCAAGCAAGACAGCTTAGTAATTTTCTTCATTTAACATTTTCCAGCCCAGTGACACCAAATACTATCTTTTGTTTTCAGTACTGATTTTCAGACTGCCTGCTTTATTTATGCCAAATGTCAAATTAATAGCAATGACAGCTATAATTTGTTTTGAGGAATGGTGTAGAATTTTACCTAGAATTATACCTAATGGTCTATTAAATCTCAAAACAAAATGAGGGTTGTGTGGTAAAGAAAATGGATTTTTATAAATGATACAGACACAGTCCTCTCCGAAAGTGTTGGAACGGAAACTCCAGTTCTCTTGTTCTACACTGAAGCCTTTGGGTTTGGTATGGTGGCCCTGAAGGTCAAAACACAGCAACATTTCAGAAAACACAACCTCCCCCTCCCGGCTATTCCCAACTAGGGGTCGCCACAGCGGATCTTTTGTCCGCACGTCCGATTTGGCAGAGTTTTTACACCGGATGCCCTTCCTGGCACAACCCTCCCCATTTATCCTGGCTTGGGACCAGCACGCAGGCATACAACAGAGTGTGCACCCCCTCATGGCTGGGTCTTTGTACAGCACCTGGCCTTCACCCAAGTACTAACCAGGCCTGCCCCTGCTTAGCTTCCGAGAACTGGCGAGATCGGGCACCCCAAGGGCAGCATGGCTGTCTGTTTCAGAAAACACAACAACATCTAAAAAAAACACAATGATATTTAAAAAACACAACAGCATTTTGAAAAACAACAAAAACACACAGAAAACACGACATTTAAAAAACACAAAATTTAGAAAACACGACAACATCTAAAAAACACAATGACATTTAAAAACATTTCAGAAAACACAACAAAAACACACAGAATGTCATTGTGTTTTTTAAATGATGTGTTTTCAGAAATGTCGTTGTGTTTTCTGTGTGTTTTTGTTGTGTTTTCTGAAATGTTATTGTGTTTTGACCTTCAGGGCCACCGTAGGGGGTTTGACATCAAAAGATGAAAATACACAAGAGAGACCACCCATACAAAATATATTTTCCCAGAATTTCTTCCTCCGGACTTGAGCCGGAAAGGGTTATGGTCAGTAGGGTAGTGTCGTTCGCGAACGATTCGTTCAAAAGAACGAATCTTTTAAGGGAACGAACTGAACCGAATCACTTCCTGAAGTAATTCGTTCGTTCGTTTCTTCGTCCCCCCCTCTCAAGGAAATCCTTCCTCAAGTGATTCGTTCGTTGCTCGGTTCAGTTGAGCTGCACCCCCGCCCCTCCGCCCCTCCGTCCGCTCCGGGAAAGCTCATGCCTTTTGCCCGCCAAGCACTGAATGATTCGGTGATTCGGTGAACGAATCTTTTGAACGAATCTTTTTTTAGTGAACTGATTCTAGTGATTCACTACATCTAAACGAACTGCCATGCCCATCACTACAGTAGAGCACACGGTCAGCCCTGTGGAGGGCGGGGTCAACATAACGGACGTGACGCGAAAGTGGGGGGCGGGGCATCCTGTAGGCTCGAGGGCTTTTGCTGCGCTCTGATTGGCGCGATTTGAAAAATTTGTTTGTCGGCAGACGGAGGGAACGAACTTCGAATTTCTCCGAGGGAAGAAGAGAGGTTACGGAGTTACAAATCGGAACAAAAAAAGAATACAAGATGTTAAGGCCTGCGTGAGTATTGGGCTATATTTCAGTGAAAGGTTTTCCCCCTAAGAGGAACATCTGTGAGAAATGGTTGTGTCTAAAAAAAAAAAAATAATAATAATAATCCTCTCGTTGTGTAGAAATGGACATTTGAAAAAACAACAGGTATTAGCCAGCTAGCCATCTTGGTGACACACAAGAAGTGTCCGGAGTGATAGAAAGAACACATCCGGGTGTCTCTGCCTAACTAACTGGTTTATTGGGTAGATGTTATTTAAGTGTTGTCTGGCAGTCATTTATAAATACAACACTGTTAATACTAAACCAGAACTTTTACAGGATATGTCTGTTACTTGGCTATTGTGAAGTAATAAAGTAACTTAGCATAGTCTCTGACCCAGCAAAAATATTCTTTTATGGCTTTTGTCTTTTCGGCTAATAAAATTATACTTGTAATATGAGACGCATTTTTGCATCTACGCTTCATTTGGCTTTCTAGTTATTTATTTTTAACGTTTTTATATTTATTTATTTATTTTTTCTTAAAGCAAGGGCAAGACCCCGCGCCGACCTCCTCCAAAAAAGCCAACAAACAATCAGAAGGATCCTGTCGGAGTAAGAACATTTGCGAATTTATTTATAGTTTATCACTCAACAAATCTGACTTTGAATTTGTCTGTAGGCTTTCTGTAAGACTGTGTGTGTGTGTGTGTGTGTGTGTGTGCAGGTGTACTGTCGCGTGCGTCCACTAGGTGCAGGGGATGAAGAATGTTGCATTGAGGTGATCAGTAGCACTACCATCCAGCTACATGCCCCTGATGGCCTCAAAGCCAATAGGAATGGGGAGTTTAAAGAGGTAAGTGGATTCAAGGATTGAAAGGGCCCCCCCCCATTGTGTTTGACACATCAGAGTAATGTTGGTGATATATTAAAGCTGATAGCTAAAAAAAAAAAATACAAAACTATGAACGACTTACACAGGTACAGTACAAAAACACCATGTGTACAAATTTAAAGAAATCATCATTATGGTTATTATGATGATCTTTTTGGTGCCCCTTGAGTCACCCATAGGTCATTGCGCACAATGACCGTAATCACTGAAGACCCTTTTACCAGCGTTTCAAGCCCTGATTTGTTGACTTCTGACTAGTCAGATTAAAAATAAAGGCCATTATCAACCGTCGACGTATTGGGGTTTTCATTTCCTGCAGTCAGCTGTATTTTGTGCTCAACTCCCAGCACCTTCAGTCTGAACCAAAAGCAGGAAAAGCTTGATAACACACATGGAGTAAAAATATTTGTTTACATTTGGAAAACTGAACAATTTGCTGCATTCCACTTACCGTAGAAGTGGTAAGCCTGAGCTTGGAATGAAGTTATTTTCCTACCAAGTCTGCCTCCATGTTCGTCTTTAATGTTTTTTAGAAGCAAGCTAGCCTGTATTTTCCTCCACAAAACAGTGATCTGTAGTAAGTGTAGTAGTAAATGTCAGATTAAACGAGTGAATGTTAATGCAAGTGTGATTGATCTAAATACTTGTATACGCATCATATAAGGTGACATGCGTTAAAGGTAAGATGTGCTGCTTTTTCTTCTGATGCCGATGCAAAAAAAAAAAAAAAACCCTTGTTTTCATTTGAGACCATGTTCAGTCAGTCAGTTAGTTGTATAACAATGGTTATTCCTTACGTAATCCAGTATTGTGTGTTGATTGTTGCCAGCAATGTTCTTGCTTTGCAGACGCAGTATTCCTTCAAGAAGGTTTTTGGAATTAAAACCACACAGATGGAATTGTTTGAGGACGTTGCAAAACCTCTTGTGGAAGATCTTATTCATGGCAAAAATGGTATCAGAATAATTCATTTAGCACTAAATATGGAATGATTTACGTTTATATATTGCTTGACATTTGCAATTTTTTAATATTAGGTCTTCTGTTCACCTACGGTGTCACTGGCAGTGGAAAAACCTTCACTATGACGGGTTCCCCAGGCCAGGGTGGGCTGCTGCCCCGCTCACTGGACATGATCTTCAACAGCATTGGCCCTTACCAGGCCAAAAGATTTGTATGCACCGTTTACTGCTTTTTTGTTTTTCATTGGTAACATGTTCTACTATTTAATTCTTTTATCAATTTATTTCTTAATTTATTTTTCAGGTCTTCAAGCCAGATGATAAGAATGGCATGGAAGTGCAAAACCAGGTGGATGCTCTTTTGGAACGACAGAAGCAAGAGAATCAGCAATCTGTTCCGAAAACTCCGTCCTCACGGTACTTGGCAGTTCAGTTAATATGAATATGTGTAATATTACTATGTGAAATTGAACTGAAGTTCATCTTTTGTTTTGCAGGCAAAGAGCTGATCCAGAGTTTGCAGACATGATCAATCCAGAAGAAGCTTCTAAGGCTGAAGGGGTGGATGAGGACAGTAGCTACAGCGTGTTTGTGTCCTACATTGAAATATACAATAACTACATCTATGATCTCCTGGAGGAGGTTCCATTTGACCCAATAAGACCAAAGTAAGCTCATATGTTTTGGTTACTTAAGACATTGCTTGCTTTTATTTGTACGTGCTGAAATCATTGTGTGAAAGCACAGTGTAATGATCATTCGAATACATGTTAAATTGAGGTTCTGATTGTATGTGACGGCTGCTTTATTGAGAACTTGGCCCTACTTTTCTTTAAAAAAAAAAAAAAAAAATCTCTTTTTGGACATTGATGAGTATCTGTCATACTTTAGCTTGCAGTTTAAATGTTTGTGTTCCTTTGCTAGGTGGAACGGTGCAGGGACACCTCTGCGGCACAACACTGAGTTCATGTACGTGACCAGTGGATAAAGCCTGTAGATAGATGCAGAATGTCCTGTCTTTGTCTCTGTGTAGCTGTGATGTGCAATACTGTTGTCTGAGCTTTTCCCTTCTGCATTTTCTAGCTTATAGAGAATATCTTGCAGCTTTGTTTGCCATGTGTCTTGTGCTTCTGCTGTAAGGCAGGTTATCACCCATTGCAGCATGGCTGGAAAACTGTTTTTTTGTGCTTGCTTGACTTTAAACCCTAGATAAATGTGCTAAGATGATGTATTTGCTTCTTTTAGAGCACCCCAGTCCAAGATTTTACGTGAAGATCAAAACCACAACATGTATGTGGCTGGATGCACAGAGGTTGAAGTGAAATCAACAGAGGAAGCATTTGAAGTCTTTTGGAGGGGTGAGTTGAAATGCCTGTAGCTGACATTCTTACACACAACATGACCTACAGCTTTAATTATATTTATCCATTAAATATTGACCGCCAGGACAAAAGAAGCGCAGGATTGCAAACACACAGTTAAATCGGGAGTCGAGCAGATCACACAGCGTCTTCATCATTAAACTGGCACAAGCCCCATTGGATGCAGACGGAGACAACGTCCTTCAGGTAAACATTTCTGTATACCTGCACAGTTGGCTAAAGGAGAGGATCAGGAAAATATGGCCCCTTTCCACCTTTGTTTCAACCTTGCTAAACTTTCTTTTTAAACTTTTTTGCCAAACAGGATAAGAACCAGGTGAATGTGAGTCAGTTGTGTCTGGTGGATCTGGCTGGCAGTGAACGCACAAGCAGAACCCGTGCAGAGGGCAGCCGCCTACGGGAAGCAGGTTAGCGGTTGAAAACAGCGGGCCTTCTTTTTCTCGAAATTGTACACACTGTGCTTCATATGAAATGCATTGTTCATTTTGATTCTCTCCAGGCAACATCAATCAGTCACTGATGACTCTCCGCACATGCATTGAAGTTCTCCGAGAGAATCAGATGTGTGGAACAAACAAGGTATTTCATTTCTTTACTGACTTCTTTTGTTCTGCATTTAAATGGTTCTTACAGATCCTTAAAAAGTCACCGGCCACTTTATTAGGTACAGTAAATTTCAATTGCGTGTTAACACAAATAGCTAATCAGCCAATCACACGGCAGCAATTCAGTGCATTTAGGCATCTAGACGTGGTGAAGACAAGTTCAAACCATGCATCAGAATGGGGGAAGAAATGGGATTTAACCAGGTGCCACTGCTGTCAGCTAAGAACAGGAAACTGAGGCAGCAATTTGCACAGGCTCACCAAAATTGGACAATACAAGATTGGAAAAACGTTGCCTGGTCAGTCTCGATTTCAGCTGCGACATTCAGATGGTTTTTGTTTACGTCAGAATTTGGCGTAAACAACATGAAAGCATGGATCCATCCCGTGTTGTATCAGCTGTCCAGGCTGGTGGTGGTGTAATGTTGTGGGGGATATTTTCTTGGCACACTTTGGACCCCTTGGTATCAAATGAACATCGTTTAAAAGCCACAGCCTAGAGTATTTTGCTGACCATGTCCATCCCTTTATGACCACAGTGTATGGCTACTTCCAGCAATATAGTATACCATGTCACAGAAGTCAAGAAGTGTCTCATACTCTGTGGCTAGAATGAGAAATTCACTGTATTGATACTGTTTGAATGGTAATTTACTCAAACCTTAAATTAATTCCTAGTAATTTGAGATGTAGGCCATAATAATCAAAATGAAAACACATTTTAGTTTTATGTGTAGAGAGTCTAGGATATATAAAATTTTTGCTTTCTTAAATAACTGATGGAAACCTTTGCACTGTTTAATGATATTCTAGTGTGTTAGTACTGCTCGGGTTGAAATGTTGTTGCTTTTTTTTTTTTTTTTTCTTCTTTTTAGCTTTTAAAAGGTCTTTTACATTACATTTGACTTGTGCAGCAACCCTGATTTATCACATGGTGTTGTGATATAATGATGTAAACCTTTTCTTCTCAGATGGTCCCATACAGGGACTCTAAAGTAACCCATCTGTTCAAAAATTACTTTGACGGAGAGGGGAAAGTCAGAATGGTGGTCTGTGTGAACCCTAAAGCTGATGATTACGAAGAAACAATGGTAAGCTGATATTTTTCCTGCGAGAAAGGAACTTGGATATTTAGTGTTGTGGTTCTATAACTGTACTGTGTTCGGCAGCTGGTGATGCGGTTTGCTGAGATGACTCAGGAGGTTGAGGTGGCCCGGCCTGTTGACAGGCCCATGTGTGGCTTTGCTGCTGGACGCCGACAGAGGAACCAGGCCTTCAAAGAGGAGCTGTCTCGCCGACTAGAGGAACGTGGAGGCCCAGTAGATGGCGGTATTGGTTATCCTATTGTACAAAATGGCACCTGTAAGCAAGATGAAAGATGTTCGTTTCTAATACTTGTCATTTTCTGTCCAGAACCGTCCTCAACATTTAGCCAGCTGTTACAAAACCTGCCTCCACTGCCTTCCTGTGAAATATCTGACCCTACAGATGACCATACGCTTCCTAGGTTAATTGAGGCCTTGGAGAAACGGCATAAGATCCGTCAGATGATGACTGAAGAGTACAACAAATCCGGTATGTTTATCTCAGCAATTTGCAGTTGCAGTGTCTACTGAAAGTGCAGGTCCTAATTTTTTTTTATTCTCTTCATAGCCAATATGCTGAAGTCCATGCTTCAAGAACTGGATGGCAACTTCGTCTCCAAAGAGAATTTCATTCATGAGCAGCGGGGCAAGCTGGGTGAGAAGGACAAAATGATCCAAAACCAGAAGAATGAGATTGATCGCCTGGAGAAGAAATCCAAAATGCTGGAGTACAAGGTAATTCTGAATTTAAATCAACAACCATGAAATCATTATTACAGTTACATGGGTTGTGAAGGTTTATGCTGCCTTCTTTGTGTCCAGATTGACATCCTGCAGAAAACCACAAACATCTATGAGGAGGATAAGCGTGCCTTACAGCAGGAGCTGGAGAGCAGAGAGCAGAGGTTGCAGCGGGAGCTCTCAGAAAAGAAGCGAATGGAGACACGCATGCAAGGGTTGGTCTCAGATGAAAAGTTCCGGTGGCAGAAGGAGTGTGTGAGTAGCCTTACTATTTTTGCTTCTGACTATGTTTGAAAAAGATTTTCTTTTTAAAAGATGAACATGTGGTAGCTTCTCACAGATATCCATTTATTTTAAAATCTTTTACCGCCGCTTTTTGATACCAGTTTACTACGTATGTAATCTATACGTAAGCTGTACGTTGCCTAAAAACACCAAACCATCAAATATTTGAGAAGTTAGGTTTCCAGTGGTCCATTTTCCATGATATGTTTCTACCCTGGCCCTGTGTTACCCTCTCAAGCTTGTCAAGTTATATTGTGCAAGGGTTTTGACTTGAAGCTTTGTGTTTTTTTTCAGGAGAGGCGGGTAAATGCCAAGGAACTGGAAATGCAGAACAAGCTTTGGGTAAAGGACGAAAAGTTGAAGCAGCTCAAAGCTATAGTAACGGAGAGCAAGGTAGACAGCCGACCAGAAAAACCCCAGCGACCTTCCAGAGAAAAGGACAGAGTGCAGGCAAAGAGATCAGCCTCACCCTCACCAGTGCCTGTAAGTTTTTAATTTATGATCCAGTCTATTATTGCCATTTTGTGTGTACCCTTTTGTCACTTGCATGATCCTGATCTGTAATGTTTGAATAATTCTTGTGCATTTTTAGAATCAGTTATAACCTTGTGCTTGATCTATTTTGTTCTTAATATATACGATTTGCATGTTTGTCCGTATGTACTAACTGAAATCTGTGTGCAGTCTAACTCTACTACTGCCTTCTCCTGTCAGGCCTCAGAATATTTCCTTCCTAAAGTTGTCAGGCCAGCCCCTCATTCCCCCAGCACTAGCAGTGTGTCTGTGGCCTCCTGCATCTCCGAGTGGGAGCAGCGAACGCCACAGGCCAACAGGCAGGGCAGCCCCTCCCCTCCCCATGGTAGAAGCAGAGCGCAGGGTCTTTCTGGAAGCCTTGGCAGGAGGAGAGGCAGGTACTGGGCCAGAGACTGTGAGGTGCCAGTTCAGCCTGCAGATGTAGACCTAGAAGAGAGTGGTTACAGGGTCAGTGATGTATCATGCTGTAGTTGTAGGTAGAACTGCCTTGATACTAACATAGTATTTGTGAAGCTTAAATGTGTTGCTCGATGGCTGCACTTCTGTAGAGGAATTTGGAGAATTATGTGCTGCTAATTATTAAAATGCCATGTTTTTGTGTCCTGTTGTGCACTTTATCAAAATAAACTTGGTTCTATTTTAATACCAATGTGACCTCTGGAGCATTGAGTAGCAGCAT
>JAOVYU010000042.1:23538891-23549310 GCA_025674565.1 Synodontis membranacea
TATTTGCTTAAAATTTTGAAAACCATGTATCATTTTCATACCACTTCACAATTATGTACTACTTTGTGTTGGTCTATCACAGAAAATCTCAATAAAAAGCATTTATGTTTGTGGTTGTAAGGTGTCAAAATGTGTAAAAGTTCAAGAAGTATGAATATTTTTTCAAGGCACTGTATATCCACATCACACATCCCTAGTCATTAAAAAAAAAGGATGTCTCCTGAAGCCTTGGGTAATGTGACTGTTGTAAAAGTCCAACATGATTAGAAAAAGTTAAATTATTTTGGAGCCTTTTGCTTATTATGAGGAACTTCTTAACTGGTACTGTGGTTTGTTTTCAGCTGTAATTCCCAATTAGGGATGTAACTGAATATGAGTACATTGTTCAGAATGAACAAATGAAGTGTTAAACAGATATGGATACAAATACAAATTAAAATAGGAGGTGGACTACTAGAAAACTTGCTAGTAGATTTACAGGGCACCTGATTGAGACTGCATGTGTGCACAAGGAACAATGCACCCAAATATTTAGGTTGTAGGTTGTAGGAGGTTTTAACTTTCATGTGGGCAAGCATTCTTTTAAAATTCTTGAGCAATGAGGTTAATGTGATATTGTGTCGCAGCTTTTAATGCACCTGTAATGCAGACATTAAGCCACCTACCGACTTTCAAAATCTTTCCCATTGCCTTCAGATGCCTTTGAACAATAAAATGATCCATATTCAAGCATCTTGCTAGCGCTCGAGTCGATTGTGTTGCATCTTCATCCAGCAGTTTCTGCAGCTCCTCGACTTCCGTATCCTTTAGTCTACCACTTCTTGGCTTATCATCTAGCTTGAATTCACCTTTTTGAAACAGCGAACCAGTTCTTGACCACAGAAATACTGTCTGCGGCGTTACCACAAATTTTGCAACTTTCGTCTTGTTTTTTCCACTATTGAATAAGAATAGAAGATAGAAGATACACTGATACAAGTCACACACTCTAATATTTCGTTGGACCGCCTTTAGCTTTGATTACGGCATGTATTCGCTGTGGCATCGTTTCGATAAGCTTCTGCGAGGTCATTTATTAACGTTTTAAAAAAATTTATCGTACATCCAGAGTTGCATTCGTTTTTCATCAATATCCTGTAGAGACGATGGGAGAGTCAGACTGCTGCACAAATCCTTCTCCAGCACATCCCAAAGATTCTCAATGGGGTTAAGGTCTGTCTCATGCTCCCTGAACCACTCTTTCACAATTTGAGCCCGATGAATCCTAACATTGTCATCTTGGAACAAGCCCGTGCCATCAGGGAAGAAGAACTTCACTGATGGAATAACCTGATCACTCAGTATATTCAGGAAGTCAGCTGACCTCATTCTTTGGGCACATAACCTTGCTGAGCCTAGACCTGACCAACTGCAGCAACCCCAGATCATAGCACTGCCCCCACAGGTTTGTACGGTAGGCACTAGGCATGATGGGTGCATTACTTCATGTGACTCTCTTCTTACCCTGACATGCCCATCACTCTGGAACAGGGTAAATCTGGACTCATCAGACCACATGACCTTCTTCCATTGCTCCAGAGTCCAATCTTTTTTGCGATTAGCCTCACTGATCAGTGGTTTTCTTAAGGCTACACAGCTGTTTAGTTCCAATCCCTTGAGTTCCCTTCTCATTGTGCATGTGGAAATGCTCCCACTTTCACTATTGCACATAGCCTTGAGTTCTGCCGTTTTTTTTTTTTTTACGATTTGATTTCACCAAACGTTTACGTGATCGCCGATCACAGTCGTTCAGGATTCTTTTCCGACCACATTTGTTCCATGAAGACGATGGTTCCCCACTATCCTTCCAGTTTTTAATAATGCATTGGACAGTTCTTAACCCAATTTTAGTAGTTTATGCAATCTCCTTAGATCTTTTCTTTGCTTGGTGCATGCCAATTATTTGACCTTTCTGGAACAGATTAACATCATCGACATGGCTGTTTAAGTAATGAGAAGCTACTCACTACATCAGTTAGGGTTAAATAACTTGTTGTCAGCTGAAACATAATCATCCATGCAGTAATTATCCAATAGGAGGCTCTTACCTATTTGCTTTGTTAAATCCAGGTGGCGATTTATTTATTTATTTGTTTGTTTGGACAGGCAGTGTATATTGATAAATAGTATATTGATAAAAAGTTTTATCTATCCACACACTTGCAACACCCTAATATTTTATGAAATAGAACTAAGAAAACACTTTGCGTTAGAAAATATAATGTACAATAAAAAATAATGACTACATGAGTGGGAAAAAAAAATGTCATTATTAATACAGTACATCTTTAGTTATGAGCAGTTATAAACATTACAGTGTTTTCAGAATCAGGGTGGTTGGGTTTATGTTTAACTTTTATTAAACACTAGGGAACAAATCCAGGAGTATAAATTTAGCTTTAGTCTTAGTCACGTACGGATAATAGTAGTTACATTTTTGTCTTTTGTTTTGGTCAAGATTTATTTAGTGGAACTCAGTTTTAATAATAGTCTAATTTCAGACAGTTTCATTATATTTAATAATAAGTTTAATGTGAGATGTAGCTTTAAGAAGGAATATGACGTTTGGGGAGGGGGCAGGGTCTTGCTGGATCAATCAATCAATCAATCAATCAATCTATCTATCTATCTATCTATCTATCTGAATGGTGGCAGTGTTGCTATGTGGAAGTTATTTGGAGCTCTGTTACTTTTTTGCTAGTAATCATATGAGAATTTGTTTTGTATAATATGATGGAGGTGACTGCTCTTTTCATATAAAGTTGCTACATTGTTCAGACCAATGCCATGTGTGTAATAAGTGTAATAATCTAGGAGCATTGTGAAAGCTGTTACCAAGCCTAGAGAGTTGAATTCTCTCGCTTCCCAACTATAGTCAGGGACTTGAAACAGGGAAGATAATATATTATAAATATTATAAATATATATATAAATATTATTAATATTAAAATATTGCTGAAGGGAAAGCAATTGTAAAAGTTGTAAATATTCCATTGAGCAGTAAGCTGGGTTGTCCACCCAAACAGAACCAGCTATATCGTTTCATTTTTTTAACTGTCAGGGCAAATGAACATAATGAGATTTGGTCGAATATTTTTTTCATTTACGTTGTCATGAAATTTGCTCATGAAATTAAAGGTCATCAACGTATACTTCTTGTCAAACTTTTCACGCACGAAGTTAACGCTATTTAGGCCACGCCCACTTCAGGTTTACATCCGGAGACAGACACAGATGCGGATCCAGACGAGGATCCAGATAGTGTTGTTTTGTTACAGCCCCCTTGCATAATGGTCACTCTTAGAATTGATTTAGCACCTCTTTTAATCATTTGATTATATGTAGCTGAATATATCTTATACAGCAAAATCAGGATGCAGTGAGCATCTCAGTAAAGCGCACAAATGCAGACGCATGTTAAGAACAAGCACATACACACATCTATTCAGGATTAAATGTTGTCCGTTAATACTAAATTAAAGCACAGGATGGAGCTACTCAACTGAATCTGGCAGTTATTTTTGAAAATGAAAACTGTCATATTCCAGGCATAGGTGATCCTGTCTATTTGAGTTTATAATCGGCACAATACACATCAGTGCAATTAAGGATGTTGGAAAGAATACCAACTTCCTGCTTGAATTCACACTGTTAATTAACCAGCCTAGGTTTTTTTTTTTTTTTTTTTGGAAATAAATGATTGCCATGGGTTTATCTGCTATTTGCATGAATAAAGGAATATTTTCCCTGGCTGTCTGTCTTCTTGAGCAGGAGGAGATGGACTGGCAAAATAATTTGGAGTAAAGTGGGATTCTAATGAGCTTCTGAGTATTTCATCTCTGAATGTAGAAATCATTTGAGATGCAAATTCCATGTTGTTTATTCGGCTTATAGGGTAATCAGAGCGCAGTCTTAGTCTGCCCACCCCCCCCCCCCCCCCCCCCCCCACCCCATTAACTCCTTTAATTCAATATTCAGTTTGCCTCTAATCATTTCACACATTCTAATTGGATGATTGTACGAAGAATTTTGAAGTCGACTTCAGCTGGTGTTTGATGAAAATTGAACCGAGTGTGCGAGCGTGGCATATTTAAGCTCCTGCATTGTTCAGGTCAGCGCGAAAGTCTCCAGTTTGTTGCTGTTTGTACGTTTTATCATTGTATGATTTATGCATATCTTTGGAGAACAGATTACTAGAGTGTACATGCTTGAACAGCCTATGCTGAGCTACTCTTTTACTTATTAATGCATGGGGATCACGAGGCTCCAAGAGTGTGTGCTGGGTTCTTTTTTTTTTTTTTTTTTCCCAGCCTTAAGTTGTATTAGACTGGGGATGTGTGCGCACAGTGTGCGTGCTGTAGACCTTCATCGCCTCTGGGCCAGCACACATCAGAGCAAACCCTTGGGGTTCAGAGCAGTCCAGTCACAGCTAAAGCTGCCCTTTAAAGTCTCATCTACCTAGCTGTGCTTGTGTTTCCTGGGGAGAACTCCCTGACATTAAAACTCAATTAGCAGGCCACTCAGTAAATAATGCGTGAGCCCAGCACTCGGATAATGAAGGCCCAGAGCAGGGTTTCTTGCACTACATCTCAATACATCAGGCGGGCTGCCAGTGAGCGTGTCACTCCAAAGGGAGATTAAAATGCAGATGAGTGTTGACAGGCTGGTCCTGTTGTCATTCGGAACATCTCGTGCCCCGTCCTCCCTTGGGTCTCATCTTGCTGTTTCCTGATGCTACACTCGTCTGCGTATCTCTCGCTGCTCGTGCATACCAATAACTCATTCAGCTGTTTTCCCCTCATCCAACAAAAAAAATGGACCGATTTATTATCACATAAATACCAATAAACATATAATAGTCCATGATTGACTGCTCACAGCGTGCTAACAATGAGAGGAGGGTATTTTGAGAGGCCTTGTAATGATTGAGGTCAGATGACACGAGGCTGTTTTTGTGCCATGGCTCACTGCACAGTTACAGATGCCTCTTCTGGAAAAAATATGTGATGTAATCATGCATAAACTACACTTGATTCTAAAACAATCTGTGATTCAGGATTGGGGAAATAGACGGTTTTCTGTTAACATGGATTTGTTCCCTTCCTGAGTCTTTTCTTGTTAGCGCTCTAAGCACCTCTAGCCGTCATGTGTATGTCATGACCACGCATTAACAAGCGGTGACCTCAGAGTGGTGACAAACTGTCAGGAGTCATATCCGTTCACTCTCTTTCTGTGGAACCGCCACAAGTGTTGCTCATATGTGTTTTCCCTATTTACCAAGTCACCGTGGCAGTGGATTACATGACTGTCATTTTACGGGAGCCATGGTGCGGATAAAAACTCAACCAGCCACTTTAATACTAACACCTATACACCTGCTCGTTCATGCCGCTATCTAATCAGCCGATCGTGTGGTCTTAGCACAATGGATAAAATCATGCAGTAACAGATTAAGAGCTTCATTTACTGTTCGCATCAAACATCAGAATGGGGAAAATGTGATCTCTGTGACTTTTAATGTGGCATGGTTATTGGTGCCCGGCAGCCTGGTTTGAATATTTCAGAAACTGCTCGGGGATTTTAAAAGCATCTCAGGATGCATGACACATCGAAGGCTACAGCAACAGAAGACAGTCAGTCAAGAGCAGCTAAGGATACATTAGAAAAAGGTTCACTGAAAATGGACAGTTGATTGGAAAAAGGTTGGAAACATATCGCCCAGGTCTTTCTCCTATCTTCAACTGTCCAGACTCAGATTCCTGGTCATGGCTTGCAAGGGTGAGACCTGATACATTCTTCTGCTTTTGATATGTTGAGTTTCATGAGATGCTTTTCTCCTCACCACGGTTGTAAAGAGGGATTATTTGAGTTACTGTAGCCTTCCTGTCAGCTCAAACCTCTGTCCTCTCTCATCAACAAAGCATTTCCCCTGATGCTCACTATACGTTTGTTTTTTTTCTCCAACCATTCTATTTAAAGACTATCTAAAGACTATTTAATGAAAATCTCAGAAGATCAGCAGTTTCTAAAATACTCAGACCAGCTTGCCTGGCACCAACAAAGTCAGTGTCACTGAAATCAGATTTCGTCCCCATTCCGTGTTTGATGTGAACAGTAGCCGAAGCTCTGAGCCAAATGAATGAGTGTAATTCTTAATATATTTTTAAAATTATCTTTTTTTATTTTGCATGTAAAAACGATACGATTTGCAATTACCTGTTTAAACCTGATTTATGTTGTAATTATAATTAAATGTATAATTATATCAACTGATTATGAGACACACTGCTGTAGCATGTAATTGTGAAGAACTGTTAGACTGTTTTTAAATATTCTGGCCCCCGGGTTTGAAACAGTTTCCTGCCATGCCATGCCTCATAATTTTCACGTCTAAACTTGTTACATCAAGTGATAAAAGGGATAACAGGGCACCACATTTCCACTTAACTTTCACAAGAGCTCAGATAGGGTTACCTGAGAGGCAAGCTGTAACATCCATCGTGAGAGTAGGCAAGAATCAAGTCAATTATCCACCCACAGGTATACCACTTCCATACAAGCTATTATCTGGCACATCTCGTGAGCCATAATTGATTAGACCTTGAATGTTTGTGCAATATTGTGTGTTGTTGTTTAGGAACAAAAGCTACCATTTTAATTCACAGCAATTTTGTTGAATCGTCCACTGGTAAGGAACCCTATAGTACACGAGACCCGTCAAGTGCGGTTGCAGGTTATTTACAGGTCAGAATATATTGTACAGTGATATTACATTTGCATCTTCTCCATGTGACAAGTTTAAATGGTGAGTGGCATCTTGATTATGACAATTCTAAATGGTATACGGTTTCAGAGAAAATATTGCATAATAATAATAATAATATAATGCTGTTAATCACAATCATCCTCCTCATCCACATCAAGTGTAGAAATTGCAGTTGTAACCCAGATTGAACTGTTGACAGGGTCATGGGCGGCCAAGGCTCATTGATGCACGTGGTGAGCGAAGGCTGGCCCGTGTGCTCCGATCTAACAGACGGGCTACTGTAGATCAAATTGCGGAAGACGTTAATGCTGGTTCTGATAGAAAGGTGTCAGAATACACAGTGCATCACAGTTGGTTGCGTATGGGGCTGCATAGCCGTAGACCAGTCAGGGAACCGATGCTGACCCCTGTAAACCACTGAAAGTGCCAACAATGGGCACATGAACATCAGAACTGGACCACAGAGCAATGGAAGAAGGTGGCCTGGTCTGATCAATCACGTTTTCTTTTTCATCATGTGCATGGCTGGGTACGTGTGTGTCACTTCCCTGGGAAACATTCAGTTATGCCAACACTGCTTATATATATATATATATAAGCAGAAATCACAGTTACAGAATGGGATAGACTTTATGACGACATTAGTGTTTAATTCAGATCCAGGCCTCATTAATCCATGTGAGGGTATTCAGGTCTGCCCCAGCTCTGTACACAATCAATACACAATGCATCAGAGGTTAGGAAGAGGTAAACTCATCCTTTGAAGCCTTGTGTGTCTGTGATGAGGGCTGGATTTGCTGAGCTAACATGGCTGAGAGAAGTCTCCTTTTGATTGAGCTTGTTTGGCAAGAGCTCTGGAGAGTTTGTGTTTGCTGAGGAGTCAAGGAGTTTCGTAGACGTTTGCAGCGCCACTAGTTCATCCCTTACTATGTGTCGGTGGAATATAACGTTGGGAAAAGTTAAAAAGCAAGGATATGTTTCTCAGTGTAGACATGAAACAGGCTTCGCATGTATTTGCATGCTGAATGCAGTTCCGCCAGGCCATTTTTATAATATTAAACTGGGGGAAAAGAATGGGTTAAATATCTATATTTTATTAAATTAATATATCAAGCAATATTTAACAATAAATAACAATACTGGGCTTTGAGTAGTGCATGGACCTTTAACACTTACTTGCTCAGACTGTATTCTCTTTCAAAGGTAGGTTCAAATGAAAACGGAAGGACAAGGGCGTTGGCTAAATAAAATAGTTTATCACACAGAAGAGTAATTAGTAGTAGAATGCTGGGCTCCACCAAGACACAATATAGTTCTGTTTAAATACGCACAATGGGCGTATGGTCTGATATGAGAATGATTAGATTTAAAAATCATAAAACAAGCCTCTAAAAGTTAGATCAAACAACAATCTCTAAACTGACTCTCTACTGATATCTGATATCTGGACTATGTATGCATGTATGAATGGATGAATGAATGAATGTATATATTTTATTCCATAAACTACTGACATTTCGCCCAATTTGCACATAAAAATATTGTCACTTAGAGCATTTAAAAAAACTAAATATGCAGATACAGTGTTTTCAGACCTTGAATACTGCATAGAAATCAAGATCTTATTGAGTATTAAACAACACAATACTAATGTTTGAACTTTGAAAGAGTTCTGAAATCGATATTTGGTGGAATTTCCCTGATATTTAATTACATTTAATTAATGTGTCTTGGCATGCTCTCCGCCATTCATACAAGGGCGAATTTATGCCACTCCTGGTGGAAAAATTTAGCTCAGCTCGTTTGAAGGCTTGTGACCATTCAACTTCCTCTTGATCACATTACAGAGGTTTTCAGTGGGGTTCTGGTCTGGAGATTGGGTCTTGATCTTGTTGACCTCTGTCCACACTTTGTCCTGGCTGTGTGGCATGGAGCATTGTCCTGCTGGAAAAGAGCAGAAGGAAGCAAGTTTTCTTCCAGGTTAACCTTCTAACTGGCTTGATTCATGCGTCCGTCACAAATTAAAATCTACCCTTTTCCAGCCTTGCTGAAATTCCCCCAGATTATCCTAGATTTTCCACCAAATTCCACAGTGGTTATGACACACTGTGGCTTTAGGCCTCTCCAGGTCCCAGCTGAAAATTGGACTCATCAGAGAAGGTGACCTTACTCCAGTCCTCATCATTATGGTCTTTAGCAAATCTCAGCCTGACTCTTCTTTGCTTCTTGTGTGTGTGTGTGTGTGTGTGTGTGTAGAGAGAGAGAGAGAGAGAGAGAGAGAGGATGGGACAACATGATCATTATATATTTTTTACAGCATAATAAGAAATTTTTCTTTTAGTAACTTCTATGAAACTGCATGAATATTACCCAGGACTACATTTCCTCTAACTTTCCCTTCAGCAACAGCAGCAATTTTTCTCAGATTGAAAAAAAAAAAAAAAATGCCAGTTCTTCAATTTAGCAATTTAGCCAATCTAGCTACCTGCGTGTTTTTGGACAGTGGAAGTAAACCAAAGAACCTGGAGGAAACCCATGCAGACGAGGGGAGAATGTCAAATGCAAAATGTCACGCAGACAGTAACCCAGGATATACAGTATATAGTATATAGTATATATAGTATATAGGAAATACAGTAACTCCAGGGACCCTGGAGCTGATAGACGGCAATGCTACTCACTTCATCACCAGGAACAGATAGAGAGTACTCCATGATCAGGACTGGGAACCTGTGATTTAGTCTGCATTTACATTTGTGGCAATTGGCAAATGCCCTTATCCAGAGTGACTTACATAAGTGCTCTCAAGTCTCCATCAGTGAATACATTCTGATACTGGGTCAAGAATACCATCTGTCTAGAAACTTTATTGTCAGAGTTTTTTTTTTTTTTGTCTACTTAACCAAGAGGTGATTCAAAAATGCTTAGTATAAGTAAGAGCAAGACCAGTCCATGACCAGAAGATGGCAGCACTGCTCTCTGTCTGTTTGGGTCTGTTTGGTAATCCGCCATGTGCGGTTTCTCGCCTCTTTTCCCCCCTGCTGGCGGGAGTGCAGCAGCTCAGTGAGCCATACTGCAAGGTCCTGTGCAAGCTTGATGGCTGGAGGTAAAGTAATTGCCCCACAAAAATGCCCTATTTTCTTGTCAGAACACAGCTAAGTCTGTAAATCATACTTCCCTGCCAAAATCCACAGCTGAAAGGAAACAGTGAAGCATTGGGAAGTAAACAGAAGCACTATAATATGGAAAACATGGTGGCGGGTGGGGGGGGGGTTAGTGGTATAAGGCTAAAACTCTTGGGCGCGTCCCTTTCCTTGCAGGCCTTCGCCATTAGCTGACAGCCTGGCCTTGATTCGCATTGTGGCCTCAACGTAGCCTGCTGCCCGCCTCAACCTGTTATCTCAATGATGTACTAATGCTAGTCAAACGTTAGTGTGAAAGACTGGGCTCAATAGAAGCAGTGTTAGCCAGGAGAGTCAATATTAGCAGAGTACACAGACTGGGGTTAGGGCAGGGGGGAAGGTGGGGAAGAGAGTGGTGTGTGTGTGTACGAGTGAGTTCTACTTCAGCTTGGCAGCAAAGCAACAATAATCATGTCGACATTCAGAGATATC